>JAQFVV010000074.1:3350207-3744416 GCA_028023455.1 Epiperipatus broadwayi | reverse complement strand
TTTTCAAGTGCTCTAACTTACTGTTATGTTGTAACTTTATTAACAATGTCATGAAGGTTCCATTATGAATATGTAACCCTCAAAAATTGCTTTTACGTTACAGCAGAGCAGTATTCTGGTGATCATGTGAAAAGTAATGTTTTTGTGAGAATTTGTCCATGACAAGTTACTTTTGATATATACACACAAACAAAAACAACAAAACAAAAAGAAAATTAGTCAGGTATTATTTTCACATTTACTATTTAAATAAGATTAGTTTTTATATGTACACACATTTACAAAAACAACCCAGTTTCTGATTAATTACTGTCCAAAAAAAGAAAAGCAAATTAGTCGGGTTTGATTTTTAAATGTAGTATTTGAATTACGGTACTTTTTATATATACACAATAACAAAAAGAACTCACTTTCTGATTAATTACTGTCCAAAAAAATGCAAAATAGTTGTGTATCATTTTTAAATTTAGTATTTAAATTACACGGTACCTTTTTATATTTACACACTAACAAAAACAATCCACTTTCTGATTCATTACTGTCAAAAAAAAAGCAAATTAGTCAGGTATCATTGCGTATTATTTTCTATTAAAAAAATACCGTAACTTTTTATAGATACACACAAACAAAAACAACCCATTTTATGATTAATTACTGTCCAAAAAACATCAATTATTCGGGTATCATTTTTAAATTTAATGTGAATATCTAAATTTTTGTTTTTTAAATAGTAATATTATTTACTATTAGTTCCTCTAATTTCCTATTACAAAACTAAAAAAGCTTATATTTATATAGATAGAATCACAGGCTCAGCCCGGAATCGTAATATGTATGTGTTTTTGATTAGCATCAACACCATCAAACGGCTGACATGAGAGAATAGAAAACAACCAAAATTTTTTTACTTTTTAAAGCAAAATAATTAAAGTGCAATGTAAAAATTAAATTTTTTCTCAAGTAAATAAAATAAAAGTAGTTTTTGCATCTTTGAATTATAAGAATTAAAAATAAGAGAAATACTATAGTAATAAAATAAAAATATCGATCCAATTTTATTTTTTTTAAAAGCCAATGCCGAAAATACTGCATTGGGATCATAGCTTAGTATTCATAAATGTAAAAAAAAAATTGAGCTCGAAAAACATTGTATAAATATTTTTGTAACATATTCTATGGCATTGAGTTTGGGACTAACCCCCCCCCCCCCCCCCCCCCCCCCCCCCCCCCCCTCACCCCTCCTCCTTTCTTTTTTTTAAAAAAAAATTATATTTAATTTTTTTTTTTTTAGTTTCTTTTTATTTTATAATTAAAAAAAAAAAAAAAAAAATAAAAAAAAAAAAAAAAAAAAAACAAACATTATTTATTATTTGTTATTATCTTCCACTCCCAAAAAAAAAAAAATTTGTTGGGAGGGAGAAAAAAAAAAACAAACCAAAGAAAAAAAAAAAAAAAAAAGAAAATTTTTTTTTTTTATTATATAATTAATTATATTATAATAAAATATTATTTAAAAAAAAAAAATATTTTTTAAAAAAATAAAAAAAAAAAAAAATTTTTTTAAAAAAAATTAAAAATTTTTTATAAAAATAATAGAATTGAAAAAAAAAAAAATTTTTTTTTTTTTAAAAAAAAAATTTTTTTTTTTTTTTTTAAATTAAATTTTTTTGTTTTTTTTATTTAAAATATAAAAAAAAAAAAAAATAAATTTTTTTTTAAAAAATTTTTCATTTTCTCAACACCAAAAAAAAAATTATATACTTTTTTTAAAAAATTTTTGAGGTGAAATTAAATATATAAGGAAAAATTTTTAACAAAAAGGTTTTTTCTCCTTTTGGGGATTAGTCAATTAAAAGATTTGATTTTTATTTTATACAACCAATGATAAAATTAGCGGTTTAAGGGTTAATGAAAGAAAATGATGAATTCCGAAAAATGATATATGCACAATCATGGATCAAAAAAATATCCATGCAATGCATTGAATTCCCAATCAAAATAAATCTAATTATGCAGTATTTTAAATTTTCAGATTTAAAATTGAATCAAAAAAATAATTAGTCAATATAAATGATAAAAGAAACAAACCGTCAATTTTTTTTAAAAAATTGTTTACAAATTTTTATTTTTTAAATTCATGGAACAATATCACAAATTTCAAATAATATAATACTCTAGATATATATTTATGTATTAATTAACTAACTCCCATGAGCTAATCTGTTTTGTACCTCTAAAATTATGAGAGCTCCAACATGAGAGAGAGGAAAGATTTTTAAATATAATTCACAGATACTGTTTTTGACTAGCAAAAAACCATTCAATCACTCATGAATCTAACTTTTATCATTAAATTTAACTAAATATCTGCAATATGAATTTAATAATCATTATCATTATTTTAATGAGATTATATTATGTCTAAGTTGCATAAAAGTATGCCAGTTATTAGTAACAATATTCAACTGTGATAACAGGGGTGGGAACTTTTTATCTTTCACTGGCCATTTGGATATTTATAATATCATTCAGACCATACAAAATTATTGATTTAAAAATTAGCCTGCTATATTTGATTAAAAATTTAATTAATTTATTCTTAATTGAAAGAAGTGCACAATCTTTTCAACTGGAAGCCAATTTCAACTTTTTTTTTTAAAAGTGGCTCACAATTTTTTTGTGAATTAAAAATAAAGTAACATCATTGTTATTGATGACTGCTCTACATTTAATGACATTTTTTCTAATTTGTCTTATAAAAATTCCTTGTGACTTATTTATGTTCTTGAATTACTTTTTATGTTCTGAACAAATTAAGTCTACAGCAGCTAGGATGTAGTCTTTTATAAACTTCTCTTCAGAAAATAATTTTGAATTTAATGTTGTTGTTTTTTAAAATAATAACTTGCTTTCATGGAATTTTCTGACTTGTTTATACTTTATGAAACATATCAACCACATGATAAAGCTTATTTTCATGTTTTCTATTGTAATATTTCTATCTTCCCTAATAACTTTACTGTAATCAGAATATTTTGATAGTGTTCTTTATTAATTGAAATATTTTCCACACATCAGGCACACCAATCTACTATTTCTTTGTATAAAAAAAATGCAGTTATTCAATTTCTTTTTAAATGCATGATTTTATGTGTCTTTTTTCTTATTTGGTGTAACTATACTAATAATAATAAAAAAAAGAAATGCAAAATAATAATTATAGAATGAAATAAAATTCAAGTTTTATTTTTGCTAGTTTATCTGTGAAAATCATTATAAAAACAAACAACTCTTAAATCAATATTTGTACTATGCACATGTTTAAATAAGTTTTATGCAGGTCAATTTTAACATGTTTTGAAAGTGTCTACTGTGACGGTCAGATGATGTATGTTGGCTTAACCCAGTTCGAATACTAGGCGAAGGTACCTCGGGGCCACTCATACGGGAGATATTAAATCAAGAATACTATGACCCCTGCCCTCTTCGTATATTCTCGAGACTAACCCACGAACCAACAACACTATCTGAGACACGCATAGATATCTTCTTCCCGAGCCACGAGCTTAGCATCAGCGGGATACATGGACAAAACCACCTGCGGAGCTTAAATAGTTAAATTGCAAAAATACTTAGAAATATGTGTTCTGCGTGCCTGGATCATTTGAAAGTAAAACAAAGCATTAAAAGATAACTAGCAAACGCAAGCTTTTTAGTGAAATAAATATCTTTAATAAATGACATTTGAAATATTATTAATAATTTAATGGCCTTCGCTATTCCCCGAAATTTCTGAATAACTAATGAGACAATGAAACCCGATTAATCTGCTTGCGGTCTAAATCTTTCCTTCCCAGTTTGATTAAACATTGTCACTCGAATCTGCTCGATAAAGTGCTATAATAAAAATCTTTCGCAAAGCAGTTTCTAATTGCTTTGCACTAAAACAGAGTTTAAAACCATTTAAGATGTATATCACTAAATCTGACATACGTAAGAAGCTAATGGCGGACAAAAGAAGCGTTATCGAGGAGATCAAATTGGCAAACAACAAAACAGAAAAAAAAAAAAACTTACTCGTACTAAATTTTACAAGTATGAATAAAACTGGAAAGGGATTTTTATATGAACAATTAACTAATAAACTTAACCGCAATGAAATTAAATATTTACACATGGGAGTAATGAAGAATAGCGAAGGAAAGGGGTTAAATATCTAAGTAGATGATCACATATACATATCTCTAACTAGTCTAATAAAAATAGTTACATTATAAATATCATTAAGCAAACATTTCATAAATATTCAATAAAGCAATTATAAAAAGTATGGACAAAAAAGGTAGCATAATGAATAGTTCATGAGGAGAGATATGATTACCGTCCTTATTCCTTGGTCAGGTTCCATCGACTGGCGTAGCTTGATCCGTCTGATGAGATGTGTTCGACCGGACAAGGAAAGTGGAAATCAGTAGCATGGTTTCACAAAAAGTCCTCCAGACACGGCACAAAGTTCAGATGACTATTGAGTGGATATTATGGCATTTTGGATGGTATTCAGGAACCTCGGCGATAGGCAAAGCTATTTATTTGCCTAGCCGAGCATAGTAGAATCCATCAAACTTATATGATTTTTAGCTTGAGCAGGTTCAAACTTCTTCATGATTTGTAGACGATAATTGTAGACTTTTTGGAATAAAATCACAAACAAAATCTGACAGAGTTCTCCTAAGAGAAATCTGAATGCACCTTGCAATAGCAGATCTGAATGAAACTTGCAATAGCAAAATCTTGAATCAACCTTGCAATAGCAAAATCTGATATCAACTGAATCCTTCAAAAGGACAAATCTGAATAATCTAGTCTTTTGTTCTCACTTCTATTTATACCCTCTTTTCTTAGCTACCTTCTATTGTTTGTATGATCTGAGATCTTGATAAGCCTCCCCATGCTCCTTTGTTTCAAAGCAACATTCTCTAAAAATAACTTTTACTTTTTTACTCTAAATTTCTTTCTTTAAAGTTTGAATTCTATTAATTAAAAAGAAAGAAAGAGAAGGCCATCTTTAATTAGACTTGAATGGCTCACTAATCAAAACTATACATTCTTTTAGAAAATGTTGGTGGGCTTATCTCAAAATCAAATCATACTAAATATTTTAACAAAATTTTAACAACAATATATTATTATTTTTTTATAGTAGAATAAGCATTTTATTTCAGCAGAATTTTGCATTAACTCATATATATACGCTAGATGTATATATATGTTTGACTAATAGGTTAAGCAATTTTTATTAATAGAATGAAATTTATTTAAAACAAAATATTTAAATGTAATACACATTTGATAAGCATAATTATTTTTAACTCTAATGCAAAACCCTGCTGATATTGAACTATAAACTTAATTCAGGTCTACAATACTAATTAAGTTTATAGGAAGATGTGAAGCATGGATCGGGCTTCAGATCCATTGCTTCATTTCCCAATAGTTAGTGAGCAAAAAAAAAAATGTTAAAAAAAAATGCTGTTGCTTCAGGTCAGAGGTAAGAATTTGTGCCAGGTGAGTTCAAACCTACTCTTTATTTGCTGTAATATTTAATTTGTTACTACCGACGGTGTTTTCTTTACTTTATTATATCTAACGGTTTATCCATAATTCAATCTTCTGTGTCTTAAATCGGGTCTGTGTTGTATTTAGTCTAACATGGTATGTATCTATTTTTAATTTGCATATTTTCCGGGGTCCGGTGGTATGGAAGGTTTTAAGTTTCTGGCATTGTATTGTCTTTGTATGCTGTGACTATCTTTCAGCAGAAAAGCATTTTCTCCACACTTCTTTTTTAATACATATGGACCTTTATATATTGGGAAGAACTTTTTAACTTTCCTCCATCTTTACTACTTGGCTTAAGGTCTCTTAGCCATGCTTGGTTTCCTTTCCTGAATTTATATTGCCGGGTTCGATTCTTGCGATGCCGAGTTGTACGTCTTAATCGTTCGCTTGTGATCTTTTGGTTTCCTAGTTGGTCTATTTTCTCCTCTTCCACTAAGATTTTGGTTTTGAATACCTGAAGACATGCTGTGGCATACTGCAAATGTATCGGAGTAGCTCCAGTCAAGTCACTCATTTATTATTAATGTCTTGTCCCATCTTTTCAGTTTCGTTTACCAAATCCACAGTCTGAAGCGTCATTGTGCTCTTGCTATCCTCTATGATTCGACAATTTTGTTCTCCACTTTGCCTTCTGTGTTTGACTGACAAGTCCAAGTGGTGACTATCTTTACATGCTTCTTCATCAATCAGTGATTCAACCTGAATATCACCTTGCTCTTGTTGGTCTTGTCCCTTTTCCTGATTATCATCATCTGGTAATACTTTTGTTCTGGTAGTATGTTGTTGCTGGAGACCCATGTTTTCCTCCAAACGGTTCAGTCTTTGTGATGTCATATTCATGAATTCTTGGAACATGTTCATCATCATTTTGTCTTCATCTATCATTTCTTTGATGACATCTTCCAAATTGTATTTTTGGTCACTGCATGTTGCCATATTTGGAAGGTTGAGCACTACCTCCTCATTGCTGTCATAATGTTCGTCTTTCTTCTGTTGGTCCATTTTTGCCTAATATTGGCTATTTTCTATAACAATCACTATTTTATAACTTAGATGACAAGAAAAAAAAACTAATTAAGATAATATATTTTATTATACGTATCTAGGAGCTATATCCTTCTGTATATCAAAAAAAAATTTTACTTCTTTCTAAAATAAGTCAGTATTCTAAGTTCTTTATTTTATATAACTATCTGTTTTATTTATGTTTTCAGAAATTAACTTTGCCTACCTCACGAGGTCCTATCTTAAAACTATGCCTATATGTATCTGTTTGTACATGAAAAAAATATAATATATATAAAATCCTGCCGTGTCTGTCTTTAATAACTATACTACATATTATTCTCCTCACTTTATTTATTGTTATATTTCATTAAAATATCACTGCTATTTTGTCCCAATATAATTAAAATAACACACTTACAGCTTGACCTGGCTTTCTCTGACACCTGAAACAACTAAAAAATGCATTTACATTAATACAAGTATATATATAAAAAAATATGTGAGCAAAATATACGTAAGTCATGTTTAAAAATTATTTTGGCTCACTATGCATACATTGTTATTTTGATCATCTACTATAGTTTGGTTTATTTGATATCCGATATGAGAGATTGCACTTGCCGACAAATTTATTTGAGAAGGGCGCCAGTCGACAAGACAATGGCCATATCACATATACATATTAATGGATAATGATCCAAGCACACATTGATAAGGTTTATAAAGTTTAATGCGATTACAATTTATTTTGATTTTCACTTCACTTTCAAAAAAAAATCTCTGCATAAATAAGTAAATGGTATTTTAAATGACAATATTAAGTAAGTCTAAGACGTATAACAACTAAGTAAGGTAACATGTCTGACCTGGGTTCGAAACCACGCTACCATTTTGGTCAAGACAGAAAAAAAATTTAACCAGCCTAAAGTACGATTAACAAAACAAAATATTAATACAAAAAACAATTAAAATAAAAGTAAAATCCCATGATAACCGCCACTCCGAATTATGAACCTGGGATCGAAACCAACTACCATTTTGGTCACACCCGAAATAGATTAACAATTATCAAGCAATTTTACAGAATCACGCATTGAGATCAAAAACTGTTTCAAAAAACATTTATATAAAAACGGGTTTTACCGAACTATAACGAAGTGTATACCATATGCATCCATATATATGAATATGTACATCATTAAATAAGCATATATATGACTACATATAAATATACAAACAGATATACCTATACAAATATTTCTTTTATTATCATGTACATGAATTTATTAGAAAGATGTCAAATTGCAAACCGCATACTCCTATTATTTCAGGCTAGTAAACGCTGGTCGCAACTATGACAAGGAAGCAATGATTGCAGACGTAGACCTATTATTTCAGGCTACTCAGCAATCCTAAACTCTACAATGTAAGGGGTCTTCACCTAAACGGTTACTCTAAGGGTCTTCACCAAACATGGTTACTAAAAAACAAGGGCTTCACCTAACGGTTACTCAATAAATGATTCAATAGCATAATCCGAAATGGAGAAAAAAAAATCTTAACTAAAGGGTGGCTGACATATATGTTATACAAAAATATATCTTTAATATATATATTTATTAACGAACATACGCATTTACTTTTTATTAAGTTGAAAATTAAATTTGATATTTACGAAACTTATACTTATATATTTGCGAGGAAACGTAACTGCAAAATATTTAAAAGTAAAAAAAATTTTGCATGATTAAAATTATTCATTATATATAAAAACGAAATGCAGAGAAAGTGAAAAAAATATTTGCTAACACCGTATGTTGACACGTGTTAATTTGAACTTATCAAAACTTTTTGATCTTCGAAAAACTTTCTATTAATGGAAAAATGTTATCTCTTAGATCTTCACAAAAATTTATACAAACGGAAAATTTTTTTTATCATCTATTTGTAATTTTTACTAAAATATTAACACTATCGTATATATGTTATATTTCGAAAAACATTATTATTTCAAAACTTCTCATGTTTAAGCAATACTAAAAATAATCTAAAGTACGAAAGCTAATTTAAGGGAGGGCGGGTGGGTATATATTTGACACTTCCGCCTCATCGAAGCTATCTACTTTATACGAAACAACTATGGCGAACTGGCCATGACAAAACTACTCATTAGGGAAAAAAAATTGCCATAACTCTGATCTTTTATTCTCCTTATATATATAAAAAACAACTAACGGAGTGTTAACTTTTCCCAACGTAAAACATTCATTTTAGCAATTTAAAACTCGGGGGAAATTTTTTTTTACCTTAAACACATTTAACCTTTTTAATTAATCCAACAAAAATGACATTTGCTCTCATTAGGAAACAAACTTGGAAAAATTATACATATATTATTTTTATATAAATATATTCAACTAAAACTAACTTCTCAGGGTACTAATTTTTTTTTTAAAAAAATTACATACGTCCACTGCGACCAACTAGAAGCAAAAAATTTTACGTATAACTAACAATTATTTCGTGTTATTTAAAAAAAACATTATATATATGTACAAACGGGGAAAAAAATCTACATATATATTATTCATTAATTTAAAACAGAAGAAAGTAAAAAACATTATACACCCATACCAATGTTATACAGGGCATTGCCGGGGAAAAAAATCTACATATATATTATTCATTAATTTAAAACAGAAGAAAGTAAAAAACATTATACACCCATACCAATGTTATACAGGGCATTGCAGGGTATGTAAATTTCGAATAGACACACGATGGGCGTCCAGAATACGGAGAAAAAAAATTCTTATACGTCTACCTATATTTTCAAATACCCTATTCCTATTCTTCGAAATTCGGCCCACGTTGGTCGACAGAATACGGAGAAAAAAAATTTACTGTGACAGTCAGATGATGTATGTTGGCTTAACCCAGTTCGAATACTAGGCGAAGGTACCTCGGGGCCACTCATACGGGAGATATTAAATCAAGAATACTATGACCTCTGCCCATTCGCCTATTCTCGAGGCCTGATCACGAACAAACAACACTATCTGAGACACGCATAGATATCTTCTTCCCGAGCCACGAGCTTAGCATAGCGGGAGAATGGACAAAACCATGGAGCTTAAATAGTTAAATTGCAAAAATACTTAGAAATTGTTTCTGCGTGCTGATCATTTGAAAGTAAAACAAAGCATTAAAAGATAACTAGCAAAGCAAGCTTTTAGTAAATAAATATCTTTAATAAATGACTTTAAATATTATTAATAATTTAATGGCCTTCCTATTCCCCAAATTTAGAAAAACTAATGAGACAATGAAACCCGATTAATCTGCTTGCGGTCTAAATCTTTCTTCCCAGTTTGATTAAACATTGTCACTCGAATCTGCTCGACAAAGTGCTATAATAGTAATCTTTCGCAAAGCAGTTTCTAATTGCTTTGCACTAAAACAGAGTTTAAAATCATTTAAGATGTATATCACTAAATCAGACATACGTAAGAAGCTAATGGCGGACAAAATAAGCGTTATCGAGGAGATCAAATTGGCACACAAAAAGAAAAAAAACTTACTCGTACTAAATTTTACAAGTATGAATAAAACTGGTAAGGGATTTTAATGAACAATTAACTAATAAACTTAACCGCAATGAAATTAAATATTTACACATGGGGAGTAATGAAGAATAGCGAAGGAAAGGGGTTAAATATCTAAGTAGATGATCACATATACATATATATAACTAGCTAATAAAAATAGTTACATTATAAATATCATTAAGCAAACATTTCATAAATATTCAATAAAGCAATTATAAAAAGTATGGACAAAAAAGGTAGCATAATGAATAGTTCATGAGGAGAGATATGATTACCATCCTTATTCCTTGGTCAGGTTCCATCGACGGGCGTAGCTTGATCCGTCTGATGAGATGTGTTCGACCGGACAAGGAAAGTGGAAATCAGTAGCATGGTTTCACAAAAAGTCCTCCAGACACGGCACAAAGTTCAGATGACTATTGAGTGGATATTATGGCATTTTGGATGGTATTCAGGAACCTCGGCGATAGGCAAAGCTATTTATTTGCCTAGCCGAGCATAGTAGAATCCATCAAACTTATATGATTTTTAGCTTGAGCAGGTTCAAACTTCTTCATGATTTGTAGACGATAATTGTAGACTTTTTGGAATAAAATCACAAACAAAATCTGACAGAGTTCTCCTAAGAGAAATCTGAATGCACCTTGCAATAGCAGATCTGAATGAAACTTGCAATAGCAAAATCTTGAATCAACCTTGCAATAGCAAAATCTGATATCAACTGAATCCTTCAAAAGGACAAATCTGAATAATCTAGTCTTTTGTTCTCACTTCTATTTATACCCTCTCTGTCAGCTACCTTCTATTGTTTGTATGATCTGAGATCTTGATAAGTCTCCCCATGCTCCTTTGTTTCAAAGCAACATTCTCTAAAAATAACTTTTACTTTTTTACTCTAAATTTCTTTCTTTAAAGTTTGAATTCTATTAATTAAAAAGAAAGAAAGAGAAGGCCATCTTTAATTAGACTTGAATGGCTCACTAATCAAAACTATACATTCTTTTAGAAAATGTTGGTGGGCTTATCTCAAAATCAAATCATACTAAATATTTTAACAAAATTTTAAAAACAATATATTATTATTTTTTTATAGTAGAATAAGCATTTTATTTCAGCAGAATTTTGCATTAACTCATATATATACGCTAGATGTATATATATGTTTGACTAATAGGTTAAGCAATTTTTATTAATAGAATGAAATTTATTTAAAACAAAATATTTAAATGTAATACACATTTGATAAGCATAATTATTTTTAACTCTAATGCAAAACCCTGCTGATATTGAACTATAAACTTAATTCAGGTCTACAATACTAATTAAGTTTATAGGAAGATGTGAAGCATGGATCGGGCTTCAGATCCATTGCTTCACTATGGCCATATTGAGAACTTTTGAGGGTTGGGTTTGTCCCAACAGCTGGGTCCATAATTCCTTCTTTTAAAAAAAGGCATATGACTTTATTGCTAGGGAGATTACAAGTTTGAGCACCAGACCTGTGAATCCAGAATCAATCGAGATCTCACATCCCAAGTTGGATGCTCTACTTCTGCACCAAACCATGCAGGATATCCTTACTTTATAATAATGGAACATCATATATGCAGATAGTAAGTTACTTCAGGTCTAGTTCTTGATGCTTCTCTGCTACCTCAACTCAAAGAAATCAACACATGCAATATTAGATGCATTTAATGAGGTAAAATCAACTTTCAAAACAACTTTATTTCAGTTTGATTATATTAATGGCAATAAAGATATCATTGATCTTCAAAGTCATTGCTGATTAATATTTAGTTATTTTATTTTGAATTATATTATAAAAAGTTGAAACATCAATATATGATCATGATATAATTAAACCCTCAACTCCACTACACATTCTTGAAACATATGAATAAAGACAAATGAACTCTAAAATATTTATTTTGTATTAACAAGTGCTTATTGGTTGACCTAAATCTATATCTCTTACATATGTCCTCATCACTTGTTTAATTTGCTAAACTAGATATATTTCAAAATATATGGTAGATTTATTCAATGTCTTATGCTTAATTTTAATATATATATATATATTGATCTTTAATTGAGATTAAAAATTTTATAATTGGGTCAAAGATAATCTCTAATTTAATAAATTATTAGTAATAACTATTAATGTATTGGTCTGAAGTTGTTGCCATCAAGGTTGTGAGAACAAAAGTTTGACACTTTTAAATCAAATTATAATAATTAAGTATTGATAATACTGAACAAATAATAAAAATATGGGCCAACTATTGAATGTTGGTTCAACAGAAAATACAAACCTTAGGAATCATTTAACTTTTTTAGAAATCTTCATTCATATGTTCCAAGAATGCACTGTGAAGAAATTATAAATAGATCTTTAAATGATATTAAACATGAAAAAAGAAAAATGAAGTTGAGTTATTCTATGAGTTATGTATAATTAAAATCAAAGCAAACATATTAATCTCTTAAAGTTTATATCTGGGCTAGAAAATCTTAATTTAGTAATTCATAATAATCATTAGCAATGTCAAAGTTGCGAGTGGAAAAAATTTGATATAGTAAATCAAACTATATATTGTAACCAGTTGGCTACATGTTGCACTAAAAAATAATTAGATAGTTGACAGGATATTCCTCAGGTTTGAGTATATATAAAACATTTAATTAATTAATGGGGAAATAATATTCAATTTTCCTATACATATTTTTTAATGGATCTTTATTAAACTCAGTATTTTTTTAAATCCCCAATATGATAGTATGAGAATTCTCAAACATGAAATATATTTAAGAGTATTTTTTTTTTAAAAAAAAAAAAAAGAGTGGGAAGAACAAAATAATATTTTAATACATTTGTAAATTTAATATTTTTAATTAATCAGAGTTGTTTTTTGTTTCTTTATTTAATAAAAAAAAATCAAATCAGTGCAATTAACTGATTATCTTGTTGGGGTTTTTTGGCAAGAAGATTTAGTTTTTAATTATAAAGGAATGTCAAGAATTTTATGTTATTAATCTTAAGTTCTTGACATATTTTTAATATCTATGATTAAGGAAGTAATTGGCTGAACAATTGTATTTATAAAATTTTATCTAATTGGTTGTCATGAAAATTATCATGTAAGAGACAAATTGTAATTGGCTTGTGAGCAAGATTGTTTTAGCAAAAAGTTTTGATGTGTGTGTGTGTGGAGGGGGTGAATTAGTGACTGTACCCAAATATCTAAAGAAGTTATTCCTAACTTAACTGTTGAACAGAAAACAATTAAATCTTAATCCAACTGCTGAAAAATATAGAAGAAATTATTGCTAACTTGATAACTATTGAAGAGAGAGCAGTCAAATCTTGATCCTGCTGCTGAAAGACAATAGAAGTATTTCTAACATAGTTGTTAAAGAAAGAACAGCCAAGCTTAATCCACCCAATAGCAAGCTATTGAATAAAATGTTTTATCAAACTTTTGACATACTATGAGTTAAGCATTAAAAATAGTTTGTACAATAAAAACAATGTGCTAAATTCAGCTAAAAACTAGGCATCACTTTCCTCCATGTAACCTACCTTCATTGGAATAAAAATGTAGAGAAATTACCCCCCTAAAGCAGTCTGAAATCTTGCCTTCAACCAAGAGAATGTTCTGTCTATGTCAGTTAGGAAAATCAAAAAAACCCAAGACAAAATTTGCTATTTCTTATTTACCTGCAATTGCTACAGATCAGAAAAAGGACACCTTAACCATACACATGTCTAAGAAGCCATCAAGGAGAAGATCAGTTGAAAAGAAAACTAGAAATGGCAACTAGAAAGGATTCCATAAACACTAAACTATGGATAGAGGTATTATTTTTTATTATGTGTGCACACTATATTTTTATTAAAAGAAAATGTATTTTTTTGTTTCATTGATGTAATAAATTTTTTTTTGTGTTGTTAAGTTAAAATATTCCAAATTGTTAGACTTTTTTAATATATAAAATCCAATCAAATTTCTTTTACAAATAGTGAAATAGCTTTTAAAGAAAAAAAAATCTGTGGTAAAGTTAATTTTTTTTTCTTGCTAAGCTGAATCAAAGATTGTTGTCTGTGTCTTTGATTCTGAACATGTTGTTTAATTAATTCTTAAATATTTTAAAGAAATTGAATCAAAGATTATCTTTGATTCCTGAAAATGTTTAACAAACTCTTAGTTATTTTTAAAGATAGAACCTAATAAATTTAAAATTAATCCATGAATAAAATTTAATTTGTTGGTTAATACAATTTTTGTGAAAATATATATTTTAGATGAAATGGGTGTTTGAAATGTCATACTATCACGCCATTTTTGTTTTTGTTGTTATTAATTAGATATTAAATAATTATTTTAAAAAAATATTCTTTCTAGTCTTAATTTATTCTATCCAATTCCTATTTCATAAACTGCAGTGTGTGTGACCTTATATCATGACACCTTATATTCTAGGATTTAGTTTTTTTTTTATTTGATGATCCCAATAAAACTAGTTATTTATAAGTAGGAGAAGCCCATGATTTGCTTAAGGTTATTTATAATAAATAAATTTATTTTATTTATTTTCCTCTTGCTCACAATAATAAATTACAGTTCTTGCTTCCTGAGCTAGATTTGTGCAAAACAGCTATATAAAATAAGGAGCATATAATCTGGGCATTTACTTGATAAGATGATCATCATTCTGATTTGTGCAAAGAGAATATTGTTTAAAGCCCATGCACTATATTTTATTTTAGTTTAGTCTCTATTAAAAATTTAAATTTATAGTTGGCCAGTACACTAATGATACTAAGTGACCAGGGCATTGATGATGATCAGCATATTTTAATATCCCAGCATTACTGCTTTTATGGTTATGTATTCTCATGGATTAGCACTTACTTTTTGCATTCAAATTGTTTAAACAATTTCCCCAAGCTGGAAAAGGCTAAATAGTTGACCTGGACTACTAGACACATTTAAAACTCAGTCATAAGATTGACTGTTGATTTAATTTAGTGTTGATCATTCATTATGATAAATGACATATTTATTTTAATGCTGGTGAACTTAGTTTATTACGCTTATGCTTAAGATAGCTGCTAATCTTTCAGAGTGGTCTAACATGCGCATCCCTTTGATATTAAATTTTATATTCTTTCCTCTTGAGGATTAGCAAACAATTCCTCAGATCCCTGATGGTTTAAACCTTAATTTTCTGTAGAGTTAAAAATTTCTACCCAACTTGGGCTGTTGATGTTCATGTACTGGTGGCCATCACCTCAGGTATGACTCCCTTATTTTCCCATAGTGTTACTATATACATATATGATAAACAAAACAAGGTATAAATTTCATAACTTGCTCTAGCTTGCAATTAATGATCACTAGATGGAGCTTTACCAATAGGAAAATTTAAGAGTGGGGAATGGAAAATAAAGTGGCTAACAGGTTTATCTGGGCATAATTGCTGAGATATTCTTGACTTCATTTAAGGAGAAGTCACAATACATTGCATCACATCACAAGCTTTTTATTTATATATTGTAACAAAACCTATCTCCACTAATAATAATTTTCACCTGATACACTTTCAACCCTAAACAGACGTGCTTACGTATATATTTAATCAAAACTATTTTTGATTTAATCACTAATTTCTATGAAGGTCTTATAAATTCATTCTCGGTAACTCTAATGGATTCCCAATGCATATTTATGGACATCAGATTAGGATTCCAAGTGCCAATCTTATAAAAAAATAAGAATTACACAAAATGAATATATTACCAATAACAGCCACTATCTGAAGAACATGTGAGAGAAGTTTTGACCATCAGCTAGCTCAGACTCAGGTCGGGTGGTGTCACAACCAAGAGTAGACATGAATGAGAGTAAGATTTTCAACAATACATAAAATACACATAAATAAAAAATACCACAACAAAATTTCATACGGTTTTGTTATTGAATCAGATTTATTAAACGCTATTCCAAATGACAATTATTTCTAATCACATAAAAAATATTTAACCCTTAACCCATTAACATGAATATAGTTACAGCTCTGCCATTTTGATTTGTCACATATGCATGCAACATTCTTTCAAATATTTATTATTTATAAATAAATAGCGAAGATTGATAGAAAGAGATTTCCCTTTCACTACTTTTCTATTTGTTTCTTTATTACTACTCGAGGCCATTTCATTGAATTTTCAGCATGACCTCAATCTCTAATAGCAATAATTAGTATCCACAAGTAAAATCTTAAAAAAAGTTTTTATTGAATCCTCATATGCAAGTCCATAGAATCGATTAATAATTTTTCTCAGTTTCTTATTATAAATAGCAAATCAAGACATAAATTTCTTTATTGAATTCTCATACACAAGTCTATAGAATCGGTTAATAATTTCTTTTTTAGTTTCTTATTATAAATAGTATCCACAAGTAAAATCTTAAAAAAAGTTTTTATTGAATCCTCATATGCAAGTCCATAGAATAATTTTTCTCAGTTTCTTATTATAAATAGCAAATCAAGACATAAATTTCTTTATTGAATTCTCATACGCAAGTCTATAGAATCGGTTAATAATTTCTTTTTTAGTTTCTTAAATAGCAAATCAATACATAAATTTCTTTTATTACCTAACCATTCCTGGTGAATTTGTGGAAGAAGATATTTTTTTACTTTTAATAGTTCAGATCATCACAGATAACTAAATATACGATCCATCATGAGGTTTCCCGTTCTTTTATTTATTACAGTCTTCGTTTGAAAAGGATCCACTTCATGGTTCTGACATTGGTGGTTGTTTTAATACAGAGGCATCTTGTTTATTGTTAAGTTTAGCAGCAGGTAGTGGTAATTAGGGGTTTGAGCCTGATATGTTAGGTTTTTACCCCAACATTTCCTTTTCGGTCACCAGATTTTGAAATTGAACTAATGATTCTGCTGTGTTAACGATTCAATCTCTGCAAAGGCAAGACAAGGGAAATTCTGGGTCCCTTCTTTTTATAGCCCCCTCCATTCATCCTAGAAAGTTCACTCAATCTGCACTTCCTGTTTCTCCAATTGCCGCTTAACCGGATTTTAGTCGAAGTGTGAAAGCCTTTATCACCTTCTGCATTTCTTGTAATAACAAAAGAAAGCAAAAATCCATTTCTGCTGGAGATTTCTAGGCTTTTATAATGCAAGGAAATGAAAACCTCATTTCTATCTCTAACCATCAAACCTATTTATGCACGTTTGTAACATGCACATACATACCATTTCAAAATGACAGAGTACCTCTCCTTCCCTTCATTCTGTGTAATTATATAACCACCACCATGTAATATAATTAAATTTATATATACCATGACTACATATATGTGTAATGACCACCATGATTTATACTAGTTGTGACCGAGTTCGAATCCATTCTGTCACAATACCCCCTTCTTCAAAAACCTTCAAATACCTCTTGCATATTTTGATCAGCGTTATTTTACAAATTTTATTTACTTATTGTTACCTTGTATGCAGTGAGCAGGGTAGGTTTTGATGATCGAGCATTATATGACTCCTTGATTTTGTGTCCAGTGTCAACCCAAAATGTGTTATCCTCTTGGCTATGACAGATGGTATATGGGCCCTCATATAAGCTGCAAAATTTTTGGCATACAAACCTATCTATGTCACTGATATGATGGGTTTTAACCATGACTCAATCTCCTACTTTAAACAGGGGTGCCATATTCCTTACCTTTCTCCTCCAGTAATAGCTCACCCACTAAAGGTTTGATATGCCCTATGCATGGTTCTTCCATCCTAAATACAAAGGTCTTGATCTGCCATGGGATGTGCTGTCCAAATTGGAGGCGAAATCGGGCAAACCTGGTCGATTCATTTATGGTCCAGTTGATGAAGTTCACAACCTGAAGGGTCCACTTCACCCATTCATTATGATTTATACCTGTATAGGTACAAAACAAGTACCCCAACTCCCTCATCACCTGCTCACAGGGTTTAGATTAAGGTTCTGAATTGATGTAAAATTGGGCTAAATCACCTGATGGTGGATCCACTTGTGCCATTCCTTGGATGTGAAGGGTGTGCCATGGTCTGATAAAATTCTCTTGGGTTTTCCAGCCTCTGGGAAATATCTGCCCTCTAACATTTTGATGGCACTCTTGGCATTTGCTGTGTGAGGGGATATGCCAACATGTATTTTGAAAATACGTTATACATGGTGAGATATTTCTTTTTATATGCTGGTAGAGGACCATAAAAGTCTAATGCTGCCATTTCTCGAGGTTGGTTTGGGATTATCAACATCATAAAGGCCACATAATTCCTGTTTGCTGGTTTTGTTCTCTGACAGCTTTTGCAATTTCTCAACACATTCACAACTGATGCATGTATACTGGGCCAGTGAAACCATTTATGAATCAAATGTTTCATTTTCAGAACACCATAATGGCCATATAATTGGTGCAAGTAGGTTATCACATCTTTCCATAGCCTATAGAGTACAGCCAGTTTCCACTCCTCTGGGTTGTCATGCATCCTGTACTGCAAAATATTCTGAAGTCGGTATCTTATTATTTTTCCTGTTGCCTTTGAATCCTCTCCATTCATTCTCCTACCCAACTATTCAAGCATCTCTCTTAATTGCTCATCTTGACACTGTCAATCTCCCAAATGAGCCAGGTCCTCTTCTACCTTTTTATTGATGCCTATATCTATACTGGCAATATACAAGTTCTTCACACCTGGGTGCCCAGGCTGATAACCAGATGGATTCCTACTCAAATATCAGCCATAATGTTCTCTGGTCCCCAGCAATATCAAACAGTATAGTTATATTCCTGCAGCAGCAACCTCCATCATATCATCCAGCTGTTGGTAAGGTAACTGTGGTTAATAAACTCCAGACTCTTATGATCAGTTCTTACAATCACTTCTGATCCCAACAAAAATGGGTGGAACTTCTGAAATGTTCAGACAATCACTAGGGCCTTCTTTTCTGTGGTGGAGCAATTCAATTTGGGGTCGCTTTGGTAGTCTGCTGATAAAATTCAGCACTCCCATTTGATTTTCTTCTTGTATTTGTGACAGAATAGCCCCCAAACCATACACACTGCTGTCCATTTGTACCACAAATGGTTTGATAAAATCCAGGAAGGACAGCATAACTTGTCTAGTGAATCCATCTTTTATGTCTTCAAATGCCATCTCCTGTGCTCAGTCCCACTTCCATGGTGTTCCCTTTCTCAATAATCTAACTAAAGGTTCTGTTCATTCAGCCAGCTGCTTATGGAACTTGTTGTACAAATTACAAACCCAGAAATGATCAGATCTGCTTTTAAGATTTTGGGTTGGGAAACTCCCTAATGGCTAATACCTTGTCTGGATGGTTTCATCCCCTGAGCTTCTACTAGGTGACCCAAGAATGTTACCTCATCTTTCATCATGATACTTTTTTTAAATATTGATGCCCTTTTTTGACATTCATGTAGAAACATCTCAATGTCCTTTTGATGTTCCTCAATACTGAATGAGGCTATTAATATGCCATGAATATACATAGTTATGCATCTTTTTACTTGTCTGACAACACTTGGTTAAGGCATCTTAACAATCCTGCCCAACTATTTATGAGCCTGAACAACATTCTCTCAAACTGGTACAAGTATCCTTCATACTGGAATGCCATATATTGATGGTCCTCAGGATGGAGCTGGATCTGCCAATAACTGGCAGTCAGATCAAACATGGAAAATATTTGTTCACCATTGAACCCTTCCAATAACTCTTGTATCAGAGGCAGAATATTATGGTCCGGGATCATTACCCGATTCAATTGTCTGGCATCCAGGCATAATCTAATCGCACCACTTTTCTTCTTAACCACCACTAGAGGGTTACAATATGGTAACAAACATTCAGATATTATTCCCCATTCTACCATCTGGCTTAATTGTTTTTTTACTTCCTCCCCATATTGATAAGGCACCGGATATGAGCAAGATTGCAATGGCTGGTCCTGTTTCAGTTTGATGCACTGTTCAAATCCTTGGATCATGCCCGGTACTTCTGAAAATACCTAATGGTATTGATACAATGTTTGTTTGAAGGCTTCTTTCTCATCTTTGTTTGCAAGTCATTTCTAGAATTTTCTCTTCAATCTCTCCTGTTTCTTTCCTTTCTACCCAGATTACTCCTATTGACTGATGCAATTGTGATGTAGTGAACATGATGGCCTTCCCTTCACACATAAATTGTTCAGTTCTAAAATCTATTGCACATCTATATCTATTTAAAAAGTATGATACTATCGGTATGTCATGTATCAGGTTTTTCATAACTAGAAAAACATGGAGAAATGGTTCCCATTGATTTAAAAATCCATCCACACCTGCCTGGATTCAACCATTATTTTATTATTTGCCATCCTTATCTGGATGGGTTTAATAGGGATTGTCCAGATGCTGGTTTGCTGGCTCATGATTTGTGTATACAATTCTTCAGACAGCAGAGATTTGACTGCCAGAGTCCACCAATGCCTCCCAGCAATCTCTATTTCTATTTTAAGGCAGCCCTAATTTGCATATTTTGGAACCCATTCCTTTTCTGAACATATCAAATTTCTCATGTGTCTCTCTTCCCCCTCTGATCCCAGTTTTCCTTTTTTCTTTCCTTCCACCATTGTTCGTTAACCTCCAATTGTCTGAGTATCTTATCAACTTCTCTTGCCCTTCTCCCTTTTGTATGCCCGATTCTTGTCATAAAATTCATTTGGCAGGTTTCTACATACAAACCCTAAGATGTGTTTTTCTAATAAGTTGTATGCCTCCAATCCCTTCAGTTGTGCCACCTAACATCTGAAAAACTGGATGTGCATCTTTTCTTTTTCTTCATGAAACTTTTCCTGGATGATGTGAACTTTAATTCATTCCTGGTGCTCCTCACTCCAGAACGCTATCTTCATCACCCTTTCACTCTCCAAATGTCCTTGGCTGGGTCATAAGTGACTCCCACCAGTCCAAGGCATATTCCTGTAGGTGGTTGTGGGTTGTGGGTCACTATTATTTTGTTGGTCCCATGTTGTGCCTACAAAAATATCTTAAGCTTTTCAAATGTTCTCACAGCATCTCCCCCTTTTTCCCATTGAAAGATTGTATTTTAATTATCTTTTTCTTCCTTCCTCATTTCTCTCATCCTTGTATCGCTTTGTTTATTTCTTTGAGTTTTCCTATTTCTGATTGGATGTCTCAGACTCCATTCTCCCATCCCAACACCTACACTACTTTCTTGTTAGCCTCTACTACCATTTCACTAGCCTTCCCATGTACACTTTCATTCCCCCTTTTATTTGATTCTCGAAACCTCACTAAAATAAATTCCCCTCTATATGAATCTAAATGCATTTCTGCCTTCACTATATATAACCGAATTCCATTAACCCTTTCACTGCTGATTATATTATTGGCCGCACAAGATAAAGATCAAAACTTTTAATTGGCCAATTAACAAAGTCAATTGTCAAAATATATTCATCTTTCATTAATATATTCACTTTAGTTTCGTTTGCAAAAAGTATATTAATAATTTGTCAGATTATGAAAGTGAACGAAAGTTTGTTCAAAAATAAATTTTGATTTATAATTTAAAAAATTTTCGATAGCGGCTGAAATGAAAAGAAACATCAATCTCCAATTGCACGCCATGATTTCTTCTTCCCACTTTGCAATAAATAAATAATTCTTGCTAAAATCTTTAACTATTTTTGTAAAATAATATTTATTTTTAGCATATTTTATGAAAATAATTTATATTTCATCAAAAAATACTGTTAAAATGCTCTAAAACATTCGTTTATCATTTTCAAAATAAAACAAAAACCGTTCGTAACTCTTTACTTTTTGGAAGCCATTTTCTTTGTTGACAAAATTTAAACAGCCAATAAGATTCAAAAAAAGGCGGTGAGAAGGTGGTGCTTTGGTTTTGTTTGACATATATGGTATTTTTATTGATTTTTTACTTCTAAAATAATTCAAGAGAGGGCAGCATCTTACAGAACTTTTTTCTTCTAAAAAATGACATCAGAACCGTAAACATAGTACAAAAACTGAGCGATTTACAGTGACATCAAGTTACCTCATATTAAAATGAATCGATCAGGTGAAAGATTAATGAGCAACCCTGACTTTATAATTCAAAGACTGGACATTGGTACATGTTATTTCTTCTAGAAAACAATGGCTGATTTAGAAACCATATGTGTTGTACTACATTCTCCATCCCCCTCTACTCGTCAAAGCCCTCAGTTGGCTGCACCATTGTAAAAAAACCTCCTTCACTAATATAATTTTCACCTGATATATTTTCAATCCCAAATATAAGTGCTTACGTATAAATTTAATCAAAACTATTTTTGATTTAATCACAAATTGCTATGAACATCTTATAAATTCATTCTCGGTAACTCTAATAGATTCCCAATGTGTATTTATGGACATCACTAGGATTCCAAGTGCCAATCTCATAAAAAAATAAGAATTACACAAAATGAATATATTACCAATAACAGCCACTGTCTTAAGAACATATGAGAGAGGTTTTGACCATCAGCTAGCTCAGACTCAGGTCAGGTGGTGTCATGGCTGAGAGTAAACATGAATGAGAGTAAGAATTTCAATAATACATAAAATATATATAAAGAAAAAATACCACAAGATTTTTATATACGGTTTCATTATTGAATCAGATTTATTAAACGCTATTGCAAATGACAATTATTATTTTCTAATCACATAAAATATATATATATTTTAATCCTTAACCGATTAACATAAATATAGTTAAAGCTCTGCCATTTTGATTTGTCACATATGCATGCAACAATCTTACAAATATTTATTACACCTGGGTCTCTTTTTACGCGAACTTATTTAACATGATTTTGAAGTTACGCGATTCATGTTTCACTGGAAGTCAAACTCCGATAATGTCGCTATTACTTTAAATAATAAATTTTGTGCACTTACGTTATATTGAAAGTAATAGCACATTATTGGAATTTGACTTTCATCTTAGTAATTTCAATATTTTCAGTGCTTTATAATAGTAAGATTTTATGCAATAATGAAATTAAAATCATGATTTCCACATTTTATGTATACACACATTAAATTTTACAAGATTATAATGTAAATTTGTTCAAACATTGTGCATGTTAATTTTGCATTTTAAATCACATTCTGTTTTTGCTTTTTAAAAAAGAATGTAATCAATTATTAATCATTTAGTGTCCGCAAGTTTATTTTTAAAAGGTGAGTAATAGCAGTGGGCACAATTAAATTTGACAATTAAAAATTAAAATCTGATTTTTAATTGTAATTAACAATTTAAAAATTACTTACGGTGACTTGAAATTAATGTGATGTAAAACAAAATTTGATTTTTAAACGGAATTGAAAATTAAAAAATTAAAGACAAAAATAAGAATTTAATTTTTAGTTGTTAGTTTTAATTAAATTTTTCCCAGCAGTGGTGAATAAATGTCTTTTTATTATCATAAGTCTAAGTTCATAAACAATTAATAAAATCATTGACTTAAAGATTAATTACTAATTACATTGTCAACAGAAAATCATTAACATAACATCAGAGTGAACTTGGTGCTAGTTGTATTTCCTCTTGTGAGAATCTGATTTTTTACCAGTTTGCAAACGAACGTGTTTTTCAGCAAATAGCGGTAATAATTAAAACATGTATAAAAAATGTAAATTACTGTACTGTAAATTATGCATAAAAATATATTATTTTGAATAAAATTAAATATTATAGTTAAAAAAAGTTTGTCTTGTATCAATTTTTTTCAAATTTGAAATTTTTTATTAGTCATATTTTATTTCCTTATTTTTTTTTTTGCACGAATTTTAAAGTAATTTTACTTTGGTGCTTTGCTTTTATGCGAATTTTGAAAAATCACAGACCACACCCCCCCCTTTTTCAATGTAAGTTACATCTATTTTTGCATGATTTCGTTTACACATGTTTTCTGAGGAACCTATCTATCGCGTAAAACGAGACCCAGGTGTATTTATAAATGTGAAATAGTGAAGATTGATAAGAGATTTCCCTTCCACTACTTTTCTATTTATTTCTTTATTACTATTCAAGGCCACTTCATTGAATTCCCAGCAGGACCTCAATCTCTAATAGCGATAATTAGTATCTGCAAGTAAAATCTTAAAAAAAGTTTTTATTGAATTCTCATATGCAAGTCCATAAAATCGGTTAATAATTTCTTTCTTTGTTTCTTATTATAATTAGCAAATCACTACATAAATTTCTTTTATTAAATTCTTATACCAAGTCTATAGAATTGGTTAATAATTTCTTTCTTAGTTTATTACTATTAATAGCAAATCAATACATACATTTATTTTATTACCTGCACATTCCTGGGGAATTCATGGAAAAATATATTTTTTTACTCTTAATAGTTAGGATCATCACAGGTAACTAAATATATGATCCATCGTAAGGTTTCCCATTCTTTGATTTATTACAGTCTTTGTTTGAGGATCCACTTCATGGTTCTGATGTTAGTGATTGTTTTAATCCAGAGAGGCATCTTGTTTATTGTTAAGTGTAGCAGCTAGTGGGAATTAGAGGTTTGAGCCTGATATGTTAGGCTTTTACCCCAACATTTTATTTTCAGTCACTATTAGATAAACTTATAATCTTGATTTTTAAATTTGAATTACAATTCCACTGTGTTAATGATTCAATCTCTGCAGGGACAAGAGACAAGGGGCATTCTGGGTCTCTTCCTTTTATAGCCCCCTCCATTCATTCTAGAAAGTTTGTTCAATCTGCACTTCCTGTTTCTACAATTATTACCTAACTGGATTTTAGTCGAAGTGTGAAAACTTTTATCACCTTCTGCATTTCTTGTAATAACAAAAGAAAGCAAAAATACATTTCTGCTGGAGATTTCTAGGCTTTTATAACACAAGTGAATGAAAACCTCATTTCTATCTCTCCAACCATCAAATTCATTTATACACATGTTCGTAACATGCACATACAGACTGTTTTGAAATGACAGAGCACCTCCTCTTCCCTTCGTTCTATCTGTGTATTCGTATAACCACTACCATGTAATATAATAATTAAATCTTTATATACCATGACTACATATATGTGTAATGACCACCACCTCTTATACTAGTTGTGATCAGGTTCGAACCCATTCTATCACAATATATATATGTTTGACAATTGTAAATCCATCTATATTATTTAACAGTGGAATGGTCTCACTTTCATGTGATGTGTTAATTATGTGAGCAAAAAAAAAAAAAAACAAGATTAAAAAAAAAAAAACAAGATTAAAACAATACTTTGAATTTTTTATTATACTCTTAATACTTTTTCATGCATGGAAAAACAAGTGGACAATATGATGCATGATTATCTTTAATTATAAAAACCTGTTATAAAAATGAATGATAAACAACTTGGGGAATCTTTTTACCATGGAACACCTTATTCAACTTAGACAATAATGAAAATGATGCATGGAGTCGATAGACCCATAACTGATTCTAGGATTTCTAAAAATTTATTTTCATTAACACCCACAGTAAACTCATTTTTGATTAAATTTATAAAACCAATACAAAAATAAAAATTACATGGAAGAATAAAAAATCTAGGTATTATAAACAAGATTACAAAAAATATGAATATTTATATATGCATTCCACATAACTACATGAAAAATTATGTGGTAACAATTGCATGATTTTAGATTTAGAAAATAATTGATAACTTATTGAATGAGGCATTTTCATCTGTTTTTATTTGAAAGAAATTGAACATTTGACTCCAGCTTTGTAACACATAACTTGAGTTGCCTTCTAAATGAACTTAAATGAGTCTTACTTTGAGTTAGATAGGAAAATGTTGATAAGCAGGAAAGCAAATGATGAGCATGTTGATATAAATATGGGTATTCAAATGCATTATTCCATATTTCAATGGGATTTTTCAAAGAGATTTTATAATATTATCTTCCCATAACTCAATTAATTCCATTTGTAGTTCCATGGATGCTTTAGAGATATTAGCTATGTGTGATTCAAAAGCTAGTTTTATGGCAATAATATTCTCTTTAAAATCAGAAAATCATTCAGCATATTCTTACATTAACAAATCCAAGACATCCTGTGTAATCTTCGAAGATTTTACATTTATATTTCTGCTTGTTTAATACTTTTTCTAGTTGTGGGAAATCTTTGAATATATCTGCCTCAAGAGAATAAAGTTTTAAAAAATGCCAACTTTTTTCAAAATGCCTGAATTTTTTGCCACATATCACATATATGTTTTGTTTTACCTTGCAGGAAAATATTTCATTAATTTTGCTTTGCCATAATATTATATAAAAATGCAGAATTTCTATAAAAAAATTTTGTCTGATAATTTACATTGTTTTTCTTGTTCCTAGTAAAAAATTAAAATTTGTACTCATAAAATAAAGAATTTAATGAAAATTTCTCATCTTGATAATCAGTGCACTTTACAATAATATGGTAAATTAACCCTGCATGTTTCATCATGATATAAATATGTTTTGAAATTCACAATGTCACATTGCATTTATTCAAATAAAATTAACAATTGTAATAATTTTATCTAAAGTATTATGTAACATAGTTGATTTAGCACAAAGATTTTGCTGCTGCAATACACAGTGGAATGATATTAACTTTTCCAAATTTGAATTTTCTTTTTTTAACAAAGAAATAAATGCGTCTCACTGCTCATAAAAGTTGCACTATTAATACATATACTCATTGGATTATCATGGTTTGCTCTATTTTATGACATACTTTTTTAAAAGTTGTTAAAAATATTAGTTCCATGATTGTATCCAAAGCAAGTAGTTCCTTGAAACAATGAAAATTTTCAATTATGGTATGAATAAAATATAATATTTGAGCCTAGTCAGTTTTATCAATTGTTTCATCTAATGCAATTGAAAAATATATATTTTTTTATTATTGAATTATTGTGCGAAGTTGTTCCATCACATTCTGAACTAAATTGTGCTATCTATCGGTTATAGTTCTTCTTGAAAGAAATAATTGTTTGTATTTGTCACATTTTTTTGGATATAAATATTCCACTGTTTTAATAGTACATTCTTTTATTATTTCTACATCACTAAATGGTGTGCCTCTTTTTCTGAGGATATGTGCTATTTTATGTGTAGCATCAACTGCAGAATTATTCTTTTTGATAAGAACACTAAAAATCTCTTTTTTCAATTTTTGAAGCACAGTTTAATGGACCTCTTCTAATTTGGCATATTTATGTTTCTTATGAGTTAAATAATGTTGACTTGCATTGAACTTTTTTAAAGTTGTTAATATTATATTGCATAACAAACAAGTCATTTTATCTTTTAGAGAGATAAAATATACTCTAGTTCCAACATTACATTAAATGTTCTGTTTTCTCCATTCAATTATCTTTTTTAGATACATTGGGGGATTAATAAATTGTCAAAATGTTAAGTTTTAAATAACTGTATGCATAGGCAGAATCTACCAACTGACTGAAAATCTACCTTGAAACTGCCAGCAACAGAGCTTTATCTTTTTGATTTGTTAGCAGATATTAATGACAGTGAACCCCAGTACTACATAACATCCAATGTGCTGTTAGACTCTGTAATACCATATATAAAATTTTAATTAAGATAAATGTTTATTGAATGTTGATACTCATTTTATCAGTTACAATCTTTGTTAAATCTCGTTTTAAATAAAAAAAAATACATTTTTAAATTATGGATAAGACCACACAAGAAATTTAAAAAGGCAATATGCAACCTTAAGGTCATTAGTTCCCCACCTATGGTATAACATATGACAATATATTTTATTCATGAGTTTTTATATTTAGTAATTAGTAAAGATAATTTTAATTCAAATATATATGCTTCCCAGGTTGAGGCATTTATGCTATTTGTGATTTAAAAAATATCAAATCAGAAGTGATGCATTTTAAAATTTCAGTAATTAACTATATATTAGTAACAATATTTTAGAATGTTTTGTTCCACAAATTTCTCAATATTTTAGGTAATTATTAATTACTCAAGCCTGTCATAAGTGTCACTGCAGTGAAGAGCTTCTCTTGCCTTATATTATATGAGCTGAAAAATTAAGCAATTTGTTATAATACATATATTTCTTAACATTGACATTTGATATTGTTCCATTGCTTTGATTTTTTTTTTTAGTGTGCAATATATATATATATATAAATTTAACTCCATTTATGAGATAGATATTACTTCTGGAATATTTGGGTTTACTTAATTAAAAAAATGCATTTTTAAAACTTTTGATGACAAATCATACATACTTATTTATAATGAATTCTGAATCTATCACATACACATGCATGATTTTTTTGACATCCATCATCTTCTTTCTTTGGTCACAAAATTAATGTCATAGAAATACATATTTTTATGGAAACATCTTTTTTACACTGCCATATTTCATATTTATTATCAAAAAATCATGATTCTTTTCTAATATTTCTGTAGTGTAATTTTCTCTACACTACTCTCATGCAAGGTAGATACTGGTCTCTATCCAGTTTTAAACCTTGTGGAGGAATGTAATCATAAAGATATGATGAAAGACATGTGAAAAAGATCTCATGCTGAACCAGCATTCATCAGTTGACCCAGATCACAATCTCTTATGCAATTGATCTGTCAAATGTGCTACTTTCACAACTTTGATAAAAATCATTTAAATTACTATATATACTAAATAAGTCAGAATTTAATGAAAGTATATTAATATTTTTATTAGTCATTCATTAGATTAGAGATTATCCAATAATGAACAATATTTCTATAGTGTAACCACTCTTATGTAACAGAAATATTATTCATTATCTATTCTAATGAATGACTAATAAAAATTATTAATATTATTCTTTTCTAATACTTTTCCAGAAAGATAAATCGTTTGTTGTTGTTTTTTCAAATTTGAAATGACATTTTTATTATTTTATTTTAAAAAATTTAAACCAGTGGTCTTCAACCTTTTAACACGTGCAGACTGGCAAAAATAAGGATAAGATTTTGTGGACCAGCAGAAGTTTACAGATAAATTTTCTTAAAGATGTAACCTGCTTAACCTTAGATGAGTATAATTGTTATAACTGACCAAAACAGCACACTAGTTATTGTGTATTGTAATGGTGTTTGCTTACCTTCACATGCTGAACATTTTTTCTCGAGTTGCACAGTCATACTGCTACAGAAAACAGTAAAATAACAATTATTCTCAATAATGTGCTTGCATTTCTACATTTATTATTTCATTGTTAAAACATGCAAGAACAAAATGTTATTCACCTGAATGTTGGGAAATATCACAGCTACTGTAATTACATGACAATGATTATGATAAATGTAATATCTGTATTTAATGTTAAATATACAAGATGAAGTTATATATATATATATATAGGAAGGTTGTCTTTTGATAGTAGTAAAAGCAAAATAGAAATCACATAATTAAAATCACCATACAGCCCCCAAAAAAGTCGCCGTATTTTAAATCTGAAAAAATCAAACAAAACATGTAAAAGTATTTTGATGTTATTGTAATTTTTTGTGTGCTGGTGTGTTGAAAGGATCAAAAAATGTAATTAATAGGAATTTTTTTAAAAAATGACACAATAGACATTGTGTAATAGAAATAAAGGCAAAAAATCGTCATATAATTGTCATCTTTTTTTCAAAAAAAGGCAACAAAAGTTGAAAAAGTCAAAAGTTTTGATCTTATTCTAATTTTTTTTTTTTTGGGGGGGGGGGAGGATTGAGAAATACTTTATCTTCACTGAGACAAAAGATAGACCAAAGTTATTTTTTGTTTGTTTTTATTTTTTAAAAAAGGTAACAGAAATTGATTTTAAAAATAAGTTTTAGTATATTAGTGGTATACAAATAAAGCCAAAAAAATATGGCCTTATAGGCCAAAAAAAAGTGGGCATATTTTTAAACAAAAAAAAAAAAACGAATCTTGAAAAGGTCAAAAGTTTTGATCTTATTTTAATTTGGGGGCAGGGGGTGGATTGAGAAATACTTTGTAAAAGTTAGAGACAGAAATTTTTTGGTTGTTTTTCTTTTTTGAAAAAGGTGATAAAAATTGATTTAAAAAATAAAAGTTAAAGCCAAAAAAGATCTTATTTTAATTTTTTGGGGAGGAGTGGGTTGAGAAAAAATTGCCATATAGCCAAAAAAAAACCCACTAAAAATGAAATATTAAAAGATGGAATAGAAAAAATTTAAGAGGTCAAATAAAGTCACCGTATTTTTAAAATCGCGGCCCAGTAACATTACATTTTATTGCTTTAACACATAAACAATGCTGACAAGCGGCCATGATTGGCTATCAAAAGACAAACAGAGTTTTTATAATAAAAAACTTTTTTTTTTTAAATTTTGAATTTTAAAAAAATAATAAAAAATTTAATTCTCCCCCTCCCCCATAAACATCTGTGATAAATAGAAAAACAAATTAATTTATGTATGATTGATTAGATTTTGTTTTCATTCTGTTTTTTTTTTTTTTTAATCGGGTAAAAATGCGATGAAAAAATAAATAAAATTTGTTTATATTAATTAAAAGTTTACAATATTTTGTTATTACAAACTTTCTTGTCAGTGTAGCATGGACTGGCAGAAAATTTCTGCAGCCCAGTGTCGATCCACGGATCGGGGGTTGAAGACCGCTGATCTAAACAGTCATATTTGTTCTTTAATTTTTATCATTCAAAAATAATTGCTTATTTTATCTGTTTTTTTTTTAAAGTTAATGTCTCCATTCTTTTCCCATCTTTTGCCTTCAAAATTTGAAAAACAAGTCTTTCATTTTCAGAAATCAATTGAAGTAAAATGTGTCCAAAGCTAATAGATATTACTGCAGTTTTTTATAATGATAAAACAAATAAATTGGCTTTTTATAATTAATTACTGATTATATAATAATTATCTAAATATTATAATTAATAACAACTTTTATTTTTTAAACATGTAATTAATGTGATTTAAGATTTAATGTGTAAACTGTATTATATATTGTACCATTCAGCAGTATCTTAGAGTTTATATGATTTATATGTTTCATATTCGGTGACCAAATTACATTCTATTTACTAATTCCCTCATTCAAATGTGTCAGGTAATTTTATAGAGCACAATTATTTTTCCTGTAACACAACCCCACTTAACATAATTAAACTTGAATAATAGTTGAGGACAGAAACAGCTTTTAATTTGTTTGAAAGGTGCAAGAATTCTATACAAGAACCCACTAGCCTACTCCCCTATATTTAGTAGTTATTATTATCAAATTATTTGCTATACCCAGAGGATTGTATTTTCTAATACAGCATTGACAATTTATTTAGTAATATAATAATTGTTGAATTTAAATAATTTTACTCTATTAATAACAAACTTAAATAGACAACAATATGTTATATTCCTATGATTTGTTAAATTATATGATTATTTTAAAAACTAAATAGAGAATAACAATATAAAAACAAGTAAATTCAAATGGCTATTAAACATTACTGTTTCTAAGACTCAGATTCCTTTTTTTTATAGTTTGATGCAACACAGTATTATCTATACTTATAGTTCAAGAAAGAGAACACTTTTAAGTTACAAAATAAAGTCTCTTACTGATAAGTTGAATTGTTCAATTTATAACACTGTAACTTACCATGCATGGTTTTTTTATTCTCCTGGGAAGTATTGGTTGTATGCTCATTCCAGCTTGTAGATAGTCTGGGGTTGAAAGATTTAGGCAGGCAATGACTTCACTCTTGGCATTCTAAGACTCCAGAAAAAAAGAAACATTGCAAATGACCTTTATCTACTCACACATCTTACAACAATTCAATATGTTTGTGAAAGTAGCTTGGCACAATTTTTAATAGGACTTTGTAGAAAATCAATTTTATAGTAAAGTGTTTTTTTGAGAAGATGAAGATTTAAGATGACCAACACATCATATGTTTGCTTTTATACCATCTCCCTTATTTTAGTCAGCCATGCACATCCTATTGACACCTGTTAACTTTGACAAATTTAAAGTAATTTTCTTTACAAAGTGACGGCCATCTTTGATGATGGCAAAAGAATGCTGCGATTATTTCTAATTGTTTTGCAATAAGAATTTGTTTTCTTATCTTTGCACAAATCAAAGTAAGGTCTGGTTATTCTCTTAATCTCTTTTTTAATCTTTAACTTAATATATATATAACCTACATTGTCTAATCAAAATACAATCAGATATTTAAAAATATATATTATTTTCTTTTTGGTAATTTGATAACTTATTATTCTAAATTGCCAATGCAAACTTGTATCCCAAAATACAATACAATATATATACCTAAACATTTTTTAAAAAATATTAAATATAGAATGTTTTGTATTATCATAGCTGAGTTTTACTTTAAACTGATGTTTAAATAATACTTTACACTCTTTGTATTTTAGTAATAGTCCTATCATTTATTTCTTTTTAATCCATTGGAAAAACAATGAATCAAGAGTTCACAATATAATAATAATCCTATCATTTATTTCTTTTTAATCTCTTGGAAAAACAATGAATCAAGAGTTCACAATATATATATATTGTAACCATTTGGATTACATGGCATATAAAAAAATTGTTGTGTGTGCACAAATATATATAAAGTTGAAAGGAAAAGTAGAAGTAAACAGACAAAAATTTTGTAAATATTTTTCTACATTTTCCTGGAATAAGTAAAAGATTAAATAATTATGAATTTAAAATAGAATTTTATTATGAAATAAACAGTTAAAGATCTAAATTAATATAAATATTATATTCTGATTTTGAAATTTAAAAAAAGCATGTTTCTGATAATTGTAAAAATTTCTATTATCTAGTTTAAAATCTTTTTAATTAATTGAACAAAATTTCTATTTATTAAAAATCTTTTTTAAGTAAAAACTTCAAACTTGCTTTCAAAAGTAGCTTTTGATTAAAAGGCAAAGATTAGAGAGATAAGAAAAACAGTTTTTAATTAAAAATAGTGTTTTGTCACCTCAACTCGCTTTTATAAAAACAGTTGATGGAAAGATTGAAATACTTTTGGGAAGAGTTTGCTAATAGTAGTTTTTTAAGGAGTTGGCCAACAGAGTACTCCAGATCAGGACAGAAAACTATAATGAAGATATAAGACTACAAGGAGGGCAAGTCAAAAAGCTGCTTCATGTGGAGAAAATAATCAACTCCAAATGTTTCATAGCTACAAATATGGACAAGACAGTTTTCTTGGCAGAAGTATATAAAATCCTGGACAAAAGGGGGATCACAAACAGTTAACTGATTACACCTTTCCTGGTGATGACAATACCTAGACTATATCTTTCCTGATGAGACAATCCTGGACTGGTTCTTACCAAAAAAACCTCAGCTTGCTGAAGAATTCATTATACATATACTGTGTCAGCTATATGCAGAGAAGCACAGATAAATATATATAAAGCTGATGGTGAGTAACCTTATATATAATGAGAATTAAATTTTAAATAAGTTTTTTTTAGTAATTTCTTAAAATGACATTTTAAAGAACCAGTAAATAATTTTATTTAAGTTAAATGTCTACAAATGAAGATTTAAGTCATAGACATTGTTATATTTGTTTTTCAAGAGAATAAGTGCAGTAGACCCATTTCAAATCCAGTCATAAGATTGACTGTCAATTTTTTTTATTGTTAATCATTCATGATTATTTTTTAGTATTACTTTGACTTATTGAAAATGCTGGTTGATGTATGGATAATTATATTTTTTAGTTGCTCTAAGGGGTTAACTGGACTGATCTCTCAGAGAAATATCAAGATCTCTCATACTCTTATAATAATGTATAAAATTACTTATATATTTATTTAATACTAATATCTTACTTTATAAATTATACTTAAATAGTAAAAAATACTTTAATATTTAACTTTGAAATATCTTGTTAAACTGGGGGTGATGATGATTTGCCATCATGCCAGGTTCACTCCTTCTTTACCCATCCTGTTATAAATGGTCCCACATTGAGTGCCCTTTATAATGGATGGGAAAGATGGAGTAAACCTGGGGTGATGGAAAAATCATCATCAATCTTAGTTCAAACTAAATGTAGAATTTACAAAAAATATATAATTATAAAATGATATAAGAATATCAAAACATTTAATGTAATGTTTAAAGTAATAGATATCAAAGTAATTTTTAATATCGATATTAAAGTAATTTTTAATATCAAATTTTTTGATATTAAAAATTACTTTAATATCTCTTACTTTAAATATTTTGATACTCTTATATCTTAAATATCATTATTTTATAAATATTATATATTTCTTGTAAATTCTATATTTAGTTTGAACTGGGTTTGATAATGATTTTTCCATTACTCCAGGTTCACCCCATCTTTCCCATCCATTATAACATATGTAAAGGTAAAAAATAAAGTATGAGCTCAATACCCATAAAAGGCACTTTTCTGAAACAATCCAGATGACCTTGAATCTTGGCTCATTTATTTATCAATGATTAGATTGACCATGGGAAAACTTCATTAAAAAATCCTGAGTTTCTTTGGAAAATCTTTAGCTAACTAAAAAAATTCTCCAAGCTCTATTTTCAATTAAAATTCCAGATTAATTATGTAACAAGTAAATGTTATAACCACGATTTTATTCAGCTCATCTATTGAATATTACATGTAAATTTTTGAATATTATAAGTAAATACATATTAATATAATTGCTATTTTAATTAATAAAAAAATTACCAGATAACTTTGCTTCTTCACAATATGCTACAACATCTATCACATTGCAAACAAAATCATCATTACATTCTTCACCAACCTAATACAAAATAAATAATAATAACTATTATTATGTTACTGTGAATTAATAATTTTTATATATAGTGTATAATTTTCATGTAGAAAAAAATTACAGAAACTGATTTTATAAATTAATTTTTACATCTTTATTAGTCTGATGATTTAACATATAATAATCAAATAATTAATAACTTCTGAATCATCTGATATTTATCAATATTAATATGATAGAGGATCAAGTGAAATTGTTTTAATAATAAAAATACATCTATCAATCCATTTAACATTCAATATTTTATTTAATTCTTAGTTTGTCTCTTTATATATATATATATATCATTAAAAACCAGTCAATGCTTAGACAATCCCATTATCAATAATAAACAATTTCAAATTGTTGTCATAGCAACCTCCTTTTAATAATATATTTTTGAACACACATATACATCATGGATCTCATGAAGCAAGTGGTATAACATCCATTTCCAATCTGGGTTTAAATCTATGTTGGATAAAATTTGAAAAATTGTTTCAATTTTAGATCAAGCTTAGAATATAACCATCCAAAATTAATCAATAATTAAAAATCTTTAATGAGATTCTGAAAAGGCCTTTCTCCAGCAGTGAATTATTTAAAAATTGCTGGATAAAATTTGAAAAATTGTTTCAATTTTAGATCAAGCTTAGAATATAACCATCCAAAATTAATCAATAATTAAAAATCTTTAATGAGATTCTGAAAAGGCCTTTCTCCAGCAGTGAATTATTTAAAAATTGCTTCATTATATTTACACACACAATTTTTATAAAGCTTAAGTAAAGTGTAAAAACAAACTCTAATTATATGAAAGTTGACCAGTTTAGTGAACTATATGTTTTCCTCCTGAATCCTCTGTTAAGAAACTTTATTACACACACATCTGTGTTGAAATCTGGGGTGGATAAAACTTGAAAAAAATTTAGGTGCCCATTAGGCTTACAAATTTTTCATGGAATTAGTTCCCAGTTCAACTGAGACAATCGTCCAATAAATAGAATAACTATCTATTCTTAGAGAATACAAGTATGGAAAACCTGTCAAAATCCTCTACAGACAATAAGCAAGCCTAGTGATTAATACTTTTATTATTATTTTGGATGAGCAATATCATTTTCATGAATTATATTTATTAATACACATACAAACGAGTGCTACCTATAATAAACTTGAGTAATCAGTACACTCTTCTAGCTTAAGCATATAGCCATATGCAATGAGAAGGGGACACATTATAATGGTCTGTAGCAAACAATTAAATTAATTACATTTCAGTTAAATGGTGCAATTATTATATTTAAAATTTATATCTAAATGGACTATCTGTGCATATATATATATATATATATATATATATGTATATATATATATATATATATATATATATGCTATTAATAAAGTTTATTAGGAATTTGTAATTGCGTGCAGACAGTACATTGTAATTATTTTACTTCTGCTAAAACATGCACTCTAGAAAATTAGCATAAAGTATAATAAATGGGCTAACATATGCTAATTAGCATATCTATTAAAAATGGACTGATAACAGTCGTAAGGACTGTGGAGAAAAAAAAAGCATACCAAAGCAGAACCATATGTATAGATTTAAAATGTAAAAAAAAGTGAAATTGATCATCCTAAGTAAAAGACTCATTAAAATTTATGTTAAGACTTCTGCTAATTTTTCTTATTATGTATGTAAAATGTGAATTAATGGAGACTCAAATTAAATGGACATTATATATATAGTGTGTGTTTATAATTTATCCATGCGTCAAATTATTATTAATCACTTTCCCAAAGTAACGCGAATTCCATTATTCTTTTATTATTACTATTTTCAATTTGTCAGCACACATAAATTAATTTGATGAGTTTTAAAATTTTGTCTTAGTTATTATTTATAAAAAAATTTGAGGTTTGATCAGTAGGTATTTTGTAAATACCCCAAAGTACACAGCAATGACATAGTCAACAGTTGAACCTGTTTGTGAAGATAATGAAAGCAGTGTTACAAGCAACAGCAGAATGTTGCAAAATGATAATTACTTTTTAACCTGCATGTTGAAGCAGAATGTTATAGACATAAATGATAACATTGCAAGTCACAATATTCATGAATTCAATATAAATAAAGCAATTCATGAATTCAATATAAATAATGCAGCAACAAGAAATCTATATGTTGAGCACATTGAGCATTACATAGTCATAAATAAAATTGAGGATGACAAAGTCAAAGTCTCTACTCTTTTATTTAATGCTGGAAGTGGTGTTCTTCAGATAGCTAAATAACTATGTGATCCTAATAGTCTTGAGGCTATACCATATAAACATTTAACTGAAATTCTAAATGTGTACTTTCAACTAGTAATGTCTAAATGGGTAACCCATTACATTTTAGAATAAGGTAATAGTTATCTTGCAAGTAGTATCACAATTATAATTTAGCACTGCAAACAATGGCTAAACAATGTAATGTAAATTTGCAGCTGAGTTGGAAAATATATTGTTGGACCAATTGTTATATGGAATATCAGACCATAATATCAGAAAAAAATTACTAAGTGAATCAGTTCTGATATATAAAACAGCAATTGTAAAGTAAATTGCACAAGAGATGTATTAGACAATGTGTCAAAATTTCAAGCTTTAATAAATGTACAAAATAACTCAACTCACGAATAAAGCACAAATTGTTTAACATACCTACAAAAGCTGCAAAGGACAACCTGAGATTTTTATCATTGTGATGTGAAAGGCCATAGTAAAAAGAATTTCAGATTAAAATTTAAAAATGCCATATAGGCAATATTAAAGGATATTTAGCTTGTCTGCCATCAAAAAGATATTGTAAAAGCTCAGTGATGCCTGAATTTTAAATCCGGAGGAGATGGAGTGAAGAGAAAAGATGTCAGAATGATAAAGAACACAGATAATGGTCATCTCATGACTAGATGTAACCATTTGCAAATAGAAAGTATGAAACTTGATAGTAGCATGGGAATATCTATCTTACCACTAAACGAGTAGAATATAATTAGTGGTAAAAATAAAAACAAGTGGAGATTTCACAATAGAGATGTACTATCCATAAATGTAAATGGAAACAAAATAACACATATGCAGTAAAGTGATGGTATCAGAAATATACAATGTTAGATTTAAAGTGCTACCATTATTTATAGTGAAGAGAAACACAAGCTCTTTATTAAATGAAAACTGTTTTCTACAATTAAAGATATGTTTAAAATTAATCAAGTAAGTACAATTGGAAGCTGAAGTTAGAAATTTTGCCCAACTATTTAAATCAGGATTAGCTGAACTGAAGACATGACCTTGGACATAAGATATACTGAAAAATGTCCATCCTACTGTATTTAAACCATGTAAGATTGAATCCAAAAGTTGCAGATATCATTACAGATATTGTCTCAAAAGGCATATTACTACCAGTAGAAAATTCATCATGGACTAGTCCAGTCATTGTATTTATGAAACCTGATGGGATTATTCATATTTGCAAAATTACCATTTCACAATAAATACATTAAGCATATCCTGTGCCAAGTGTACATTAAGTTCTAGCATTGCTACAGAAAGTATTATTGTTTGCAAACATCAATTTAAAGTCTGTTTTCCATCAAATAACTGTCACAGAGAGAACAGCAATTATTAATCATTAGCACCATACCAAACTTTTTAAATGTAATAAGCTATCATATGAGATTTTGATTGTTCCAAACATATTCCAAGCTAAAATGAATGCTTTGTTCCAAGGCATGGAAGGAGTTATTTCATATATAAATGACCTACATATTACTATCCAGACTGAGCATGAACTTTAAGTATGTGTTATGAAAGTTTGCTCAAAATTAGACAAACTTAGTATTAAGATAAATACTGTGAAGTGTATAACAGGTTACTTGAGAGAATGGACAATATTATAACTAAACAATAAAAATATTCTAATCCAGAAAAGATTAGAGCTGTAAAAGATGCAGCAAAGCCTAAAAACTTTAATGACTAACAAGCCTTCCTATGATTGCTGAATTTTTATAAAAGTTTTATTAAAGGAAAATCACATGTATTAATACCTTTACATGAACTATTATAAAAAGGCCAATCCTGGAAATGGACAGAGGAACATAATGCAGTTTTTCAAAGAGCAAAGAATTTGTTAATGTCAAACCAAATCCTTGTACATTACCATAATAATCTAAAAGTGATTATAACTATTGATGCTTTGGAATTCAGAGTTACAACTGTCATCTCTCACTACTGTTTTGGTAATGAACATCCAATAATGTATGTCTCAATGATCTTAACATCTGATGGAAAAAACTTTAATCAGTTGGATAAAGAAGCCCTAGATATTATCTTTGCAATTAAGAAATTCCATCACTTTGTATATGAGCAAAAAATTTCACTGCATGTAGGTTAAAAAAAAACTCCAGAATATTCCAGCCAAAGATTAATCATATGGGTAAATATATTGGCTGCATATGGCTACAATTGAACAAGTGGATGTTTTATCATATTTACCAGTTTTCAGTTAAATGCAACAGAAGTTTACAGAAATAAATTTTGTAGATATAATTAACTTAGAAAATTTAAATAGTACTAAAGTTGCTGAGTGGACTAATCACTGTGACTATAAAAAATTTTTAAAAATTGATTCTATTGAAATAGTAAAAAGCTGGCCAAACTACATTGCCAAGTCTATTTGGAATGTCTGTCAGAGCTTATCTATATGCAATAGATGCATTCTGATGATTGTTCTCATGCTTATATCAATTGAGGGTCACAGGCAGATGCTTTAATTGTTACATAATGGACATCCACAAGTCATAAGAATGAAAGTTTTGCATGATTTGGCCAATTGGAACAAACTGTAGAAACTATATTGAATGCCAGTCTACAGCAGATTTATCTAGGAAACATTTAAATCATAGGGAAAGTCAAAAAACCTTTGGCAAAGAATCCATATAAAGCATGCTGTTCCTATGAATGGATACCTGTTTATAATTATTGTAGATTCTTATTCTTGTTGGACTGAGTACAAGCTCATAATAAACACTAGTACTGAATCAAAGCATTAAAAAGTTTTTACTACTCACAGTTATCCAGAAACTCTTGTATCAGACAATGGAACTGGATTTACCTCTGCAGAGTTTAAAAGGCATTTGACAGATAAAGGAATATGCCATATTTTAACTCCATCCTCTGATCTAGAATCAAATGGGATAAACTGAAAAACTAAATAATTAAAGTCTACGCTCAAGAAAATGTCAACTAGATTGTATTAAGAAAGCATTGATAAAAGTTATGTTTTAGCAACATTTTACCCAAGGGTTTCTACTTTGACAACACTAACAGAATTGTTATTGTAGCAAAAGTGCCACACACATTTGTCAAAGTTATTACCTGTGAACAGTGTAATTAAAAAATATATATTTTTGATGAGAAAAATTCCAAAGAAAACTTTGAAAAATTTTAAACATGTGAAACAGTATGGGTGAGAGATATAAAAAACAAACGAATTCCTGGTATCATCATTAAGGTTGTATCTTAAGTTATTAGAGTAATCAAGCTGGAAAATGAATTACATGTCAGGAGGCAAGTGAATCATCTATGTTTGTGTCAGAATAATACATCAAATGAAATTAACAGTGAACTTATACTAGCCAATCAAGTAAAGTGTGAAGATATCTTCTCAGCAGATCAAAATGTAGAAATGCCTGGTGATAATCTGGCTAATGAAGTAAATAGTCAATTAGGCAATAATTCTGTGGAACTGGGGAAGGATGCTTTATCATCTAGACCATCAAATCAAACATATAATATCCTGATCATGATGAAGAGAGATCTGTGTCTCTGAAAGATTTAAGGATTATTTTTTAGAATGAGAGGAGATGTGAACTGTCTTTGAGCATATATATGTTATTACTGTAATAAAGTTTATTGAGAATTTAAAATTGTGTGCAGATAATACATTATTAATTTATCTCTGCTAAAATGTGCACTCTAAAAATTAGCATACAATGTAATAAATAAGTAATAAATGAGGCTAACATATGTTAATTAGTTTATCAATTAAAAATGACATGATAACAGTTACAAGGACTGCAATTTGAGAGATAGTAAAGTTTCTTGAAAATGAGAAAAAAGCATGGGCTAAGTCAGAAGTGTATGTATAGACTTAATATGTACAGAAAAAAAAATTGGTTAGCCTAAATAAAAGACCTAAAATTTATATTAAGATGCCACTGTGTATGCAAAATACAAGTTAAATGGATTACATTATTATAAGGTGTGCGAATAATTTGTCCCACACATCAAATTGTTATTAATTACTTTCCAAAAGTAAAATGAATTCCACTATTATATTATTACACATTTAAATAAACTTACTGAGTTTTAAAGTTTTGTCTAAGTTATTATTTATAAAAAAAAAAATTGATGCTTGTTCAGCTGGTATTATTGGAAATATCCTTGAGAATACAGCACTAAAATTAAACAAAATGCATGACTATCATATATTGCAAAAAAATCGTTTTTTTACTATATATATATATTCATTCACAACGATAATCTTTCAATAATTATTTAAATTATTGATCACTTTGCTACTAGGTTAGAAATTATTACACTTTATATAATACTTATATAGACTTACAATTTATATAGACTTATAATTTTTAAAAAGTTCATTTCCACCTTTTAACTTTCATGCATATGTCATGATCTTTTATTTTGATATTTTACAACTAATATATTCTTTCTTATACTTAAACAAACAATTGGATCAGTGTGTGTGTGTGTGTATTTTAATATACATCAATGTCTGACAATAACTATCTTTCAATAAATAATTGAATGATTAGTTATTATTTTTATTACATTAGAAAATATATGTCATATGATAACTATGTATGATATGTTTCGGTCAAATAAAATTAAATTATTTTGTTTCTAACGTCTACATTGAAATAGTGTGGGCCGGTATATATGAAGATTTCCAATATTTAGGTAAAAATAGTTATAGTTAAACTTTATTAAAATTTATATTAAGGGTTATATTACATGTCAAAATTTGTAATTTAATTAAAATTATTAATAATCACTCAGATATGTTATGAATAAGATATTGAGAAATTGAATTTGCATTTAGAAAAGACATTTTAAATATACGTTGATGACTTGCCTGTAAATAGTGTAATTTGCAATAGTTTTAACAATTTGAAAAATAAAATGATAAAACTATTATTAAAGATATAATGTGAATATACATATAAACATTATGTGAACAATATTACCATTTATGTCTGAGATGATTATTATGTATGTGCAATTCATTACAAAATATACCTGTTCTTAAGGAAGATGAAAAATCAAGCATTATAAAATTTCTAGATTTCGAAATTTATAAAAATACATTGATAACTAAGGCTTGCACTGAGTATAGAGAGTTTGCTATTGCCTTAACAACTTGTGTAAGCATAGGAAATAGTGATAATTCGATGTTTTAATGCCTTTATAAATATATAGTTAATAATATGTAAATATTATTATATTTTTTATATTAAACTCTTGAAAAAAATAAATTATGGTTTTAGAGCACACCCACAAATTAAATTATTTATCTGATTAAGTATACAAATAGAATACTATTAATCTGAAAATGTATTAATTCAAAAAATTTTATTATTGAAGCAAAATTTCAAAGGTTAAACTTTTACAATAAACAAGTTAGTTTTAGCATATTGTATTTCCAAACAAAATTAAATATATATATATTAATAAGTATTGTAGACAACTGCTCGCTTGTCTTTTATCTTAATCCAAAAACTCAATTTATAATCAATGCTACAAATAATCTTTAAAAAAATATATACCCAGGCCCTTTATTTATGTATCAACTAGCCATATGCATGGCTTTGCCCATATTATTTGATATAGCCATATGCATGGCTTTGCCCACATTATTTGATTTAGAAAATGTAATGGAGTTGATAATTAAAATATATTTAAATAATATGTACATGAAATAATTACATACATGAGTTATCAACAACAGATAAAAATAACTATTGTAATGCATTTTTATAAATAATGTTATAGGTCATTTTTAATTACTGCTAATAACTCATATATTATTATTTCATATATATTCTTTAAATTTATTTTAATTCTCAACTACATTACATTGTTTTATTTTACTAATCATGCTTTACATGCATTAGTAGAATAATAAGAAAACATGCTGTTGATTATTAACTTATGTTTTTAATTTATATACATATAAGGAGAATAACAGTAGAAATTTTTTAATGTTTTATTATCTAAATTCCATTTTTGAGGTATTGAATACCAAGTAAAAATTTCCATAACTAGTTCTTTCCATTTCTCTAGCATTTCCATCACCATTATTAGAAAATTTTATAATTAAAATATATTTATGAATTCCATTTTTGATTTTTGATGTAATAAATTCCAAATAAAATTTTTACTTACGACAATTAGTAAAAAGTCTTATCAATTAAAATTTACATGAAATAATTACCAACTACAGTTTTGCAAAAAATATAATTTTTATTAAACACAATAATGATTTTTAAATAAATTATTTTATATTTTTCATATGATAATTTTTAAAATGGCTATAAAATTTTAATGTTGTCATAATATATGCAAATGAGAAATTAAACACAGGATTCAAATGAAGTTGAAATAATTTAAAATATATTTATTCAATAAAATTTTATATGGATTCATTTCTTTAGTATGTATTTCAATACATAAATCATAATTATTATACTTTATCATGTGAGAAAATACTTAATGGTAAATGGTAAAAGTTTATCAAATTCAATGTTTCTCTTGCTGTACTTGTGGCATTTAAAGTTTTATTTTTTCATGTGAAATATATTTAAACTGAGATCCTATTAGTTAATCAATTTCATAGTAAAAGTTTATCAAATTCCATAATATTTCTCTTGCTATACTAGTGCCATTTTAAATAATTTGACATTATCCAAATGAGAAATTAAATACATAGTTTCAAGTGTGTTTTATTTAATTTAAAATATATTTACAAAATCAAATTTTACCTTCCTTTACTAAAACTATACTTTTCATTTAAAAATTTTCCAAGTCTGTAATTTTTTAATCAGCGCTGCCCTCTTTCTGATTTATGATATCATTCGAAAGCAATTATAATATAGATATTCCATGCATTTTTATATTGAAAATTACAAATTTTTTAAAAACAATTAAAGCAAAAATTTATATAGTACTAAAATTCTATACAAAAAAAAAAAGAAAATCATGCAAGATTCTTCAAGATTGATGGAATATTTGTTGAATTACAAAATCACAAATTAATAAACAAATAAACCTTCACACTTATATAGTAATATAGATAACATTTTATATGATTCATTATGATTTTTCTTTACTGATTTCTGGATAACTTTTACAAAAACATCTAAATTTTTGAAAATTCATTTTCAATTGATAATAGAATAGGTGATGTGGTTCTGACCTAACACAACAACTTAAACTTAGCTTTTAAAAATTCTTCATACTTTTATTTGTTAAATGTATTTGCAAGCCTATCAAAAACTATCAAAATTATAATCAAATCACTTAGGTATGTTTGCACTAATTTATTAACACTTGGGTTATATAAATAAATACTTATAAATATAAAGTAAAATCAAAACAAATAAATAAAAATATTACTATAAAAAATACAAATACTTTTTAATTACATATATGCTTCAAAGTTTATATTGGTAATTTATCTATCTTTTTTTCTCTGCACTTTATTTTGAATAAATTTATTAATTGACTAAACAACATATAATATAAATATATAATTTGAATATAGACAATTATTTCCATTCAATGTTTAAGATAGCTTGAAATAATTTATTATAGTTTTGGAATTTATATTATTACTTAAATGACTATCATTTCTACCACACATGGAAATCACTTTATTTGACTATCACATGACAAAGTCTGACAGTAATGAAATGATTCTAAAATGAGAATTTTTTTTTTTTTAACCAAGAAATGTTTTGCTTTCAACCTTATATTTTCATAGTCATCACATATTAAAAAGTATCTATAATTTAAATAGATAATTAAAAAAAAAATTAAAGTATATATTTTTAATAATTCTACTTTTAAAAAAAAATCTATAGAGGACTATCTAGGACCATAGGTTTCATTATAGTTTATGATATAGTTAGAATAAACTACAGTATGTTAACACCTTTCAAGAAATGGTAAATAATTATCACTGATATTCAAGTGTTATCATTTCATTTATAATACTCTGCTGATCAATTAATTTAATATACATAAATTGTATAGTGCCAATTACAAATTGAAAAAAGCCACTACTATGGGAATTTTTCATTGATACTTATTATAAAGAAAAAAAAAATCAGCCTTTAAAGTTTTATAATAATTTAAAATTTGTAAAAAAAAATTACTTTGATTTTTAGAGAAAAATGAACAAAACATTTTTTAATAATATTAAAATATAAACATATATAATAGTCACATAAGGAATAAAATTAACCAAAAAATTTACAATTTTACAAAAATGCATTGTTTCCTCATGCAATAGATTAAATAATTTAAATATAAATTCATTTCAAATTATAACATTCTCATAAAATAATTTAATGTTTCACTTTTTCACTAATCTCAGTGTTAGTTGATTGAATGACTGTCATATAAATTCTTGGATCAACTTTCATTTGGGGGTAAATAGCCAAAAAAAAAAGAAAAAGAACAGTAACAATTTGTCACTCTCACAAATACACTGATACTTAAACATGACTTGACTACTTAAATGAATTTAAAATATTCAATTTTAGTATCTTTTATTATTTAGAGTAAATATAACATAAAGAAATAATTTTTATATGATAACATAATTGTTACAAATTTCAAAGCAATATAAGTGTGGAATATTTTAATCCTTAGAATTTTATGTGGCTCAAGTTGTCATATACCATAAATATAACAATATTTATATATGTAAAAAAATTAAGAGACTAAAGTGGAGTTAGGCTGGGCATATTGTTAGAAGAGATGACAATAAATGAACAGTTGAAATCTTAAACAGGATTCCAAACAATTGTAAAAGACCTAGAAAAAGACCACATATGAGATGGATGGATGAAATAAAAAAATGTGCTGGGATGATGTGGAGAAGAGAGACTAGAGATCAGAGAAGATGGATTGAACTTGGAGAGATCTTCATCCTGCAGTGTATCGATAATGTTTGAAAATGATGAAATGATATATATAACAAAGTACTTGAGTGTATATGCATATATATTAAATAGTACATAAAAAGTGACATATGAGTTTTACAAAAATAAATCATTTATTTTTTTTAAAAAAATCTGCATATAAACATTTTTTCTCAAATATTTATATTAAATTATTTAAACAAATTATCTAACATCAAAAACTAATATAAAAAAGGCAGTTAAACCTTGATCTAAAATACTTCATATGATCATCCTATACTCTGAAAAAAATAAATACTTTTGACCTTGCTTATTTTTTTTACTAATTAAGAACCATCAGCATTTTTTTTCTTTCTCTACGTATATACATAAAAGAACACATACATTTAGAGACAATAAACAGTTTTAAATTCACACATTAAAAAAAAACAGTAAAATGATCTCAATATCTTTGATTACAAATAAGTTTTCCTAGAAGTAAAAATGTTCTCCCCTTCAGAATTTCAAGAACAAATATGTGCAAAATTTTTCTCAAGTTTATTTAAATAAACAAACTTTTTATCTTCTAAACATTTTATATGAAAACATCTGAAAGAATCAAATTTAAAAGGATAAAAAATTTAAATAATAAACTGATAGTTTAAAATTTGAATGTAGCAACATCTACTATATATAAATGAAATGTTAGTTAGGTTGCCCAAGAATTATTACAAAAATGAAATATTTTATAGAACATAATAAAATCCTAATTGAAAGTGATTCATTTTTCATGGCTTTATTATAGCTTCTAAACTCAGAAAATTCAACTTTTAATATGCACAAAAAAAAAAGCTCTGTTATTTAGCATATTCAGAGTTGAAACTTCCTAAATTGATTCTTAATTGAGTAAATAAAAATAAAAAAACTGTATGAAACTGTTGAGCTCAACCTGCTAATTAGGTGCTGAAATATCTCTCAAGCTCTGTAATAAATGAAACCCTGAAGGGAGGGGGGGTTAAAGATTCCTAGATCAAAGTTTAACTAATCACTTCTATTTCTTAAATATTATATTACTTGTATGTTGTTGGTTATTTTTTTGTTAAAAAATTGAAGCTAAAAAAAAATTCGTTGAATGACTAACAGATCATCACTATTGTATTTCAATATCATCGATCTAAAAAAACAATACAAAGTAAAATAACATTAAGCATAGATTAATGTTACAGATAATTTTGGAAATTGTTATTTTAAGCCAAAATTTGTACTATTACTTTTAATTAAATTCACATTTCAGAATATACATTTGTCTTTATATCATGACTGTCATATGATTTCACCTTATATATTGCTATTCTGGTCAGGGAATAGAATTGCTATAGATGTAAAAAAAAAAAAAACCAAGAACATGATAATATTCAGATATATGTGACTGTACAGGAAAGTTACCTTAGATTAAAATCATTTATATATTTTTTAATTTAGGCTGCTAACTTAATAGTATAACAGAGAGGTACATGATGGCAACTAAAGAGAAGGATTTTAAAACCTAAAGATCCAAATGTACTGTTGTAAAATCCAAAGCTTTTACATATAATAGCAAAAAAAAAAAATCTAAACAATTTGGGTTAATAACCTTATAGTTAAACAAGAAGGTAAAAGGTGGATGCTGGAGAAGTGATGCATTATATCCAAAAATCTCCAAGGCTCCTCACTGATGAAAGCATAAGATCAAACTAGTCTGGGGATATCAGATAGGGAAAACTTTGGATAGGAGTTACAATTTACAATCTTCTAGCATTACTGATTTCTAAAAGTTGTATTAGGTAGCATTATTATGCAAGAAAAAATTTTGCTTCTGTATTAACAGCTTGTGTAAACAATAAAGAAAATGTATCATGTGATTTTTTAATGATTTAATATCAATCCTAGCCAAAGGATAGAGATGACTACAGCTATTAAAAAACAAAGGCATCAAAACATATAGATACTAAACTGGTTTAAGATCTATCTGAGTTTACAGGAAAATTAGCTTGAATTGAAAATATTAATGCATTTTCAGTTTGGGCTGATAGCTTTATAGTTAAGCAAGAATGCAAGGGATGATGCATTGGATCCAAAGATTTAGGTGCACTGCTCTCAAATCTAAGACTCTTTACTAATGAAAGCCATAAGCTAGGAACTAGTCAGGTATCTTGGATGAAAAAACACTGTATAGAAACTCTGATACATATTCTTGCATCTATTGATTACTAGAGCTTATATTAAGTGACATTATTGTGTTGGAAAAAATTTGCTATTATTATATTTTATTTCTTTTTCTCCCCTATCAAAAAAATTTTTAAAGTATCAATTTAAAAACAACACTAATAAAAAAAAAAAAATAATAAAACCCAAAGTGTACTAAGGATAGACTTATCTTTCTTAATAATTTTACCCTGAAAGATGCATTGAAGTATTGATCAGGCCTTGGAAACGTAAAAAATGTACTATATCTATAGTTCATGGTACCTTAATAAGGTCACTGAGTTAATATAATTAATCCAAAAAGTAATTAAATTATTTTTATTAACTGATTAAAAATTTTTGGATTTTTGTTTCGCACTTTTACTCTTTGATAGTCTAATGCAGGGGCGGCCAACTTTAGTGTTCATAAGATCGACTTTTTATTTTAAAAGTGTGTTGCGATCGACTTGTTGTCATAGGCATAGCCTAAGTAGAGGGAAGAGTGAAATACATACTATTTTTATATATCTACCTAGTAAAAAATAACAATTATTTAACTGGCCAAAAAACTCATGTCAGGGAATTAAAGCAACAATATTTATTAATTCAATTTAATAATATTTATTAATAAGGTTTACTAAACAATATTTATTAATTCAAATTAGCTACATTAAATCAAGATTAAAAATATTATTTTCAACAATGATACAGCTTAGTGGACTTTACCTATCTAGAATTGAAAAAAAAAAAAGTAAAACAAAAATAACAAAAAACTTGAAAATCTTGACTTAATTTGTTTCACTTGTTATCGGACAGATCTTGCCAGAATGGTCTCGCGATCGACCAAAAATGGCTTTGCGATTGACCGGTGGATCACAATCGACTTGTTGGACACCCCTGGTCTAATGTATCTTAAGAATTTTAAATTGCGTAAGATAAGTAAAAGAAATCTTATTTACTTGATTAGTAATGGAACTGTTATTTTCCATCTGTCAATCTATTTTTTGAATATCTTTTTAGGACAAATGACTACATAATAAATAAATAATAAAATATCAAACAATTTTTTTCTATCTAATTTAACTCATTGAACTTATCCTAAAAATATTCTTTCAATTACTTTTATTTTTTTATAACTAAGGCAGTAACAAAAATTTAGTTGTTCTTATTTCATTGTTTCAATTTACTTCCATTTCCTTCTTAGATTAATTCAATAAATTTTATTTATAATTTCATTTGTTAAAATTATAAACTACAAGATGTTACGGATGCATATTTGTATTCAGTTCTATTTTAAATTAATTATGAATAAAGACATAGATATCCATAATACTGAGTCTTTATTACAATTCATCTTTTGTATTTATTAAAACATTCATTTATTGATATATTAATTCTTTTCAAAAGCGTATCTTTGATTTTCATATTTCTCATTCATAAACCAAATGACTGAATCAAGTGCTAAAGTTTGTAGATTGATTACCAGCTAAGAAGGAAATCTCAATCTGTTCATTTAGCAATGAAACTATTGTGCTCATTATTTTGTTACTTATATTTGATGACTTCCAAAACAAATAACCATGTAGTAAATAAATATCAAAATCTTCATTAGTTTTTGCTGTTATAAGTTAACTCATTACAACATTTACTATCATCCTTTATTATTACAGAATGAAGAATGTTTTTTTTCTCTTTCAGTCTTTTTCTAATATATTATCCCAATGACTATTATGTATAAATTGATATTTTTTAATACTCATATTATATTAATCTATCAAGAAGTTTTTTTTCTTCTATTATTAAAATATTATTTTTAAAGTTCTATTCTTATTCTGTTAATGATTCATATTTCCATTTAACATTAGAATCACTATATTTCCCTAAAATATATAATTATTTCTATATAAAAAATGATTAAACTGTTGAAATATGACAGTCATAAGCATCCTCGTCCAAAGTGTTATGTCCATACTAAAGCTGATATTTTCTCCAGTCAAAGAGCAATATAGCTTGAAATTTCATAATTTTCTTAATATTTCTTTCATAATTTTTACAAGTACTAATAAAAAAAATTACTACATCATTTTATTTTTAAATGTTTTTTTTATTTATAAGCCTGGACTATATGCTGTCCTTTAATTCCAATACTCTAATCAGAACTACCCTGACTCTGCCAATTTTTAGATCATCATTTCTAGACATCTTGATTAATGGTAGTTAAAAATCCTTTATTCTAACATTCATACAATCTATGCATTTAAAATTATATGAAACTCTAAACTAGCAAGATACATTTCAAAATCTCTTAAAGGCAGTTAATATTGAACTGTCTATATGCAAAATCATATCTAGATTTTTAAGTTTCTCTTCATTCATGTTTCTAAATTTTGTGCATAGCAAATGATCTTTGAGCATCAAAGTGTCTAGAATACACAATAGCTTCATTTAATTGCCCAAACTGAGATTTCTCCTCCTTACTTTTCTCAGAACTTCATCTAGGAATCTTTAACAAATCTGCAAATCTTATCTCTGATCTAATCTACTGAGGGTTGTGTTTTTTTAATAACAATATAATCAATTTTCTTTTGTGATTCATTAAATTTTACAAATTGGTAAACTGCTCATGGTCTGACACTACTTTCTGTCAGATAGTTTCTTTATCTGAGGATCATTATACTAAGGCAAATCCAATTAATTAATAAATAAAATCTCCTGAATGATTTTGTATGTATGTATAAATGAATTTACTTTTTTTATTTAGAAACTGATTTTTATTTTTTAGATAACTTAACTATTAATAAAATATCATAAAGGAATTTGTAGAGATATTAATCATAATTCACTAATAGCTTTATTAAGACTTTCAATTCTGACATTGCAGCCATATATTTGATACTCATTAAATATGTGATTTATGGTTTGTGTTTTTCCACATTTACATAGATTAATATCTGTTAAATCCCATTTATGAAGCAGATGGTTCTGATCTATTGTTGAGATGTCAGTTGCATCTAAAAAAATCAAATAAATTTTCTTGGGACCTCATAAGAATTTCATTTTTTTCCACCTTAATTCTTAAATTGTAGACCTTGATTGAACATCCAAAAAGGGAGTATTTTCCTAAAGGTTTGTGGTGATAATATTTTAATTGTATTTAATATTGAACGATTTCCATCATCTAATATTAAGTATTGAATGTTTTTAGAAAAATTTAACTTTATTTAAATTTTCAAATAACATTCCATTATTAGTAATAGCACATGGGTTAGTATAAGCACAATGTTTCTGGCCTGATCTTTGACAGTGACCCTTAGAGTCTTGAATATTGATTTTTAAGGTAACACTCTAACAGGATAGCTCAGCAACATCTGAAGAAGAGAGGAGAATAATATCTCTCAAAATGTTAAACATATACTAACCTGTGTGCTATTACTAACAGTTGAATGTAATTTATTTTATTTTTTTCTAAAGACATTCAATACTTAACATCAAATGGTGGAAACATAGTCCAATATACAAATACATCCAAAAAGGAAATCTTGATTTGAAATATCTTTTGAAACTATTTCTTCAGTTATTGACAGGATTGAACTGCTTAATAGCTTTTTACATATTTTTGTGAGGCATCTTCTCTTCTGATATCTGGAAGGAAGGAATATATGAAAAAACAGGGAGTGATTACAAAGAATTTGACTTGGAATATGTTGGTAATATTTCTCATGGTAATATTGTATTTAATTGAATATCCAGAAGTTTTGTGTGGGAACTTTTTCTTCAAATAAGGGCACAGTATTCACAGAAGAATATGCTAATGCTTAAAACACTATTTTTATATATATATATATATATTCATTCTAATATTCTCACACATAAATGAATTCATAATATTATTTCCAGGAGCTTCTGTGTAGTAAAAATATAATAGCTAAATAGCTGACATTTCAGTACAATAACAAGTACTTTCCTCAGAACTTTTCTCAAGTCATAAAATGTCTGTAGTGACATTTAATACAGTTATTTTTTTATTTTGTTAGATTCTCCTCATTCTCAAATTCTATTGGCTGAAAAATTCCCAATATATATATCAATTGAACAGTAAAAAATCTATTTTAAATTATTTAGTAGGCTTTCAAATTACGTAGCAATCCTCCTCAGCTTTAAATGTTTTTCAAATTTTAATGGTACATAAATTTCCATAAGCTATATATGGCCATATTTGCAAGTTGCCTATTAATAACATTATATTTATCTATTAAAACTGCCTCTTTAATTTTTTTTTTTATGATTCCTTTCTTCCATTAATATTTTTATTCCATTAATATTAAATGTAAACCTATAATTACAAGTCTTTTCATGGTCAAAGAATATTGAAGCTATATTAAATTGACTATTTACATTATTTTTAATCCAATTATATAATAACTGATGCTCATTTAATCTTTTTTCCACAGAACATCTGGATTTACCGATATATAATTTATTACATCCACATTAAATCTGATAAATTATGTTACTTCTTTGCATTTTAGGAATTATACTCTTAGAATTATTAATCAATCAATTAACATTTGGAGGTACACAAAATGAAATATTATACTTTTCTTTAAATATATTCTTAATTAATTTAGATTGCATGTTATTTACATAATTGAAAGCTGCTATTAAAGAATTTATTTTTTTACGTTAAATTGTTTATTTATATATTACATATAATATTTTTTATAATGGGTATTATACTTTTATATATATATATATTAAAATCCTAAAGCTAAACTAGTCAATAAAATAATCAACTTACCCCAAATTCACAGCTAATCCAGACTAGACACAGAAAATAAACTCTAAAGCACAATCAATGGTTTCACTGCTACAAGCAGACTTAGTGTAAAGGGCTAAAAGATAACAAATTTATATTGAACATTACCCACAATCCCACTTACATTTCACACACCCTTAATATTAAAAGAACTTTTAAATAAGTTAATTGCTTCAGAATAATAAATTTTTAATAATAAAGATTCTTTAATTCTCCTTTTTATTTCATTTCTTTAAAAAAAGACAATCTTATCCTCATCCAAACTAATAGTGTGGCATGTACCTTTTTTTAAAACAGGTAAAATATATATTGCCACTCAGTGCAAGCCAGGGTAATCAATGGATTTCAGAAGGCTTGTGCATAAAATCCTCATCTAGTGCCTACTCATCCAATATCCCCAGACTAGTTTCTGGCTTATGACCTTCATCAGTGAGGAGCCATGGATCTAAGAGCACTGCACCAAGATCTTAGGATCTAATGCAACCCTCCAGCAGCCAGGTGCAGTGCTTTCAGATCCAAGGCTCCTCACTGATGAAGGCCACAAGCCAGAAACTAGTCTGGGGATATTGGAAGAATAGGCACTAGATGGTGATTTTATGCACAAGCCTTCTGGCATCCACTGATTACTCTAGCTTGTACTGAGTGGCAATACGTATAGTGTTTTGCCTGTTTTAACAACAGTTATAAGCAAGCATAAGACATGGTGATCAGGTCTTGTTTATGTATCTTTTTCATGGATAAATAAAGCAGAACCAAGATATTTATTTATAATCCTTTTTTATGTACTTTTATCCTTTCATTTAAACTCAAACTACTCTGACCTATATAAACATTTTTACTAAAATAAGAAACAATATACATTATTCCAGGAATAGTCTTTCTGTCAAAAATTTCCTTTGTATTATTTAATAAATTATTTAAAATAATATCCCTTTTTCAAGCAATTTTCTTATTTCCAAACAAATTACTATTTTTTACATACAATTCTATAAGAAGACAATTTAAAAGACAAAAAAAATAAAATCATATTTTTATTTATCCTTTATATTATTACAATTACTATTAAATAAAATACTTTTAACAAATTTATCAGAGAAGCCAACATTCAAATAATCTATAAAATTGACCTTTTTAAAACAAAGTTACCTCATTAGAATTATTTAATCTGTTATTTTTATAACAATAATTTCTTAAAGCAGCTACTTTATGAGATACAGATTGATAGCTATCAGGTTTAATTAGATTATGGTAGTGTTTGTGATATTGTGTAAAGTGCATGGATGATTTAATTTTATATAAATGTTTTTTATTTTGTATTTTTATATATTTATAATAATTTATATATACTGCTTTATTAAGATCTATAATTAAATCTGATAGCTATCAAACTGTATCATATAAAGTAGCCACTTTAAGAAATTATTATAGAAGAGATTAAATAATTGTAATGAGATAGCTTTTCAAAAAGGTCAATTTTATGAAGATTATTTGAATGTTGGCTACTCTGATAAATTTGTTATTAAAGTATTTTGTTTAATAGTAATAGTAATTGTAATAATGTAAAGGATAAAAAGAAATATGATTTTATTTCTTTGTTTTTTAAATTGTTTTCTTATAGAATTGTATGTAAAATAGATAATTTGTTTGGAAATAAGAAAATTATTTGGAAAAGATATTTTAAATAATTTATTAAATAATACAACAGAAATATGTGTTAGAAAGACTATTCCTGGAATAGTATATATTATTCCTTGTTTTTTTTAAGAAGATATATATAGGTCAGAATAGTTTGAGCTTAAATGAAAGGATAAAGGTATATAAAAGTAGGGTTAGAAATAAATATCTTAGTTCAGCTTTATATATCCATAAAAAAGATACAGGCCACATTATTAATTTTGATGAGGCTACGGTTGTCCTCTTTAAAAGAAATGAAATAAAAAGAATTAAAGTAAATTTTTATTATTAAAAATTTATGATTCTGAAGCAATTAACTTGTTTAAAAGTTCTTTTGTGGAGGATATAAGTGGAATTGTGGATAATGTTTAGTATAAATTTGTTATTTTTAGTCCCTTTAGAATTGAGAAGTCTCCTTGTAGCAGTAAAACCATTGGTTGTGTTTTAGAGTTTATTTTCTTTGGCTGGTCTAGGTTAATTTTGAATTTGGGGTTTGAGTATATATATATAGTAATTATAAATAAAATAGAAAATCATATAACATTACACTACTAGCCAAAAATAACAAAATTTTATTAAAATTCTTCCACAACCATGGTTTCATCTATTAACAAATAGACGTTTTCAAATCCCAGTGATTAAAAAACTATCATTATATATATATATATTGTACCTTTTACAATTGATAAAGATAATAAGTTAGAATTTAGGAGATAACAATAGTTTTAAAAAAAAATTTAATTTAAGTACTTTTATTATATAATTTCCATGTTATAAATAGTAGGGATTCAAACTCAGCAAATAGGGGTTTATAATGTAGATTTGGGAGTTTGGGTTCATTGTTAGGTGAATTTAGTACCAAAAGATATAATAAAATATTTAAAATATATTATTTTGTTTATTCTAGTTCTAAAATGCTACAGAGATAAGGTAGTTTAAATTAGTAATAAATATTCTATATTATATGCTTTAATAATTAATTTTGCTTAAAATATTATTTAAAATGTCAAATTAATTTAATATTATTTTAAAAGTATGCTGAAAGTATTACATGACTAGTCAAGCATTGGTGGTCAAGAGGTCTTACAAGCAGTTGTCCCGGGTTAGCTTCCCAGCTGATGCTATGACACATAGAAAAAAAAGTATCACATGACTAGGTGTGTGTGTGACTATGTGTGCTTTCAGAAAGTTAGGTAAATAAACTTTAATTTAGTTTGCTGACTAATGTTTAATACAATAAAATATAGCAAAATTATCAAATTAAAAATATTTGAAAGTAATATTTAAAATTGTTATTATTTTTATTTAATTATAATAATTTATTTTGAAAATGAATTCTGGGTTATTAAAATGTTTTAGTATTATTTAAATAGGAATATTAAATTTTTAGGTGAAAATATTTAATAATTGAAGTATTAAATAAGTTGAAAACTATTTAATATTGATGATTCATAGTTTTTAAAACTTAATTTTTAAAAATCATTTTGTGCAAATATGAAAATGAGTAATTTTGCTCAAGCAGTATTGACCAATGCAAATGTGGGATCCAATGGGTATAAATACTAAGGTTGCGGTCTGTCTAGACCCTCTTATAACTCTTATTCTCAGATACTCTCTTACATTTCTTATATTGCTTATACTTCTTACTACTCTTCTCAAGTTTTTTCTACAATCTACAAATTTTACAGTGATAATTTTTTATAGTTTTTATTATTTTACTATAAAGTATAGTGAAAATTTTAATTAGAATAGTTATATTTTAAATGTATCACTAAACACAAAAGTTTTCCTATCGGTTTTTATCTACTTGAACTTAACTCAGGACCTTCAGAATTAAGCAGAATATGATAGTAACTATTTAGATACCTCAGAAAATGATTGCCAATTGCCAGGAGAATTATTACAACAAACCTGAAATAAAATTATGTAAAAGCTATGTCAATTTTGTTTGCTTGAAAGGACTGACTGTTTAATTAGAAATAATATTTTACATTATAATGCAGTTAATTTATTTGAAATGAAAGGGAAGAACTGGATATTTATTAAGAATTTCATTTTAAAAGTTAAAAGTTTCTAAGAGAAGAAAATTAAAACTCTGCATTTGTATCTTACAATTAAGTTTTAAATATCTGACGGAATGATGAATGCCTGTTTTGTTTTTGTAATATACTGTAATTGATATTACTGATTTTATTTGATTTGTCTTTTTAAAAAAGTCGAATGAACTCATTTTTAAAAGCGATGGATTTAGAGACAAATTTAAAAAATATACTTTGAATTTTGTTTATATATTTTAAAACTATTGGCTATTAAAATTGATAAATGGATTAAATTACAATATGATTTATTTGGAAATAATGAAACTGAATTCGTCAAACTGATACAATTATCTATACCTGAAAAATATACGCCTAAAAGATAATAAAAATCATATTATTAAAAATAAGATAATTACTTGAATTCATGACTATAAATCTGCTATAGAATATATAAAATAAATGCATTAAGTTATATAACGTTTACTGATATATGTGTTTAAATTAATAGTTTATACTATAACGTCTGCTATAATAATTTATCATTAAAAATGCGAATATTATTTATATTTATCAGAATAAATACTTATTTTATACAACAGCTGAGGAAAAAACTTACGTAAGGATTATTTCTTTTAAAAAATTGATTTTTAAACTATTATTCAAATGAATTAAATCTTATGGATAAAATTTCAGAAAGGACTGAATAAATATTTTGTCTTAAAGGATTTTAATATTTTTCCATAGATTACTACAGATTTTAATGGATTTTGTTGTTGATATTTGTACATTTTTTACATTGCACAAAGAGAGGAAAAAAATATTTATGCACGATACTGTTCAGTTATAACCTAGCATTAGCGAAGTTTCATGAATTGCAAATTCTAGATGTGCAATTTAATTTTTGGAGAAAGAAGAAAAAAGACTTATCGTAACTTTAATCTTTATTATTTATTTATTTATTTTTAGTATTAATATAATATTTTTGAAAATTTATCATTATTGATTTGATATTAACTTATGATTAGGAAATAGCTTTAAGATATAATAATTTTATTACTATTATGTTTAAAAAAAAAATTCAGAAAGTGATTTCAATCATAACTTTTATTTCAATGAATGGTTCTGAAGCAGAATGCCATGAATGATCTTAGTAGTATTATGAGATCATTCGTAATTTTATTATTATAATTATATTATTGCTTGATAATTTGTTTCTATTCTCATATTTGAGGAAAGATATATTTTTTACTAATATTTATTTTAAATTTGTAATATGCATTGCTTGAATTTAATACTGAATAATGGAAAAATAAACCATTATTAAATTATTGTATGTATTTTGTGTGAGTTTTGATAAATGCATATAAAGGTTTTGTAAAACCTATAAGGATATTTTCCTTATTTTACTCTCTAGCTAAAACGTAAACACTTTGAATATGTGTAATTATACATCATTGTCTAATTATTGAAATGTTGCTTTAATAAATATTATATAAGCACATAGTATTGATTTCTTCATTATACCCTAATAAATGAATAAAAGGTATAGTATTTTATGAATGTTTGACAATATCATTTGAGTATGAAAGCTTTTAAAAACATCTTGAAAGAATTTAGATCATTGTTGTTTCCTTTAGTATTGTTTTTAGGAATTATTTTTAGAATGTTGTTGGTATATTATTTTTGCGGTGCTGAATGAATTATACAGTAGGGAAAAATATTGATAGTGATCAGGACAGTAATGAATTTTTTGTGAAATCCTGGTGCTGGAGTCATGTTGAAAATTATTATTGGAGAATTGTAGTTCCATGTATTTTGAATTTTATTGAAGTATACAGATAACATAAGATTGTATATTTATTTTGTATGGACAGTAGCATTTCTTCTATGTCTATAAGTGCTATGTTAGAGCCATGACTTAATATTAGGTACCCAATGAATACGGATCTACTTTTTTGATTTGCACTGTGTCTATGGTGATATTATTTCTTTTGGAACATTCTCTTTGTTATTCCATGCCCTACACTTATTCACTATCCGTTTCCACCAGTATCATCATAAAAGATCATTTAAGCTGGAAAATAATGACTGAATCATTTTGAAGTAGTTAATTTTTGAGAGGGCAAGATGTAGTATTTAAAGATTTTCCTTCAAATGATGTTGAGAAAACCTATACAAAATATTAGAAATCATTTTCCTTCAAATGATGTTGAGAAAACCTATACAAAATATTAGAAATCACTTGGTAATAAAATGGATATTCGAATGAATGTGGATAAAGTGGAAATGATGTGATGCATGAAAGAACATCAAGATGAAAGTAAGATAACTTCAAGCAATATAACTTATAGTTAATTTTCTTAACATTTTTACTGATAAGTTACATTTAGTTGAGTTATAGATTTATAAAACTTGCTCCCAAATATTTTTCTTACACAGTAAAGTAATTTTACTAGAAGGAGATATTTATGTTTTATTTAAGCTATTTTTGATAGATAAATATTGAAATGACAATTAAATTGAAAGAAAATTTTTAAATAATTTTTCTTCAATGTTTTACTTATATTTTAAAGATGTTAAAACATAAACCTGCATTGAAGTATTTACATTTTAAATAGATTATCCTATGGTAAAATAAAAGTTTTTTCATTTTATTGTATTATGTATTTTTTTGATAATGGCCAGAGTGAAGGCTATTTGTTATTTTATTTTTTATATTTCTATATCATCTTATTGTAAATATATATTTTTTAAATTATGCCAAGTAATGTACATATATTTTTCTTTGTAAATATTTAAATTTGTTATGTTATAAATTTATTGTTAACTTGTTAATAAATTTTGTAAATTGTTTTTTTATTAAAATTTACTATAGTCAAGTTGTTATTTATTTGCATGTTGATTATTGATTTACCACATTGTATGCATGAACCATAGGAATTGATAATTTATCTAAATATTATTTATTTAGCACATGATTTATAGATTTTGTTAAACATTATTTCAGTACATTTGATTAAGTAACCAAATATATCTTTATTGTTGTCTTAAAGGATCTGATCATTATTCATTACTTTGAATTGATACAATACCAATAAGAAATGCTTGATTTTGCCTCAATATTGAAATATATTTTTCTTTAAGAATGCCACATTAAACATGGGGAAATTATACAATACATTTACTTAAAATTTATTATATTTTTTTTATTATTATTTTATTCCTGAATTTTAACCATTAGATAAATTGTTGTACCGAGAGTCATAAGGATATTTAGTTGCTTATTGTAGTTATTATTTTGTAGGAGTAGTTAAATATCATATAAAATCTCATATCATATTTAACTACAGGGTATTAACACATTGATTTGTTTATTCATTTGTTAAGAGATGAACCTGAGCTGATTATCATTATTATTTCTATTATTATAATTATTATTAGTATTATGGTTTCTTTTATTATTAGTAGCACTATTTTGGGAGATTGTTATTAATTAATATTTTAGTAAAGGAATGTTAAAAAGTTTGTATATTATTGTTTAGTAAATAATTCATAAATTATGTTTAGTATTATTATAGGTGTATTTTAAAGACATGAGAGTATAATATAGTAGTTTTAATAAATGAATTTGGTAAGGTAATGCTCTTATGCCATTGAGGGTGTATCTTTTGGGATGTATTCTCAATGTTTTACCTAGTATACATTACTGAACATCTCATGTTAGGAATTTTATAATTATATTTATTTATTTGAACTGAACCTTGTTATTTACAATAGTGAGTTAGCTATAAATTAGATTTCTTTGTAAATGAATAGATTAAGTAGTACTGTTTGGAACCCTAATTAGTTATTTAAAAACTAAGTGCTATGATATTTTATTATTTAAGATTGTCTTAAAATTAGTGAGTGAAAAATATTATTTTATTAGATATTATATTTTAAGCTAGTCTTTATGTTGTATTATTTTAATAGTTAGCATTTATGCAATTTAACTATAATACATTGTTGTTATCCCAGTTAGCCAGATTCTTTTGTTCAGTAGTATTCCATTAAGGAAGGGTACAATATATAATGAATAGAAATGATATGATAATCATATAAATAGAAAAATAACCTTTAATCTCTGAGGTTGCCAAGAAATTATCAATTACTATTAAGTGACAATTAGTAATAATTGATAATTTCTTGGCAATATAAGACATTAAAGGTTATTTCTTTCATTACAATAACAATTTAATGAAATATTTAATTCAACATATATAACTCTCTGGAATAAGTTTAAAAAAAAATTACTTGCAGAATGTCAAGAAAGATGTTATTCTTTAGCAGTCTCACACCTATAAAAATAGCTTTCTGGATTTAAGTCCATAGAAGACCTTAGGTTTGAAGTAAGGGGTCCCTTTTACTTCAACAATAACTCAAACCAAAGAGTTATTATAGGTTAATGAAAGAACTTGTTTAGCTTCAGGATTGTTAATTAATAGTAATTGATAATTTCTTGGCAATATCAGAGATTAAAAATTATTTCCCCATTTATATGAATATCATCTCATTTCTATTCTTCATTATAATAACAATTCATGAAAATATTTAATTCATTATATACATAGTAATTGTAAATAAAATAAAAATTCATATAACATTACAACACTAGCTAAAAAAAAAAAAAAGATTTTAGCAAAATTCTTCCACAACCATGGTTTCATCTATTAACAAATAGACCTTTTCAAGTAAAATTTAACAAAAATACAAAACATTTTGTTTTGTTTATATATGTTAAATGTAGATTAATGAATTTCACTTGAAAAGGTCTATTGTTAATAGCTGAAACCATAATTGTGAAGAATTTTAGTAAAATTTTGTTATATTTGGCTAGTATTGTAATGTTATATGATTTTCTATTTTATTTATAATTACAAGTTTAGCAGTAGGCACAGAATGAAATAATCAAACACAGGGTGAAATGTTATGTGGAGATAGTATGCAGATAACTTTATCTTCTGCTTTATTATTTTATTGTACAATGTAACCAATAATTATCACATAATTACTGCTGTGATGAATTATATAAATCTAAAGAAAATTTTTTGTGTCACTGTAGCTAGTGCATCTACTTTCATACCCACAACTTGTGAATAAAGTCAAGCCATGATCTTACAATTTTTTTCCAGATAATAGAACAGACTTAAGGTTTTTCTTTCAAATATCCCACTCATAGACATCTCATCTAACCTTTCAATATTTGTTGGTAAAATAGTTTCCAGCTACCATTAGAAAAAAAAATTAAAGTTACCATATCAATATCTTGATTGGTAAAATGACAGTTGAAGTATTATATATAAAGCAAAAAATAAAATTATAATATGAATAAATATTACTAGTGAGGGAATTTAATACTTATTTCAGGGAATAAAAGTTTAAATTAACAAAAATTTAAATTATATTTATTTGTTTTATATTAATTATTCTTTGTGAAACTGACTATTTTAATATATGAATGAAAATTCTTAGAAATATCAGTGACTGAAATTAAATTGCAGATCTCACTGGCTTTTAATATATAATTTTTTATCCCTTTTCAGAATAAACTCCACCAAGTTACACCCATTGTGCTAGTATATCCTGCATCAAACGTATCAATTACTAAAGACATATAGCATTACTATGTCTTTATATGATTCACATGTGGCATGTGTGTGTGTGTGCACACACTTTAATATTAAAAGGATAGAAAATTGTGCATCCACATAAATAGACAAAATTTTTTAGAATACTGATTAACATATGGCTTCTTTAAGTAGGCCTAATTTTTCTACTATTACACAAGTATGTGTTTATCTAAGATGTGACTTTGGATCATATTACTTCTTCAAGTTTCCTAATGTTTATATTTCTTTAATATTCCACTACTACTGCATTTTTTTAAATGATGACAAAATCAATTAGTCAATCAACTAAATGAAAATAATAAATATTTGCTAAAACTGTCACAATTTTTTTTAATATTCAAAACAGTAGTAATTATCATGAATCATTTTAATTAAAATAAGCTGCTTATATGTCTATGTATACAAACATACATGAAAAAAATAATATAAAAAATATAAAATTATATATATATATGAAATTGTTTACATATTATATATATATATGAGTTTATTTCTACATACTCGAGTATATACTTATATCATTCACCATGTTATTCAATTAAATTATTTTTATTATTCTATTTCCATTCATATATAATAGCCTTCCAAATATTTTAAATTTCTCACATTAAAAACGGAGTTTCCTCATTTACTCTCCAATAGTTTCATTTATTGTTCACAATTTAGCATCCAATCTCTATCTTTCTATTTGTTTTTTTAATTTCATCTAAAAATTCCTGTCTCTTGGCTAATATAAAGAATCTCAATTCCAAATATTAATATAGTATCACTTTATAAATTATCCGAGATATTCCATGTTTATTACATAAGAAACATGCAATCCCATTCTATTCCTTGTTTTTTATCTTAATATTAATTCCCAATTATCTACACAATTCTTTTTCCCATTTAACAAACTATGTACTCCTCCATTGTTTGCCCCTGATTTCCACTGTTCAACTTTTCCCCCCCCATTAATTATTAATATTTTAATATTTTTTATTATTTAATTTAACTTTCATATTTGGTTTTATTTCTACATACTTCTCTAATAATAAATAATGTTAGATCTTTACACTACTTGCAGAAAAGATATCATATCATTCACAAAAATGAGTCATCAAATTGTGAATTCTCTTGGTATCTATTATGGTAATGTTTATCCCTATTGTCATTGTTTATATTTCAATTTCAAATCTCTCTTACAAACAAAAATATAATGTAGAATATTGTGATTCTTTTTATTAATACTAAACGAATGTTACTTGGATAAACAGAGAATAACTCAATACTGAATATTGTTGATTTATAAGTATAATCGTGATTTATATAATTAGATTAAATTATGCTGTATAAATAAATAGTGCCATTATTAAAGCTTATAAAAAAAATATTGATTAATTTTCAAATTTTTCATAAGTTCGCTGCCTAAAAGTGAACTGGGCTAACTAGATAGCACAGGACTATAACCATATGATCCACTTGATTATCATCAATAATAGTTTGCCATTGTTTGTCACCCTTTTGACATAATTTATTTCAATAGTTGAATTTTAGAGTTACTTTAATGAGAGTCATGCTATCTAGATAGAGATAACTTTTTTTTAAAAAAAAAAAAGCTGCAAAATAAATGCCAGTATGTTTATATCTTTCACATATTCAAATAGAAAAATTTACTTTTGCGTGTGTGTGTGTATCATCATAATGATGATGATGACGCTAATAATAATAATAGTAATTATAGTAGTAATAATTATGATGATGATAATAATAATAAAGCTATATAAAAATAATATTAATTATATCTGGAATAAATTTTTGTCAATGCTTCTTTAAAAAATACATTTAACAGTTTATATCTACCATACATAAATAAGATTTTGCAATCTCCTGAATTGTAATTGATGTTGAGACAATATGGAAACTGAAGAAGAGGGTTTCCAAAAGTCAAAGCTGTATGTAGTTCTGTTATTTTTAATTTATTTGTTAATTTTTTTCAATAACCAGTGAATGTAAAGCTTCCTACAAATTTTTAAGTTTCATCTTTAGATAGACGATATCTCAATGTTCTAAGTCACACATACATATATATAGTAATGGATAAAGTAGTTTGACATGTAGCTTTGTCAGAAGCTGCCATTTTATATATAAAATCTCTAAATGTTTGTTTGTAATGCTATCACATGATATTCAAGTTAAACATTTCTTTGTTAGAGGGTATATTATTTGTTCGACCGTAAGGTCATTTTTTCCAAAGCATTTTATGGGCAGAAAGTAACTTCTTTCTTATATTTAAGAGTCTTAACTTGATTATGAGCATTTTATTCAAAGCAAGTAATTATGCAAAGCAAAAAACAATTTGTTAAAGCAAATAATTAAAAAAAGTATTACAATAACAATGACCTTTCCATACACTAGATACATTTTCCAGAAAATAATTCTGCAAAGCAAAAAAAAATTGTTAAAACAAATGATTAAAAAAAACTATTACAAAAATGACTCCACAGTAATACCACACATGATTAAAATTTATTAAAGTAACCAATTAAAAAAAAAAACTATTACAAAAACAACAGCCTTTCCATAAGCTAGGTAAATCTAAACCTCTTTTTATATCATATTGGTATCTAATATTCCTAATTAAAGCAAATCCTAAGAAAGAAGTTTACCAGCAAAGCCACATCTACACACTAATCTACTAACAATACAAAATTGTTTTTCTTTTTAAATAGTCCAATGGTCACGAAGATCAGAAATCCTTTTATAATATTATATATAACATGTATATTAGATTGAGCATATAAATATTTTATAATTTTATTCAAATTATTAATCAAGTAATGATCAATAATAAAATAAATAAAATATATATTTAACAAACAAAATAATTTATTTAAAAATAATAATAATATTGTTTTAACAGCCACCAATATTCAAATTTACATACTAAATCAATCCACATATGATGGACAAGTTACCACATTTGTCAAATTAAACGTAGCCAGGATTGATATAAATAGTAAACCAGGAACCTATACACTGAGGGCTCGTAGAAAAAGCAATGAGTGAAATCCATAATAAAGATAAGATAAATTTAATACTGAAAATAATACTGAAAGTAAAAGCATTACAACAGTAATTTAAGACTATACATATAAAATATTTAAATATCAATACTAATTCATCATTATAGCTGTGCTCATTAATATATAATGACATCAGCCTTGCTCTAAAAATATTTATTAAAAATTAAATCATTATATAAATGAAGCTATAGGACTTTATCGGTACCAACAATCAAATTAAATATATTCAATCACACAATATCTAAACTGCCAATACTTACAGCATTGGCCAACTCTCATATACAATATAAATACTCATACGCAATATAAATACTCATTAGCAATTAAATATCATTATATATTTAAATTTATAAGTAATTATCTTTAAAAACAAAGATTATATATTTTACAATGTGCACCAAAATATGACTTCAGTATACTTTCATAAATAAGAATAAATTATTATTTCTCACATTTATATCATAGTTTGACTATTCCATAGAATATTTGAAAAGATTAATTTAAATACATATTTGATCACAAATTATAAATTTAAACAATGTTTAAAACTGATAAGTTATTAATAATTAATAGTTATATAAGAAAAAAATATTTATCAGAAAGTTTATTTTAAAAAAAATTATTTCATAAAAGATTTATAAATTGCTTTTATTTACTGTGATTTGATTGAAAAAAGTAATAAAAGCAATGAACATAAACAGAAGATTTTGTCCATTATGGCAATCCATTTTTAAATATACAAACAGAAGACAAATCTGTACAAAGTTGAAGACAATAATAATTTTTGCAGCAGACAATGATTTGAAAAGTACTCCTATTCATTATTGATGAAGATATGGAAGAATAGATTATCCATTTGAATTTATGTCTGCCTTCTGGGATAAAAACTATATACTTAGAAATTCATTTTATGAGGTTTAAATTTATTACTTTTCCTTTAAAGAATAACAAATCAATATGCCCATGTGATCAATCAATATCAAGAAGTTATTATTGGAAAAGTGCTAACAGAACAATAAATGATTTCATAGCTCATAATTCAGAATATTTAATAAAATATAATATAAGTTCTTTACAGATTAATATTTTAAATATAACAGAATTGATTTCAATACAAAATAATGTTTTTTACAATTATATGAATACATTAATTTACTTTTTTAAATTATAGTTTTATAAAATTAACTTTTTTATAAAAAGTGCATAAGTTGTTTAATTATTGATAATAATAAAATACTCTAAACAGACTCCATGATATATTTTTAAATTATTAAATAAAATTTATTTTCACAAATACACCTGGGTCTCATTTTATGTGGTAGATAGGTTCATCAGAAAATATGCACAAAAGAAATCGCACAAAAATAGATGTAGCTTACCTTGAAAAATGGGGGATACGAACTGTAATTTTCCAAAAATCGCATAAAAGCAAAGCAACAACGTAAAATTAATTTAAAATTTGCATAAAAAAAATAAGAAAATAAAATATGACTAATAAAAAATTTCAAATTTGGAAAAATTGATACAAGACAGACTTTTTTTATTAACTTCAGTATTTAATTTTATTCAAAACAATATATTTTTATGCATAAGTTACATTTTTTTCATATGTGTACGGTATTTTAAGAATTATCGCTATTTGAGACATCAGATTCATCATGATGTGATGCGATGTGAGGTACGGTAGCTTCTCCTAAATGAAGTCAAGAGGAAATACAACTAAAATGTTTTCCTATCGCTGTTGATCCTTCCCATTTCGCTAAGCGATCTAAAATTGAAATTTTGTTTCCAAAGAAATCAAAATTTAATTAAAACTAACAATTAAAAATTAAATTCTTATTCTTGTCTTCAATTTTTTAATTTTCAATTTCGTTTAAAAATCAAACTTCATCCTTTCACATCACCTTAATTTCAGATCACATTACATAATTTTTAAATTGTTAATTACAATTAAAAATCAGATTTTAATTGTCAAATTTAATTGTGCCCACTGCTGTTACTCACCTTTTAAAAATAAACTTGCGGACACTAGATGATTAATTGATTACATACTCTTTTTATAAAAAGCAAAAATAGAACGTGATTTAAAATGCAAAAACAACAACATAGTATTTTTCATCTATAACATTTGAATGGATTTACATTATAGTCTTGCAAAATTTATTACTTGCGGACACTAAATGCTTAATTGATTACATACTCTTTTTTTAAAAAGCAAAAATGGAATGTGATTTAAAATGCAAAAACAACAATTATGCATAGTATAGGCATCTATGTTTGAACAGATTTACATTATAATCTTGTAAAATTTAATGTGTGTATATAAAATGGGGAAATCCTGATTTTAAGTGAATTATGAATTTCTTTATTGCATAAAATCTATTACAGTACTATTATAAAGTAGCGAAAATATTGAAATTATTAGATGAAGTCAAACTCTGATAATGCGCTATTACTTAAAATATGATGTGTGCACGAAATTTATAATATTTAAAATAATAGCGAATTATCGGAGCTTGACTTCTGATCTAATATTTTTAATGCATAAAAGAAAACCGCATACAAAGATTTTCAGAAGAAACATGAACCGCATAACTTCAAAATCGCATTAAATAAATCCGCATAAAATGAGACCAGGGTGTATACTTAATATATACATCAATGAAATATATTAACCCAATAAACATCACATGACAAACACTTCTTATGCTTGTGTATAACTGTTTTAAAATAGGCAAAACTCACTATACGTATTGCCACACACAGCAAGCTAGAGTAATCAATGGATGCCAGAAGGCTTATGCATAAAATCCCTATCTAATGCCTACTCATCCAATATCCCCAGGCTAGTTTCTGGCTTGTGGCCTTTGTCAGTGAGGAACCTTGGATCTGAAAGCACTGCACCTAGCCTACTCATCCAATATCCCCAGACTAGTTTCTGGCTTGTGGCCTTCACTTCTAATTCATTTAACTAAATCATAATTATACTTTTTAATTAATAATATGATTTTTTTTGTTTAATATTATTTTAACAAAAATCATGTGTAAGCTTAAAAAAAACTGAAAGCTTATTTGGCAACTTTTGAAAAAATTAAAAGTATATCTTATTCTACTTTAAATATTTATTGAGTTTATTTACATATTAATTTGGTCATACTGATTCACTACTTATTATATATATTATATTGTCTAAGTGTTGACTAGTTTTTAATGTTATATATTATAATAAACATGGGAATAAAAAAATTATAATTGGAAAAAAGCAGAACAATTTTTATAGGCTGCGTAAATATATATATATCAATGTTATAAAATATCTCAACTATTCAAGTATAAGTTTATACTATTACTTCTACCACTACATAAAGATTGAGTTTGAAGTTTAACTTATTTCCACACATGACAGAGCTATTAAGTTATTAAAAATTGAAGGGTTAAAATAAAGTGATAACTCATTTTATTGTCAATTGTTCTGTCAATGAAATAGTGTATACATTTATATTTTTATAGCTTTTGGAAATTAGTATGTTTTTAATGCATACAGACACCCATATATTATAATATACAAGAATGATCTGAGCTTAATAATACTTATATTCTAAAATTCTTATTAGCTTATTTTAAATATAATATTATTAAAATTGAATACGTTATGAAGCTATCATTAAAGCTTCTAGCATGTCATTATCTACAATAACAATTTGTATATAGTAACAACACTTTATAGTCATGATAAAAGGATAGTAAAAGTTAATATTTTTAGTTTAAGCATGCACCCAATGTTAAAAATTCAATGAACTTTAAACATATATTTTATATGGATAGGAGTAATTTTGGAATAGAAATGAAAAACTAATATTCATGTTTAAATTATAAATATTTCAAAATTATTTTTAAAATACTTATTATAGCTTTAATATATTATTTAAAACATATGTGTATGCCTGTATGTTTATTATTCTTATTTTACATTGATAGCAACAGTATCCTAAACTCTAGTATGAAATTTCATTTAATTTTTATTTATTGATGAGATTGTTCTAATAATGGTAAATATATAAATAAATAAAAGAAAAATTATTTATTTTATTTTTTGATAGGAATTTAATTAATTGAAATTATACAATTTTATTTTAAAAATATTTAATATTTTAAATTGCAAGTATTACTTTATTTGTAAAAAATGCTATAACATTTAAAAAGGTCTATGTAACATGCAAATGTGCAAGTGTGTCGATCTTTAAACAATGGCAAATCTACTTCAAGTTTAAGTACGATGAAATTTGAGTAAAAAAAGAATCTTAGTACATCACTATGGCAATCATGATTTAAATAATGACATGAGAAATAAGTCTTTAATATGAATTTTATTGATAACTTACCTTTGCTTTTACATAAAAATTTGTCATATACAGTATTCCCACGTTTTTGATTTTAATAATTATATATTAGCATCCATTTCAAAAATAAAAATCTAAAAGCCAAAAAAACATTTGCCTTTAGGGGAAATAGTCCTTCAAAATTACCTTCAGTAAATAACATTTTATTTATTTATTTATTTATTTTTGAAGCATCATTTAAACAAAATTTTGTCTAAATGCCTAAAGGAAATACTGCTAAACTTTATTTTCATAATATAACTACTGCAAAAACAAAAACAAACCAGCTATGGATAAACAATTTATTATCTGAACACCTCTATTAATGACTTCTTTTTTTTCAGAAAAGGAAAAGATTGCATTATCCCAAAATTCTTCAGAAAAGCATACTTCATCAGAAAGCTAGAGACTGTTTAAAGAACTTTAATTTACTACTTAACATTTTACTTTTTCTTTTTCTTTTACAACTGTTTGTTATTAAAATAAAATATACAATCTTTATAGCATATTTCTATCATATAGAAGTATTTAAATGGGAATGATCTCTGAAAAACAAGTATTTTATAATTTATAGCTAATATATATATATATTTAATGTTCAACTATGTCTTAGTTTATATATATGTAAGATCTATATTTTGTGTTAATATATACACACGTAAACCATAAGATATATAAATAATGTTTCTATATCAACGAAAATCTAATCCACCTTAATTTACATAATTTACATCTTCGGATTGCAGCTATCTCTTTGAAAATGAAGGTTTAGACCTTCGAAAGCTCTCGAGTATAAAATTTATCATTTATAAAGACAGTAATTGTCTATTTAATATAGAAACATTATTTATATATCTTACGGTTTACATGTGTATATTAACACAAAATATAGATTTTACATATATATATATATTTAGAACAAAAATATCATTTTTTTGTGTGAATATTTATTTTAAAAGTAAGGTTGTTTTAAATGTTTTTCTTTTAAATTAATATTTAAGATTATTTACCTATATAATACTATGTTTTATTTATCTTAAAATATTTCCAGTCTTAGTGGCAATAAATTTTCTTAGATATTTAATGTTTTATTGTCATTTAGAATATATTTGCATGTAAGTGCATTATTGTTGATGAAATTTGATGAATAAAAATACTTTTGTTAAAAACTATATATGATGAAGTTAATATAGCAGATAAAAGTAATTACTTAGAAGATATGATGTGTGTGCTAAAGAAAGGAATATGAGTAAAACCGATGTAGTTGTTTGTGAATGATAAATATTAAATAAAACATATTAAATAGTTATACTTAATTTTTATTAAAGCAAATTTATGTTCATTTTAAACACCTTCCTTAATAACATTGAGAATGTTCAACAAGTATTGAACCACTTATACACACTATATAAATAAATATCTAATTTTAAAATTCTATTTTCATATTTAAAAAAGAGTATTCATATTTAAAAGGGATTATCTGAGAAAGCATCCTAGTATTTATTCATCTATTTATTGCTACTATTTATTTTTATTATTAATAATTTTAATGTAAATAAAGCATATTTTATATCTATTTATTTTAATTAATTTGACTTTTGTATTTTGTTCATTTATATCATCTCACTAATATCATCTCATTATTGAATAAATTTTATGGGCACACAATATTTTTAGTATATTTTATATTTATTAAAATTCTAGAGAATTACATTTTAGTTATTTATTTCATGTAAATTTGTTATTCAAATCCATATTTTAAGCATATATAAATATTTTGATTATCAAATATAGTTGGGTGTCCTTTGATATCCAACTATATGTTAATGGATGAATTTATTTGTATACATAGCTCTGATGATAGTAATTAAAACCTGAGAGATTCTTTATTTATTAGCTACAATTAAACTTGAATAATCTTTGTCATTTGCTTATTTGTAATATTTAAAACCCTGAGAATTTATTTTACTTTTATTTGATCAGATATAATTTGCCACTAATGCATTTATTATTATTATTTTAATGATGAGACAGACTTCCCTTTTATATTGTTATAAATTTGGAATATCCACAACATGTTGATCTATTTTATATTGTTATAATATATAATAAATATCCACTTGTAAATGAGTATGGCCATTCTAATTCAAAAACAATAAAAAAATGAAAGAAAAAAGAGAGAGAGAAAAAATCTCTAGAAATAAATTTTGTGATCATTATACAAATCATGGATAGAATATGATAGTCCATTTTTCTATTTACCACTAGTACGATGATTAAGAAAAGTATTGTTTACTTATCAAAAGAATTAAACCTTAAACCAATCTCATATACAAAAATATGGTTTGTTCTTTTGCAGTGTTATTCTGGAAAGCAATATGTAGATTAAGTCATACACAAAAATGGTCCAAATTTAATTCACTATAATTAGAGAATGTCTAATATTTTTTTATTTATTTTTTTTATAAATAATAATAATAATAATAATAATTATTATTATTATTATTATTATTATTATTATTACGTTTCAATAAAGGCTTTATTGATCTCAATGGTTTACATAAGTTTACATCTAGAAAAATTTGAAATTTAACATACAATGAATAATATTAGGGTAAACACATATAAATGAATTTAGTGGTTACACTTTGTGGTTAATGGACTATAACAATATACAAATTAAAAAAGCAAAAATAATCAGAGTTCTAACGTTTGAGGAGCTTATTTAGTTTTGTCCGCATGTCACTTTGAATGTTAGTTGTATGATAGTTTTTATTTGCAGCATTCACAGCATTGATGGTTGTTTTAACAATGACCATGTTGCTGCATATAAGTGGGGGTTGGTTATTATTTTATCTCTATTTCGAATGTGTAGCAGTTTGTTGCTAAATGTAGCTGGGTGTGGTCTGGTGTTATTGCCAATTAAGAAAGTACATCAGGTGCACCAATACGCATATAGAACAAATGTGGCTGCCCTAATGCTAGGTATTGATCTTCCCTGAAAAGCAGCTATTATGTGATTAATGATTGTACCCGGTTTTCTGTAGGTGTTACACATCATCTGTCGTGTTTGGTTAAGTGCTACACATTGATAAATAAAGTGGTCCAGTGTCTCTTCTGCTCGATGGCAGAGTCCACAGAAGGGGTCAATAGATATATACATTCTTTTATGATAAAGAAAGTGGGTTGTTGGCAAGGCAATGAGATTGATTTTCATGATAAAATCAAAGTATTTGGGCTCTAGAGCCCATTTTTTATATTCCTTGAGTAGTCTCTTGTTGTTAATTCCTAGCATAAGTTGTATAACATTAGTATCTGCTTCTCTGTTTATTAAACCATAAATATCCCAGTATGAATACTTATGCAAATACTGTTCTGGAATCTTGTCTGTGGTTTTGCATTGGTATATAATGTTGGTGAAAAAGGAACCTTTTGGAGGTGGTCTATCTGTTGGAGTAACTTCTAGCAAGTGGTTAATTTTGGGGTATTTGGCAAGTATTGTGATTATTGAGTTCCTTAACTTCTGTATATGAAAAACATTGATGTTGTGCAAGCCAAGTCCATTTTTTATTAGAGGTTGGCTAAGTTTTTTTGTGGAAATTGCTACTGTTTTTCTGGCCCAAAGTAGTTTATTATATATGGTTTTAATTTTTGAAATGAACCCCTTTGAGAATGAAATAACCGGTACATAGTAAGTTATTTTGGTTGTGATAAGCTGGTTAATTAACTGTACTTTGGAATATAGTGAAAGATATGCCTTGGACAAGGAGTTTATAATTTTATGGCTTCTTCTTTAAGTTTATTTTGGATATGACATCTCATTCCTGTAATTCCCATATGAAATGGGAACCCAAGGAAAGAGTTTGGTTTTGATTTGTAAATTGATGTACATGGTTTACCAGTGTATAGAGACCAGGCTGTGGTTTTTGCTGGATTAAATGATAATTCATATTTTTGTGAATATTCTTGTAATATCTTTTGGAGTTGCGGTATTTGTTTTTTTGATGTTAGGAATATGGTAACATCATCCATATAGGCGATGCATGTAGTGCGCTGTGTTGTGTCTGGTATCTCAATCCCAGTAAATGCATTTTGTATGCTTTTAATAAGGGGATTGATGTAAAATATAAACAATAGTGAACTAAGAGGGGATCCTTGGGATATAGATTTGGTGGGTGTGAAGGATGGTGAGTTTCTTCCATTTAAAGTTATATGGATCTCTCTGTTCAGGAGCAGGTTAGCAATTATATATAGATGTGTTCTAGGAATTTCTGTGTCTTTTAGCATTTTTAGAAGTGTGTATATATTGACTGAGTCAAATGCAGATTCTATGTCAAGCTACACAACAACGGGTCCGTATTTTTTCCGCTGTTTTACTGTTGCTAGAATTGCTTTGAAGAATAAAGCTGCTTCTGTTGTTGAAGAGTTTTTCTTTGCATATTGTGCTTCGGAGATAAGTGGCATTATATACGGTTCAATTTCATCTTTAATAATTTTCTCCATAATTTTGATTGGCAAAGGTCCCATAGATATTGGTCTGAGGTCTGTAATAGGTGGAATAATTGCTTTCTTTTTATTGTAGGGTACTATGGCTATTGGATAGACACCCTCCATGGGTTGAATTTATTGCGCTAGATGGTTTGCTAACTGACACAAATATTCTGTTGTGAATTTACTTAGATGCTTTAATACAAACAATGGAACTCCAGGACTACCTGGATGGCAAGCATTTCGAATAGTATTTAGTTTTGTTGTGAATAGATCTTTTGTGAATGGGGTTTTTGTCTCTGGTGGGCCAAACAGATTATGTGGTATTTTATATGGTTGTCTTTCTTGTAATTTCTCTTTAAAATATTCAAAAATTGGTATAATCATATTGTGTCCTGCATATGTTCCACTATTTGTATATAGTGCCATTGGGACTTTTACATCTGGTTGGTTCCCCAGCGCCCATCTTATATAATCTCTTGTCCAAGTGTGTGGCCTGGTTAGGCATACCTTGCTTTTCTTTATCTTCAGATAGCTTTTGAGTTCTTCACATGCTTTATTGTATGCATGTGTAAGCTTGAATATATACTGCTGGGTGCAGTGTGATGGGTTAATCATGATTATTCTCTGGTGTAACTGATCTGCCAGAGACAAAAGTCTTGATGGTGGAGGTTGTTTTTTTGTTATATGGTTGATGTTAAAGGACAACATTCCCATAAATGCTAGATATTTCTGGACCGGGTTCAAAGTCATATCTTTGATTTTGTTTAGCATTATGTAGGTCTCAGAGAACAGAAATTCAGGGGTTGTTTCTGGGAGTAAAACTCTTATTGTTCTTGTAAGTGGAAAGGGTGATATTTGAATTTGGGCACAGTCAATTGTGACAATTTGAGCTGAGTGATCGGAAAAAGATGAGGGAGTTAGTTTTATTTCAATAAGGTGGTGAAGCATTGGAGAATAAAAGCACAGATCAATAAGTGAAGAGAAGTGATTATTGTGGAAAGAGATTGCATCATCTGGCAAAAAACCTTGGCCACTCATTAGTGGTATATTTATTCTGTGAAGCCAATGTTGGGTAAATTCCTGATATTTTAAATTAAAATCTCCAATTAAGATAATTGGGTTTGAAGTTGTAGCTAACATTGAATTAATGTTTGCAATTATGGTATCTATTTTTTTATCCTGTAAAGGCATATATACAAAAACCAGATTTATTGTTATGCTTTTTTGGTTGAAGGTTGCAATTAATAAGTTCATGTCAATGTGAATTATTTTGAATGTTGTGAATGGGCAATTTCTAGCAATTATGAATCCAGTTCCAGCTGAGGGAGAGGAAGAGTCTCTGGAGCATGCACAGAAACCTTCCATATTTAAATGTTTGGCTGGGTCAGTTTGTGCTCCAGCATAAATTTTTGTCTCAAGTATACCAAGCAAGTGTGGTTGTATATCCTTGATCCAATGTTTTAACTTATTAATTTTTGAGGTTGAGTTCAAACCCCTGACATTGATTGCCGCAATTTTTATTTTCATTATTTGTTTTTTGGTTGAGATTTAAATATTAGGGTTGATCTGGTGTTTCTTCCCATTCATTCTTATATTCCATTTCCAGATCTTCATCTGTTTCCACTATAGTTGTATTGTTGTGATCAGAAAGGATAAGATTGGATTCTGTTTTGATTTTTTTGAGCCCTCTATTTTTCTTTGGTGGGCGGCCTGGTCTTTTTCTTTGTTCTGTGTCAGCTTTGGTGATTTGAGGCATATTTGGGGTGATAGCTTCCATAATTTCCATTGTTGTATTATTTTTAATATTGGGTGTTTGGTGTGTTATATAAATTTTTCTTGATCACTATTACTGTGTGAGTTTATTTGTTCTTTTATTATCTCTTTTTCATCAGTATTTTTGGTAGGCTGACTTAGATCGTGCGCTATTTTTTCCATTGGAGCCTCTTGAGGTTGTTGACTTTCTGTTTTTTTATCAGTGGGGGTTTGAATTCTATTGGTTGATTTTGTTGATAAATCCAGAATTTCAGGTGCTGGCAACATGTGTGCAGTTTTTTTATTATTCAATTGCTGTTGATCTGTGGTTTTTTTATTAATTTTTTCTTGTTTATTAGTTGTTTTCGTTATCTGTTTTGTACTGTTTGATTCCGGTTGGTGAGCTTCTGTTGGTTGATCTTCAGAGCTCGGCTGGTTTTTTTGGTTGATTTTGGTGTTGCAATCGATTGCTAAGTGTCCGGTTTCACCGCACGCAAAACATCTCGGCCTTAATCCTTTTATGTGAATAGTCAGTATTGCATTCTGGTCAATTATTTGTGTTGGAATATCCTCTGGGTTTACATTGTCATTCAGCTTTATTTTGAAATGAAAGTTGTTGCTGAAAACCGGTATGGGGGTGTCTGATAAGTAGATTTGTTTTATATAAATAACTTTGCCAAATGACTGTATTAATTTTTGAAAATCCTGAATGGTATATCCAAAGTAAGTGTTTTTAATTATTCCGTTACAATAGTTTTGCAAGCTTTGATCGACTATTATTAGCGCATAGCTTCCCAAAGTTTTTACTTTAGTTTGAAATCTTGCACGCTGATGTTCATCGAAAAACTGAATTGCAATGTATCACGAGTTTGGATGCTCTCCAATACTAGAGACTGTATCCCACAATGCTGTTGCTGTCAGCTCCTCGTAAAGAAGCTCTCTGGGGAATTTATAGAGTGTTAAATTCCTATCAGTGACAGCTAACACTAATGATCTCGGTGAAAAAAATTTTTGGAAAGTTGCGAATAATTTTTTTGGGATGGTGCTGTTGAAATTAACGTTTATTTCTTGCAGTTTCATCTTGATTCCATATCGTTGAGGAGGGCTCTTCATTATTGTTTTCCATGAGGTTTAAATTATTTATGTTGGCTTGATTTACCTTCCTAAATCTTGCTGTCTGTGTTAATGCTGGACTTTTTTCGATGCTGTGAAGCTGCTGGTTTATTTTTGTTATGTTTGCGTATGTTTTTGCGATAGTGGCAGTTTTCATTTTATCGCCGTTTGTTTGAGCGCAATTTACGTCATTTGCTTCTTGACACGATGCCATGCTTGTTTATGACGTTAGAATTTATTTTTTGTTATGAACGACCGTATTACTTACTTTTTGCTAGAAAACAACTGTTCAGTAATTAGCCATCACTGTCTTTATCTATCACAGATATATATCACAGGTTTTAAGTGTGAAAACAATTAGAATATGGGAAAAAAAGATTATTAATAAGACCTTCGTTCTTGATGACTTAGGCATACATGCGCATGCGCATTCTTCTATTATTATTATTATTATTTTTATTATTATTATTATTGGCTTAGCATGAAATACGTATATTGGTGATTATTTATCTTTTCGACATATGTGTGTTCAGGTGTATCAGTGTTATGAGATGGTGTGGAGAGTGGTGGGTCGTGTGCAAGTCTGTGCTCGTACCCTGTCTATTACATATATAGACACAAGTATATATAAGCCTGTGTATTTCATCTATTACATATTAGAGATGTCTGCCTATCCCTTGTTTATGTATTTAATGGATTATGTCCTATACATGAGGGGTCAGATTGACCTTTAGGTCAACATGGGTGTGACAACAATCTTGGCCTAAGGGTGGCCTTTGAGCGTTCCATCATCAGATTTTCAATTGGATGGACAGTTGAAGAGTTGGAGTGTGGAGTACATTGAAGCCTGTCCATTAAAGTAGGAGGATTTGCTATCTTAATATATATCTGAGCACTTGTAGCATATATGTGTAGAGATGGTAATCTGGACCAACTGATGATTGCTGGTTTAGCATGAAATACGTATATTGGTGATTATTTATCTTTTCGACATATGTGTGTTCAGGTGTATCAGTGTTATGAGATAGTGTGGAGAGTGGTGGGTCGTGTGAAAGTCTGTGCTTGTACCCTGTCTATTACATATATAGACACAAGTATATATAAGCCTGTGTATTTCATCTATTACATATTAGAGATGTCTGCCTATCCCTTGTTTATGTATTTAATGGATTATGTCCTATACATGAGGGGTCAGATTGATCTTTAGGTCAATATGGGTGTGACAACAATCTCGGCCTAAGGGTGGCCTTTGAGTGTTCCATCATCAGATTTTCAATTGGATGGACAGTTGAAGAGTTGGAATGTGGAGTACATTGAAGCCTGTCCATTAAAGTAGGAGGATTTGCTATCTTAATATATATCTGAGCACTTGTAGCATATATGTGTAGAGATGGTAATCTGGACCAACTGATGATTGCTGGCTTAGCATGAAATACGTATATTGGTGATTATTTATCTTTTCGACATATGTGTGTTCAGGTGTATCAGTGTTATGAGATGGTGTGGAGAGTGGTGGGTCATGTGCAAGTCTGAGCTCGTACCCTGTCTATTATTATAATAATAATAATAATAATAATAATAATAATAATAATAATACATGTTGTACACAATTTAATTCACATATTGGTACATATGCATGTTCGCCAGGTAATTGATTTTCCTTCAAAATGCTGATCAATTAATAATAATAATAAATAGGAAAATTAAGAAAGCACTTTCATTTGGAATATTTAAAAATTAATTTTCATTTTAAATGTTATTATTGAATAATCTTGCTTAATTATTTATTGCTAGTATTTTGTTTTGTGCAGATTTTGTTATTTTTGTAATAAATAATACATTATTATTATTATTATTATTATTATTATTATTATTATTATTATTATTATTATTATTATTATTATTATTATTATTATTATTATTATCATCATCATCATCATCATTATTATTATTATTATTATTATTATACATGTTGTACACAATTTAATTCACATATTCGTACATATGCATGTTCGCCAGGTAATTGATTTTTCTTCAAAATGCTGATCAATTAATAATAATAATAATAAATAGGAAAATTAAGAAAGCACTTTCATTTGGAATATTTAAAAATTAATTTTCATTTTAAATGTTATTATTGAATAATCTTGCTTAATTATTTATTGCTAGTATTTTGTTTTGTGCAGATTTTGTTATTTTTGTAATAAATAATACATTCGATTCCAACATTGTATATATGTAATAACAATAAAAATAATAAATATAATGGTAATTATCTATTACATACAGTCTTTCAAGCCATAGAAGTACTTTCAGTTAATTTCTTAACCCTCCTCAACTGTCATTAAAGTAATTGAGTAGGATAAAGCAGTTGAGGAGGGTTAAGAAATTAAGTGAAAGTACTTCTATGGATTGAAAAACTGTATGTAATAGTTAATCATCATCATCATCATCATTACTACTATTATTACTACTACTACAATAGTTTTTAATTAAAAGACATTTTATTTGAATTATATGAGTCATAGGAAGGCTTGACCTAAGTGAAAAGTTGGTTCAGGCAGAATGACTCTTAGAAATAATTTATATATTTCATTTTTTCCAATGTGTGCAAACATATTTTTGTAATTAAGAATGATAAGTCAGATTTTAAAAAGAAAATAAGATTCTGAACATGAGTCAAAGGAATTGAGTAATGAAATAAAAAAGAAGATGGTCATACCTAAATGAATAGTAAAAGATATATTTGATCATTATTAGAAAGCTTTTGTAGTCAAAAAATGATTTTTTAAAATAATAACTAATTAACTAATGTGTAGACATTTACTATTGACAAAATGAGTTATAATAATAGATACATTTTAATCACAACCTTTAAACTTACTTTATTTTGTAAAGTCCTCTGCACATGATTCTGAACTTGGCTAAGATAAAAATTATCTTTACATGAAACAGGTGTTTTTACAATTGTGGTTGTTTTAATAATTAGATGATTTGAAAGTTCTTTAACTGGAAAAAAAAAAATAGAAAAAAAAACCTAAAATTATTATAATTCTTGCAATCGGATTAAAATTGATCAACACTATATGACAAAATAAATATTTAATGTGAATGGAAGTGATATTAAAATAATTTGAAAAAATATAATCTTTTATTACAAAACAATCCTCTAAATCTTTTAATAATCAAATGAAGTTTAAATTTAATAATGCTGGAAAACACATCTAATGATATAATTATATTTATTCTAGCATTGTAGTAGCAATATAATTACTTTGTCAGATTTCAAAAAGACCTACCTAAACATTAACCACTGTAACTAATCATCCAAAATTTATTGAGAAAAATAAATATTTAACTATTCTACCAGATGCTAAATCATGAAAATTCTCTCTGCCTGGCATTTGACTATCCTGGGGAAAACCGCGTTCTCTTTCACTTGCTTTCTTTAAGAGAATTGGGAATTGTTGAAGAAGCATTTGTCCTGAATTATTTAAAGTCTGATTTAGTTTTTTTTTTACATTTGATATACTTGGTGTCCAATTCAATGTTAATAATAAATTTAATTCCTTGTTTTTCTTTTAAATTTTTTAGATTGAGTTTCATAAGATCAGAATGATTGAGAAAATATATTAAAGACTTTGGAAGGAGAGAATGTGGCTATGGGAAATTCATTAAATAATTGTATGCAATTAAAATGTTTCACATCATGAAATAAATAATGAAAATTTCTTCTTGTTTGATATTTGAGTAAAACTGTTTACTATTGATTAGTTGAGTGAATAGAAAGCAGTTCTTCCTCTCTGCCACCATGTGAAAAGCCCAGGAAAATCTAAAAACATGCCCAATTAACAGCAGCAGTAATTCAGTGTGCCATTTGGCTCAAGTAAAACCCTTCTTGATATGAATATTTAAATATCAAGGTAAGGAAAATTTAGATACCTTTATAATATTCAAATATACTTTTTGAAAACGCATTTCTTGAAATAATTAATGTATAAAATAAAATACATTTATTCAAATGATTGATTTATCAAATAATGCAAGAAAATAATGTTTTTTAAAGAATAATGTTTTTAAAGAATGATAATTATACTAATTTTAAGAACTTAAGAATATTGATTTAAAAATAAATGAAAAATATAATATGTGAGTTAAATCAAAGATATATTTGTATACTGTATATGTGAATACAGAATTTGTAATGCTTCTATAGAAAAATTAAATTGAATATATTTCTACTTCAAATATGAACAGGGATTAGATATGCATTTATAATACACAGATTAAAAATGCTTCTACATAAAAATTAAATTGAATGAATGTGTTTCTATGTCAAATATATACCTGTATCAAAGATGAATTAAGTAAATGAATGATTTAAATCTACAAATCTGAATTAGAGAATTAATATTTTAATATAAGTGAATGACATGAACCTACATCCATATGCCTGAATTAAACATGAATTAAATAAATGAATGATTTAAATCTACAAATCTGAATTAGAGAATTACTGTTTTAATATAAATGAATGACATGAACCTACATCCATACACCTAGATGAATTAAGTAAATGACTGATTTAAATCTATAAATCTGAATTAGAGAATTAATATTTTAATATAAGTAAGTGACATGAACCTACATCCATACACCTGGATCAAAGATGAATTAAACAAATGAATGACTCAAATCTATAACCATGAATTAGAGAATTAATATTTTAATATAAGTGAATAACATGAACCTATATCCATATGCCTGGATCAAATATGAATTAAGCAAATGAATGACTTAAATCTACAAATCTGAATTAGAGAATTAATATTTTAATATAAGTGAATGACTTGAATTTACATCTAGACATCTGGATCAAAGATGAATGACATGAATTTATATCCCATACCTGGATCACAGATAAATAACCGAGATTTACATCCAGATACCAAAATTCAAGGATGAATATTTTGTACAGAACTTATAGTTGAAGGACTTATTGCACTAATCATTGATGATTATAAAAAGAATGATTAAATGTAAATCAAACTGGCCTGGGAACATATGCGCATATAGGAAAATGTCAATCCAAAGATGAACTGTCAGTAATTTTTGTTGTTAAATAAATAAATCATTATCTAAAACAAATCTATCTGGTCAGTTTCATTTCACATCACTCATCATTTATTGCATTTGTTCACAAGAATCTCATGCCTCCTGAGCTATGTTCGGCATAACCATATCTGTATAAGTAAGTAAGGTTGTGGTAAGCTGGAACTCTAGTGGTGCCATTTGGGAAACCAAACAAACAAATTTTGTAGATGTTTCCAGTCTCTTTAATGCTCCATCCTCTGATGAGCAGAAAATATTGTTGTAGGGTGGTAAGATAAACATTGGGTAATGCCAATCTTTGTTTCTGTCCTGCAATATGCTCATCAGGAAATAGTTACAACCAATTATATAGGTTGGTAAGTGATCCAGTTACTATATATATATATGTCCACAGATGGCATTCTACCAAAAACACCGATCAAGCGTATGTTTTGTTTACATAAACGTCAGAGTAGTATTCACTATCTCTAACTATAATTCCACTTTCAGATCATGATTTCAAGCTATTTGCTATCATCAGTGAAAGACAGGAATAAAGAAACTAGATCTAAACACAAACTCTGAGCGTTTATGAAACAATTTCTAAAAAATTCACGCTTGCAAGCTGAATAGAAATTGTTTCATAAACGCTCAGAGTTTGTGTTTAGATCTAGTTTCTTTATTCCTGTCTTTCACTGATGATAGCAAATAGCTTGAAATCATGATCTGAAAGTGGAATTATAGTTAGAGATAGTGAATACTACTCTGACGTTTATGTAAACAAAACATACGCTTGATCGGTGTTTTTGGTAGAACGCCATCTGTGGACATAAATACAAGCGTTAGCAAGTTTTTTAACTTGCATTTTTGTTTATCATATATATATAACTGAATATTTGTAAATACAGTAACTAAATAATTAAAAAATTTTATCCACTTAGGAGTGCTTTTGATTATCCCAGTAATCTGTGTCAACTAAAGCTTTGAAATGCTAACTTTCCCATAATTCCATGATCTTAACGTTTGCTGCTTGCCTGTTAATTAAGTCATGTTTATATTTGTATATTAGCATAGCCTCCTTTATTTTTCTTTTATTGTTATTTTTTTCAATTTGCAATATTTTTACACTGTTAAAATTGAAGTCAAAACTATAAATACATGATTTATTATGGTCGTAAAAAACAGATGCTGAAATATTATCTACTATGCAATTTTGTTTCGATTTCTGAACATGTTTTAATAATAGCAAGTGTTCTTTAGTTCTTTTTTCCATACATCTAGATTCGCCTATATATTTACTGCCACACCTATTATATCCATTTATAAATGACACAATTTTTATTTATAAATGAGGTTTTATCTTTGGAGTTATTTATTAATTTATTTAATGTAGGAGGTGTGTAAAATGAAATATCACATATATCTTTATAAATTTTCCTTATAAACTTTACTTGATAATTTGAAATATATGGGATTGATATCCATATTTTTCTATTAGCAGGAGAATCAATATTATTATTAAAATTTTTATTTTTATATTTTGTATTAAAATCTCTAATAACATTCTATATGTGATTATAACTATAGCCAACATTTAACAATTCATTCGAGTATATTTCAATATTTTTGCCTTTATCTGATGAATATTTGCAAAGACTATTATTTCTAAATAAGAAGGACTTCAAACCTGCCATTTTGTGTGACATTGGCACTTTTGATTTATATGGAATATAACCTCTTTTTATAATATTCAGTTATATAATTACGTATATTGCTTTAAAAATACAGACATTGAATCATAATATATATATATATATCATCATCAACCATTATCAATCCACTGCAGGATGAAGGTCTCTCCAAGTTTAATCCATCTTCTCCGATCTTTAGCTTCTCTTCTCCACAACACCCCTGCACATTTTCTTATTTCATCCATCCATCTCACATGTGGTCTCTTTCTGGGTCTTTTACAATCTCTTGGAATCCAGTTTAAAATTTCAATTGTCTATCTATTATCATTTCTTCTAGCAATATGTCCAGCCCAACTCCATTTCAATCTTTTAATTTTTTCAATAAGGTCAGTAACACCTGTTTGTTGTCTTACCCATACATTGCGTTTTTGATCCCATCTTGTTACTCCCAACATACATCTCTCTATACTCCTTTGAGTGATCTGAAGTCTCTGTATTGCTCTTCTATTAAGTGTCCAAGTCTCAGATCCATAAGTAAGAACTGGTAAAACACATTTGTTAAAAACCATTCTTTTCAAACACATAGGCATATTTCCTTTTAGTATCAAGTTATTTCTACCAAAAGCACTCCAACCAAGTTTAATTCTATGATTAATTTTCTCCATTATGTTTCCATCTGTATTAATAATCTGACCAAGGTATTTGTAACTGTTAACTTCTTCTAATTCTTCATAATCAATCTTTATTTTCATATTTTGAGCAAATCGATTAAACATTACTTTAGTCTTTTTAACATTTATCTTTAGTCCTACTTTTCTACTTTCATCTGCTAACTCCTGCAACATTTCCTGCAGCTCTGAAGCATTATTTTCAAAAACAACTACATCATCTGCAAAATATAAATGACTTAAATACTCTCCATTTACTTTCACTCCTTTAGTTTCCCATTTGGCTTTTCAATATTAGTATTACTGGAATTATTCTTTTCCAAAATTGGCAAAATTTCCACACAATTTCAGAAATTAGCAGTACTAAAATTGAAACAATATAGCTGACCATAAGCTGTTTTAATTGTCTTCTAGTCCCATATAGAGATTCTTCATAAAAATATAATGCTTTGTTGTGGCTTTTTCAAATTATTCATTATATACCAACAATGATGTCCTTCATTTGTTTAAGTTTTTTTATATATTTCCTTATATATCTTTTTAGTTCAAGGCTCTAATCTATGCTGAATTTTTTCAAAATAATAACTCATAAGTTTGTAATCATCAAGTTTTATTTTTCAGGATTTTAATATACTTACAAATAAATACACATATTATTTAAATATATGTATATTATCTATACTAAACTTAAAATAATTATAAGAGACTTGAACTTTACTAAACTTAATGTAATTATACAATTTGAACTCGAACTTTCAAGCTCCCTATATATATATCCACTTTATCTTATATAATTGATACACATGACCACTTACATGTGAAAAAAATAAATGATTTCCAATATACATATTTCATGCTGAACCAGCACTTGTCAGTTGGTTCAGATCATCATCTCCCAGACATATATGCAATCACTGCTCAGCTTATATTAAGATAGCAAATCTTTAAACTTTAATGGACAAGTTTCAATCTTCTCCACTCTCCAATTCTTCAGTCATCAATTTCATTGAAAATCTGAGAATGGAATGCTAAAAGCCCTTGTTGATGCCAATATTATTGTCATACCCATGTTGACCTTAAGTTAATGTGACTCCTCACACCTAGAACTTCAATATGTCTATTTAATTATACAGAATAGGGATGAGCAGAATACAGGTGAAATATGCAATATTTAAATATATGTATATGTCTATACTAAACTAAATGTAATTATAAGAAACTTGAACTCGAACTTTCAAACTCCCTACATCTATCCAAACTATATTATTCAACTGATACACATGACCACATAATATGAAAATGATAAATGATCCCTGATATATGTATTTCATGCTGAACCAGCCCTCATCAGTTGGTCCAGATCACCATCTTCCACACACACATATATATAGTCAGTGATGAGTTTATATTAAGATAGCAAATCTTTAAACTTTAATGGACAAGTCCCTTATAATAACATATATATATATATACACTTAGAATGTTATTTTTTGAAAAAGAAAAATAGTTATGTTGCATACTAAATATATCTTTATGATGTACAAAATATTTTAGTTTTATTTAAAAATAATGATAAAGTTTATAGTATACAATATGAATAAAATAAAAAAAATATCTACTTGAGCAATCTGGAAAGGGCATTTGATTTATTGGAATCCATGTGCCATCACTATAATTGCAGAAATAATGTGGGGCTGGTAAAATTGCAAATCCATAACCTTCCATACAATGTAAAGTACAGTAAATACCATTTTCCTCATTTGTGCAATTAGAAAATCCATTAATAGGACTTTCAGGAGTACCACAAGCATGCTCTATAAAAAAAAATTACTAATTATAATATTTTTAATTATAACTAAATACCTACATATGCATGTGGTAATGTATGTAGATCTTATGTATTAAACTGTATCTAAGAATTCATGTTTTTCACATGCAATTTATGTAACACATGAATAATAAGATTAAGCCATGAAATCTATAATGCTCCCACCAAATAAGCTTAATTTATGCACAACCATATACCAATGTAACATCAACTTCACCTCCTCTTCCCCTATATGGTTTCACTCGTACTACCATGTGTTCCCACATATTTTTCTCAATGGTGCATTTAAAAATTCTATGTAAACCTAATTTTACACAATTCTTTCTTCAATTACAGAAAATCAGGTTTTCATTACCCTATCATAAGCAATACTGTAAACTCTTATTGCATATGTAGTATCATGTATTGACTTGTATCTAAGACATCATGTTTTCATAAGTAACTTATATAACCCTTTTTGAGTCTTAATAAAGTTTACCTTTTGAAACATAAAAATGTATGTTGTAAAAGTATACTACATTTGTGTCAGTATGCATGTATAATGTAAATAACAAATATGTATAATCAAATAAAAACAATAAATTATAATTATTATTTTAAAAAACAAATTTATTCCTATACACAATAAAAAAAAGTCTATTCACAACAACAATAAAATATAATACTAAATTCGTCCCTGAAACACATTATTAACATTAAGTTATTAATACATACTACACATTTTATCAGTAGCATAGCAGAAAGAATAAACATATATATGCATAAATGCATACATAAACATGCATACAGAAATCCATAACTCTGAAATTTATTATACTTTATTTTTGAAAAAATTAGATGCATTTAATATGTATTGAAAGTGACAACATAAATAAACATATCACTGCCAGTGATATAAGAATGTTGCATATTTAAATTCAGGTTTATGAAGTATATTATGAGTATTGGTTAAGGTATGGGTTTCAGATCTAAGTGACTTTTGTTAGCTGCAAGGCCTCCAGAGATTAAATAACATTTGAAATTATTTTGTTCATGAAAACTAAATTAAGGTATAAGTATTTTAAAGTATTTATTTAAAAAAGAGTTCAATTAATATTACATATTGAAACAGACACATTTCACATATATAATTTGAAGTTCTTTCCTCCCAATTTAAAAACTGTCGAGATAAAATAAAAAAGCTGATGCAGTTTTCAAGAATAAAAATTAAAACAAAGAAATAAAAAGATAACAGCAATTTAAAATTAATATTTTAATATATTAAAAATTACTGTGTAAAATGTAATATTTTGTAAAATTTTAATGCTTTCAGATTTAAAATAAAGAAGGCTGTAATTAACAACTAATTAAAAAAGATTGCCGTGAGCATAAAAGTCAAGAGATGTTTTTCAAAAACTTCAGATAAGTGTTATTAGAATTGTTCCTGCTAAAAGTGGATGGCCATTAATGATGGAAATAAACACCCAGGCCTCAGAGAAAGATCATGATCACCTATGTAATTGGTGTTAGATCGATCCGAAAGAGGATTGATAAGAAAAGCATGAGAAGATAAATAGGGGGGTAGAGATTGCTTAGGGAGATTTTTGTAGCAGACATATTGTTAGAAAACATCAAGACTGTTGCTAGTAGACTAGTGAAATCCAGATTATATGAATACTGGCCCAACAAAACTTGGAGCACCATGAATAATAAAAAGAAGGAATCTAACTAATAAAAAAAAATGAAGAAACAAGTGATTAAAATATTATAACTTCAAAAGTTTAGCTAAATACAAAACAGTTTTTCTCTCTCCTCTATCACCTAATTCAGCAATGAAGTAAAATAAAAACAAGGCCTGTGAACTAACCATCGACTCGTTGAGTTCTCAAACACCCCTTATTAATTGGAAAATTTATGGAGAACTGCCAACAGATGAAGATTCAGGTAAGAAATCTTGTATACCTTTATAATACTTAAAAATATTTTGTAAATCATATTTATTAAGTTAAATTATAAAATAATGAAATGTTACTTTTTAAATTGATTGATTGAAAAGTAATACAAAAGGAAATATATTTAAAAATAGAATGCATTGGAGTAATAGGTGGATTGGAAATATTTTGTAAGATGCATTTATTAAAATAATTTATGATTTAATGAAATGTCATTTTCTGGGTAGATTGATTATAAAATAATGCAAAATGAAAACGTGTTTATTTTAAAAGACTAAATTCTATGTGGAGCATTCTGGAGTAATAAGATGATCTGTGCACTATTAAAAGATGAATTGAAGACACAAAAATGATTTTGCTAATCTGAAAATAATTCTATAATGAAATTCACACTAATTTATATCCACCTATATGAAATTATTGATAATGAAAATGACATTTATTATTTTACAAAATGCTTTGATAGAATGAATTAAATATGGATCCACATACACACAAATTAAGAAAATGTTTATATAAGTGAATAAGAAATTATAGATTAAAAATTAAAATATTATATACAGGAATAATGATGAATATGTACCTGAATAAATAGATGTGAATTAAGAAATAATAACAAAATACATCCAAATAATGATTCCAAACTGCACTGATATGTTGAGTAAGTGATTCAAACCCACACTTGTATAATATGTTATATAATATCATTTACTAAGGCAATAAACCTCAAGAATGTGCACTTGAAAATGTTAAGGTAAGGACCTCTACAGGTCTTAACCACAAGCTTACACTTTGGAAGAAAAGAGGGAAACCTTCTTTGCTTCAACCTACTTTCTATATAAATACGTGAAACTGAAGCAGTTAAATCTGAGAGTGTGAAGCTATTCAATACTTCAATGATTAAGTACACAATTCCTATTACACATTAGTATTCATGAAATCTTTCAATTTACAATGAGTCAATGGAAAGATCTTATAGTTAGAAATCTATTACAATAATTTAAAGCTGTAATCTAACTGCTTCAACTTCACCTATTTATATAGAAAGTAGGTTGAAGTAAAGAAGGATTCCCTCTTTTCTTCCAAAGCATAAGCTTGTGGTTAAGACCTATAGAGGTCCCTACCTTTGCATTTTCAATTGCACATTCTTGAGATTATTGCCTTAGTAAATATTACTTATGTAATCAATGTGCGTTAAATAAATTTCTAGTTATATAACAATAAAATACTATCATTTAATGTCTCAACTGCACTGATATGATGAGTAAGTGGTTCAAACCCACAACTGTATAACATGTTAAATAATAATAAAGTACTTCCAAATAATGACTCCAAACCACACTGATATGATAAGTGGTTCAAACCCACACCTATATAACATGGTAAATAATAAAATACTTCCAAATAAGTAAGTGGTTCAAACCCACACCTGTTTAACATGTTAAAAAATAATAAAATACTTCCAAATAATGATTCAAAACTGCACCTATATGATGAGTAAGTGGTTCAAACCCACACCTGTTTAATATATGACATAAAATAGAAATGTTTCTAGATACCTGGATAAAAACCAATGCTTCTATATATTTGGATAAATTAATTGCTTCTATATGCCTGGATAAAACAAATATTTCTGTATACATGGATAAAATTAAATACTTTTAGATACCTGGACAAATCAGATGCTTCTATGTACCTGGGTAAAATTAAGTATTTCTAGATACCTGGATTAAAAGAAATACTTTTAGATACCTGGATAAAACAAATACTTTTATATATCTGGATTAAAACAAATACTTTTAGATACCTGGATAAAAACAAATACTTCTATATACATGGATGAAAATATACTTCTTTACACATGAATATGTATCTATGCAGATAAGGAAACTTCAAACCAAGAAGAACAATTCCCACTCAGGAAGAATCAGGGAGGACATCCATAATGTGCACAAGGATATGAACATACATCCAGAATAGAGACTGTCAGCAAACTTTTTCTTCTTCTTTAAGAACTTTATACCTAATATTATTGTTAAATAAAATTATTGTTTCAAAATAAATAATACTTCATGTCAATTTCAATTCACACTATTCATCCATTTATGCACTGGTTCACAAGAATCTCATGTCACCTGATCTATGTCCAGAATAACTCAATGTGGGTAAGTAAGGTTGTAGTGAGATGGAACTCTGGTGGTGCTATTTGGGAAATCAAACACATAAACTTCTAGATGTTTCCGGTCTCTATGGCACTACATCCTCGGATGAGCAGGAAATGTTGTAGGTGGGGTGACATCAGCATTGGGGAATGCCAATCAGTAGTCATCAGAAAATAAAATCAAATGAAAGAGGGGTTGGTTGGTACATCTGATTACAATATATATAAAACTAAAGCAAAAGAAACACTATGCTTAATATATATTGTGACCATCTGGGTTACATGGCACGCAGCAACAGTTGTGGGTATGTGCATATATATATATATATAAAGTATGGGTATGTGCATATATATATATATATAAAGTAATGGAAAAGTAGAAATAAACACAGATATAAATTTTTGTAGATATTTCCTACATTTCTAAAATAATAAATAAAGGTTTAAATAACTCTGGATTTAAAACAGAATTTTATTATAAAGTAAAACATTTAAGAAGATCTAAATAAATTAATATTGTATTTTGATTTTGAATTTAAAAACAAGCATGTTTCTGATAATTATAAAAATTACTATTATTTATTTTTGAAGTTTTTTAATTAATTCTTTATCTAAGTAAAAACATGTAGATCACACTTGGTAAAATTTCAAAGTTGCTTCCAAAGGTAGTTTGTAATTAAAAGTGATTTGAAAAAATTAAAATTGATTTTAATCAAGATAAGGATTAGACTAAAAAAGCTGTTTTCAATTAAAGTGTTTTATCACCTCAGATGACTCTTATAAAAAATGCTGATAAAAATATCAGTTCAATCTGGTTAAAACTTTTGAGGAGCATTTGGATAGAAGTTTTGCTGTAGTTTGCAGTACAGCTGAAGTTGGTTTTCCAGAGTTAGAGAATGAACTTGAAATAATTGAAGGCAGGACAGTAGATCCCGAGGCTGTTACTATTTTCCTTCACAGGTGTTTTGATTTACATGAAGCTAGGTCACTTCTGAATGATTAGCCTTAACAAATGAGAATAAAATAGCTTGCTGGCCTAAAGCTTACCAAATCCTAGTCTAAGTGGAACCAACTGCAGAACCCTTACCTGGACTATACCGATCTTGATGATAAGCCAGTCTACCAGCTTGCCAAAGAGAAACCATCAGTTGATGAAGTAATTATACATACGCTATTTCAGCTATATGCAGAGATAAACACGCATAAACATATATATACAATGGTGAGTAGCATCATATATAATGTGAACAAAAATTTTTAATAAGTTTTTGTTTCATAATTCATTTAAAAATAATATTCTAAAGGTGAGATATATAATGATTATTTTAAATCACTTATTGGGAAAACAAAAAACGCTTTGAAATGTATATTTTTAATTCTAAAAACAATTTTATTTTTCATTTATTAAAAGAAAATACTTAAGAGACATTCTAAAAGTGAAACAAATACAAATAATTGTGCTTGAATGAAATGATTGATTTATAGACACTTCTAAAACCCCAAGATCTTTTAGAGTAGAAAAAAGAAACAAAAGAAGTTTTCCAGAGTATCTGTCAAAAATTGACTATACTTTTTTTAAAAAATGAAAAAAAGAAAGCTGTAATAGTTTAATAGCTTATTCAAATTGTAATATATTTTAAATAACTTTTATTATTATATCAAACTAAAATATGTAAAGTGTGTGCATAAATGGCTAAATGGACACACATATATATTAAATCTTGTCCTATAAAAAGGAAAATGAATTTTTACTATTATCAAATATGACAGAAAATTAATTTTATTTACATAATTAATCAATTATTGTACCGCACATACATGTGCAATTATATATGTAGTTTAAGTAAACTTAGTTTAAAGTATTTGTATTATTAAAAATATAAGTTAAAAAGTTTAATTATATATTATTGTAGAACAATTTAAATATGTTCATAAATTACATGCACATATGTATGTGTGCATATATGTATCATTGGGTGTCAAATAGGATATATATGTAAAATTTAATCATTTTTTAAATAATTTTATTAGATGTCAATTGAAATGTATTCCTTGTATATTATAAAATGCATGTCTATGTGTATATATATATGCATTTATGTAAACTGATTAAAAGGCAATGTAAATCAATATAATAACTTGAATTTTGTATATTATTCATGTAAATCATAATGTGATAAATTTGAATTTTGTATATTACTCAAAATCAAAAGGCTTAATTGATATGTGTATAGCTATATTTTAAAAATCTTAATATTTTTTATTGTTATTAACCTTTTCAAAATACAGTCTAATGCCCCTTACTTTTCAGCATTTTCTGACATTTTCTTTGTCTCACACATCAACATAAAATATATGATAAAATGTTTATTACTTATCAGAAAATAACAAATTTGACATTATTTGATAGATTTTTTTTACTACTGAAATAGATTTTAAATGTTCACATTTTGTTTCTGTAAATATTAAAAAAAAATGAGATCGCAATCAAAATAAAGATGTTACATGCCATAGTTTCTAGAAAAATTATTTTCAGTTTATAAAATCAATGAAATATTTCTTAATTTTTATTATTTTTAAACATTTGAAATGAATAATTATTTATTTCTCTTATATCTAACGAATTATGCTTTAAATGTTTAAATTTGTTGAATATTTATTGCAAAATTATGATATCTTCTTTGATATTTTTTTTACCCATAAATAAAGTAGATGGTTTACATCATAGCTTGTCTTCTAATTTGCTTCTGGCCATATTTATGTTAGCTGCTAATATAACATTATACTTTTGAAAATAAAGTATTTCAAGTCAAAATAAGTTATTAAATAATTTATATTTCTTGATATCTAATAAATATAGTGTAAATGATTTTTTAAAAATATCTAAAACTGTAAGAAATTCACAAATAAACATGTTTTTGCATCATTGGAAACTTCAATGTTGTAAAATGCTGAACATTTTATAACCTCATCAACAGACAATGGCTGAACATGTCAGGGAGGGGCTTATGTCTATTGTTAAAGTGAGAATTTTGAATTTCATACTTTTTTGTGCAATTTTTGGCAAAAAAAATTATTATAATAAAATATACTATTTTACATGCATTTTAATGTATAATACTTACTAAAAAATTCACCAGGGGGTGAATTGGTCAAAACACAAAATAATTCGCTAGAAAGGACCGGAGGGTTAATAAAAAATTCAATTGTTAAAATTGTATTAAATCATCATTTTTGGTCACTGTAACAGTAATAGAGCTTATGTTCTCTGAGCTAGATTCGAGTATAATGGCTGAATATATGAATGGGGATGTATATTAGTGTTTATGGGCATCTAGTTGATTCTAGATTGGCACTAATATAATATTCTTTAAAGCCCATGCACTACCTTTTATTTTATTTTAATCTTATTAGAAATTAAGGTAGCAGTATAAATGACCGTACATGTCGCTTGATGGTGCCCTTGCTAATGAAAAACAGTAAAATATAACATTACCTGGCCATGACCTTTTAAGAACTAATTAACCTTTACTTGTTTTTTTTAAAATAATGTTACAAAAGGAAACGTCTTTTTTTTAATAACGAAAAATATGACAGCATTTTTACAAAAGTAAATGTATTCCTTTTTAACAATGACAATAACAAAATCTTTATTTAGGATCTTTTTTAGATTTTATTAAATATACATTATTCTTCTAATACTTTAAACAAAAAAAAACACTTGATGAATTAAAATGGCAGCGCTGGAATGTGCAGGGGTGGACCTGATGGTTTTGATGATCCAAAGGATTCAAACTAATCATCCTGAATGACAATAACAAAATCTTGATTTAGGACCTTTTTTAGATTTTATTCAATCTATGTTATTCTTCTAATACTAAATTAAATGTTTAAACAAAATTAAAAAACAAAAAAAATAGATTAACAAACTAATCAATCCGAATTAAATTAAATTGCGTTAAATGAAATATCACTGCATAGTGCTGGAATGTGCAGAGGGGGGAGGAGAATCGATGGTTTTGACAATCTGAAGGATCGTCCAAAAGATCCATTACTTGATTAACAAACTAACAAATTAAATTAAATAGTCTCGCGAAGATATCATGCAACTGCTGTGACTATTTAAGTAGTTGTGCTTATAACAAAACTTTCCCTATTTTTAAACCCTTCCAAAATCTTCATAACTACTGTGATGGTTTGAAATTTTTTTGGACCTCATACTACATCATTTGAATGTAATATAATACTTCATTAAATAACATTTCAAATGTTATGTTGACTTCAAATCTACACACCCTCAAATTATACGATAGCGTAGCTTCAAAAGTGATTGTTTGTAGAGTAAGGACAAGGCACTTGAAAGTAGTGTGAATTGCAAGAAATTAGCTTAACACACTACAAGGCATGACTAGGTACTTCAGAAATGGTATATTTAACTGTTTTTGAGTAGCAACAGTGACATCAAGCAATGGGTACTGTCATTGATACTTGTACCAAAATTAAGTTTATAGTTGGCCAGTACATTAATGGTGTGGTGGCCAGAGCATTGATAATGATCAGCATATTTTAATATCCAACATTAATATTTTATGATTATGCATTCTGATGGATGAGCTCTTAAGTTGGTGCGTTCAAATTAATGTTTAAATAATTACTTCAAGCTAGCAAAGGCTAAATAGTTGGCTTGGTCTACAGTACATCCATTTTAAATTCACCACAAGATGGACTATTGATTTATTTCATTCATGTATTTTGATTGATCATTCATGATGATGAATGGTGAGTAGTACTTTTACTTATTTTAATGCTAGTTGACATATGGTTAATTATACCTTTGCCTGCTCTAAGGAGTTATCTGGCTGATCTCACAGATTTTATGATCTCATGATCTGTTATGATCTCATGATCTCTTATAATATCTCTTCTAATATACAAAATTGCTTATATATATTTTTTGGGATATTAAACCTTATCTTAATATCCATACTTTAATATCTATATTCAATACTTACTTCATGATCTTTACTTTAGTATCTCTTATTTTATTTAAATATTAAAATTTTATATTAAATATTAACTTTCTTATAAATTTCATTTATTTGATTATTTAATGTTGATGATTGCCATCATCCCAGGTTCACCAAAACTTTCCATCACTCCATCTCCTCTATCCCATTAAAATATATATTTATATATTAATAGTAAGAAAATCAAGTCATACATCATGTGACTTATCTTGTTAAACTTGTACTACAAATGTAATATAATGAGTGTGCTAATAGCTCTAAACAAGCTTTTTTGATAAATGCCAGAAGAGAAAGCATTTAAAACCTCTTAAAATTATAAAGCATTTAAAATTTCTATCTAAAATTATCCCTATTCCAAACTTGTTTGGGGATAGGAATAATTCTAGATAGAGATTGTAAATGATTTCTCTTCTGGCATTTATTATATTACATATATATATATTTAAATATTTTTAACTATGTGGAAATTTCTGTTATTTTTATTTTAGAAAAATCACAGTCAGATGATGATAGAATTGCATTATGAAGTTACAAATTGATGTAAAAAATATTTTAAGTGATTCACACAACAATGGAAATTTATTGTATTTCATTACAATAAAACTATACTCATCCCAACAGCAGTGTCAATAAGCATAATCTGCTGATCATAAAATAATTCAAGCTAGATGAATAAGAATACTTTCAATATGATTCTTGAATTATATTTATTTGACAATATGTAACAGAAAAAATATAAATCTTTATATTCTAATTTTTCTTAATTGTGAAATTAGATGATATTCTTTTGTTGAATAAACAACATAAAAGGTAGTTCCAATTGGTCTTCATTCCATAGTAAATTACTATTGATAACAAAGAATTGAAACCCAGTTACTCAAACATTCACTGCCTATTATTATACAAAATACAAGTTATTGACAGTGTCATTTTAAACTGTATGATGCCCTTTTAAATTAATTAATTTCTTTAACATTTTATAAAGAAAAACTCTTAATTAGCAATATACCTAAAACTTGAAAATCTGTCTATAAGAAATTTTATATGGTGTCTGCATAAATATATATGCATTAGGATAGTAATTATTTCAATTTTGACACTCTCCATCCCTTCCACCCATGTATTTTCTATATCACTCTGAAATAATCATTTTAGGTCACACATAATATAAATAAATACACACATACAAATACACATATTTTGACAGATTCAATAAATGATTGACATGTGGATAAATATACAAACATTATAAATTTTAATTAAAAATATCAATACGAAATATAAGCATAAAAAATAAAAAAATTTACCTTGTATTTTTATTGTTATAATACAAGTATTATTATTTCCAGATTCATCTAAAACTTCATATAAAACTTTAGTTTCACCCAAAGAAAACAAACCAGGAGAATGAGATCTTTTGACATAAACCTTTCCACCAGAATTATCATGAAATATTGGTTCTTCCCAAGTAACTTCAATTTGTTGTTCAGAGGACAAAAATGTAGAAGGTGAAATGCATTTATCGACTGTTGGTGGTTGAGTATCTGTTTAAATAAATATATATAATGACTTCATTTTTTATTAATATACAAGTGGTTAAAATATATTTTAAAACAATCAGATAAAAATGAGGCTTAGTCACTCAAAAGAGACACTTGGAAAAGAGCACTGTAATAAAGCCTTATAAAAGCAATTTATCATTATTATTGATTGTTTGACAAAATAATTAAAATGTAGCATTCAATAAACATTATAATGCAAAATAATGAAATTACCTTTTACAAAAATTGTAAATTTACATAGGGCTTTATTTTTGTATTTATCTTCAGCTAGATATGTAATTGTTGCTTTCCCAATTTGAAATATTCTGGGTGGAATTATAGCTGGAACAACAGTCAAAGATGGTACATCATTTGAATTATCACTTGGTTCAGGAGGATACCATAAAACTTCTGCCGAATTTTCATTTTCATCAGCAACAACTTCTATATCTTCTGGACAAATTAAATTGGGTGGTTTTATATCTAAAATAATCGTATAAATTATTTAATTTTTTTTAAGATTATTCACAATACCTGGAGAAAAAAATAAAATTATAAAGTTAAGATAAAAAAATATAAATTATTCTAATGGTTGGGCTTTTTTTATATAATTTTATAATTATTACATAATTATTTAGAAATTTGTGCTTGACAGTTCAATTTTGATGCAGTATTTCTTAAAATTTTTAATAAGTGAATTTCTTTAACATAAGGCTAACTAATTATTATAGTTCTCCAACTAATCAAACACTTATAATTTAAACAACACTAATTTCCAAATATTTTCATATTCTTTCCAAGCATGTTATCCCAGCAGTAATAGCCATTTGCAAAAGAAGAAAAAAGATTTAACATAATAGTAACAGACTAAATATTAGTTTTGTGATTACGAAATTAACCAATCTATGAATTACAAATATATTAGTCCATTATTCCGCATATTTTATATTTTGCAATATGGTCTTTTAAAATTCTTCTGCAGCCATTTTTTTTCTGACACTTTAATATACATTGTCTGATTAATTTAATTCTCCATTGTATTCTATCTAACTTCAGCCATATCTTTCCAAAGAAAACAATCAATAATGCACTTTCTTGAAGTGATTTTAACTCTACTGAAGTTTATCATAAAACACTTTTTTAGTAAATCTTATATAGCTCATTTTTTTCATAAGCCTAATCCAACAAAATGTGATTTAATAATAGTAGATTCTATAGTACCACTTCCAGCAAGTTGAAGAATATACCAATTGATTTGTATCTTTAGAATTTTATGAATCTTTTTAATATTAAATTTTTCTAATACCTTTATATTATATCAATAGATAATTCAAGTCTAATTTTCTTACAATAAATTAGGTAAAGCAATAGCTCTATATGCAGTTAATATAAATACAATAGTTATTTCACTATGATAAATATTATTTTTCTTTAATTTGAAGTGTATATTGCATGCCAATATCTTAGTCCATCTTTCTATTAAATATTTAAATTAGTTTACATTTTAAAGTTGATAATAATTCAAACTAAAATTTACAGAAAATGTTTTTTCATCATTAAAATACATTCTAATCATTCATTCCAAGTCTTAAATCCATATATATTTTTTTTTACAAATCTTTTATGTAACATTCTTATCAAATCTCAGGTCTTTAAAAGGCAAGAGATGTTAGAGAAACATAACAAGTCTAGTTGTATTTTTATATTGGACTATTTCCATCATCTAATATGTGTATTGAATGCCTTTAAAAAAAATTAACTTTATTTAAATATTCCAAATACATTCAACTGTTAGTAATAGCACATCAAACAGTAATATATTTGGAATATTTAAATAAAGTTAAAATTTTTCTAAAGACATTCAATACGCATATTAAATGATGGAAATAGTCCAATATAAAATACAACTAGAACACCATCATCACAAACCTTCAGAAAAACAGCAAGTCTATACTTTGATACATAACACAAATCATTTTCCAATTTAAATATAAATGGAAATAATTCAACTGATTGTGCTGGAGTGACTCAATAAACTTTTATAAAATAATTTTTTTTTTTGTTACTATTGAAATATTACTGTTTTTACAATAATACAAGGAATATATAATTTAGACTTTTTATAAAAATGCAAGATAATCGTAAAAATGCAATAATGGTAAATGCTATTTCTTAATATTTCAAAAATGGATACTTGTGATTTTTGACCCATGTGGTCACCAGAGGCGCTGGTCTGAGTCAACCACAGAAATACTTCATTCTACCTTATCAGGCAACTGAGAAGAAAGTCCATGGTGTTTCTTGATCATAAACTCAGAGATAAAAATCCAATAACCTCATCACGCTGGCTAATGCGTGTTGGTGAGCAGCCCATCCATGTTTATATACTATATGAATAATCACATAGTAATAACAGCTGTAATGACAAGAACGTATGGAGTAGACATTAAGAATTTGCCTTACTCAGTTCCTTTAAAGCCTCCAAGAGGAATCAAAGGGTTTCCTTTCAATTAATAGGATGGCAATAAATTTGTAACCTCCTGAGTGTAGACAATTTCTTGCATTAAATCAAATCTTAATGATTAATCAAAGTAAATTATAGTTTATTAGTTGATATTGTGAAATTGGTAAATATTTAAGTGTCTCTGTTGGGTGATAGATATTAAAATTTGTCTATTTAGAAATTCATTTATAAATTCATTAAACCACCTAACTACTCACAAACATTATATTAGAAAATCTGTAGAGATTCTAATCAGTAAATAAATTCAAGTATATTCATTATCTCATTTAAGTTTGCCTTCTGTTGATCACAACCCCATAAGTTAATAATTGTTGAAATCTACTGAAAAATGCTATAATACACCATAATGACAATTCTAGAGATATCATTCAGGTATAGATCCAAGATATTGTCATATTTTAAAGAATATTTATAAAAATACAACAGCAACAATTAGATTAGATAATGATACTGGGAAAGTCAACATTGAGAAAAGTGTAAGACAGGGTGACTCCATATCTCCAAAACTTTTTACAGCAGTGCTGCACAAAGTATTTTGTGGATTAAAATGGGAAGCTAAAGGAGTGAAAGTAAATGGTGATTATTTAAGTCATTTAGTTGTTTTTGGTAATAATGCTTTAGATCTACAGGAAATGTTGCAGTAGTTATTAGATGAAAGTAGGACTAAAGATAAATGTTAAAATGACCTAAGTAATGTTTAATGGATTTTTTCAAAATATGAAAATAAAGATTTTTTATGATGAGTTAGAAGAAGTTAACAGTTACAAACACCTTGGTCAGATTATTAATACAGATGGAAACATAATGGATGAAATTAATCATAGAATTAAACTTGGTTGGAGTGCTTTTGGTAGAAATAAGTTGATACTAAAAGGAAATATACCTATGTGTTTGTAAAGGAAGATTTTTAATAAATGTATTTTACCTGTTCCTACTTATGGATCTGAGACTTGGACACTTAATAGAAGAGCAATACAAACTTCAGACCACTCAAAGAAGTTTGGAGAGATGCATGTTGGGAGTAACAAGAAGAGATAGAAAATGCAATATATCGGTAAGAGAACAATAAGGTGTAACTGATTTCATTGAAAAAATTAAAAAGATTAAAGTATTGGGCTGGACATATTGCTAGAAAAGATGATAATAGATGGACAATTGAAATCTTAAACTGGATTCCAAGAGATTGTACAAGACACAAGAAGAGACCATATGTGAGATGGATATATGAAATAAGAAAGTGAGCAGGGGTGATGTGGAGAAACTTGGAGAGATGTTCATCCTGCAGTGGATTGATAATAGTTGATGATGATGATCTTGTTTTACTTTAATATGCAAATTTAATTAAACTTTTTCTACCATTTTTAAAAATAAATATGTATTCATTAGCTTTTGCAGATAATGTACTTATCTCATGATGAACCAATAACCTTCAATTACTGAACAAGTAATTAATCATTTCTCAACTGTATCCAGCATCACATGACTCTCATTTTGATGGTTCTATCATAAAAGAAATAAAGTGACCTATTGCAAAAATTCTAATTAGATTTCAGCTTTCATTGATAAATACTGAACATGGAAAGTATCTACTAAAAAAGTATTGCCTTTACTTTTTTCAAAATTCTTTCATAATGTTTAGATGTTCATCTAGATATATCCTATACCAAAATTAACAAAACTTGTAAAAGCGTAATTATGAAACAAATTAAGTCATTGTTAAGCTCTTATAATAAGCAGCATTACTTTTACAAGCTCCAATAATTTAATCTTCGAATTATTATTTGCACGTATAACAGCTTTTTAAAATAACACGTTTGCGAAATAATAATTGAAAGATGTATAAACCGAAATATAATTTGTATTACTTTAAAAGTTATTGGATAATATTGTTTGAAAGTGTAAAAAAAAAAGTTTTATAAACAATCAACTTTTAAAATAATACAGTTTTGAAAGAAGATAAAAAAAATTAGTTTTTTTTTTTAAAAAAAAAAAAACCGATGGTCGTAAAAATTACATTTTTTTTTAATTTAAAAAAAACCCACTTTTAGAGTAAATAATTTAAAAAAAAGTTCGATTTTTAAAAAGAAATAATTTAATAATACATCCATTTATAAAACTGTGAAAAAGCATGTGACACTATTAAGTTTGAATGCATATTTAAGTAGTTGTAGCTTTTTAATTAATCACATCTGTACATTATACGCCATTCATCTTTTAAGTAGTATGTACATAAACTCTATCATTGCGTAGTTTTTCTGTGTGTAACGTGGAGAAACAGTGCCACATAGTGGGCTAGAATCTTGGTAACGCTCATAGCAGATGACACATAAGCTAGATGTGTTTACGGCAATCAGCGCCACCTAGGTTCTTGGTAGTTACTGGTAGCAGATGATGTAAGTTAAATGGGCTTATGCATTGTGACCAGCACCACCAAGCAGGCAGCTTTGCTGCCAGCCAGCTGGTGGAATGTTCCCGCATGTACGTATTGTGAACAGCGCCGCTTATCGGGTGGAATTTGCATTGCTGCATTTGGGGCCCTACTCTAAGTATTTCTGTGGTTGACCCAGACCAGCGCCTCTGGTGGCCACATGGGTCAAAAATCACAAGTACCCAAAAATGTCATTATAAATATTACAGAATAAGGTACTTGGGTATTATTCCTGCAACCTAGGAAAGATAGGACGACTTATTACACATGCGATAAAGGCATAATGTTGCGAACATTAAATAAACCCTTGTGATTTGAGTTTTTTCCTCATCAAAAAACGGGTTTTTGAACGAGCACAAAACGTGCTTTGAAACGTGTCAACCAAAACTATTATATTGGTGCTTTTTTGGACATTTTGGTAATTTTTTCTGATTCAAAAGTTTGTTGTTTGTACATTTTAAACTTACCATTTGTTATTATTGTGAATTTGGTTTAACATTTTTAATTCCAAATGCATTATTTACTTCTGTTTTTTTTTCCCAATTTCAATTTGGTTATTAACTGACTTCTGCGTTTTTGAATTAAAAGTTTATTATTTAATTGTAATTGAATGAAGACATTGACTTTGTTATTTATTCCAAAAATTAGATTGCCTGGCAGATTTCCATTTAGAGCATGTACTGGGCAATCACTTGTTCCACAAATCTTTCGGAGAAATAGGAAGGACGGTGGTAGGGGGAGGGGTACTACTGATAATCGCCATTTTGTATGTAAAAATCATCTGCATAAGTGTATATTTCATAGAATATTTTTTCTTTTTTACTTTTATAAAAATATATTTATGTTGGCTTTTTTTTTTACAGACCACGTATTTTTTTTTTTTAAAAATTGATTGAATTAAGTAAGCATCAAAATTAGTTTGTGTCCGTGTACTATATCTCCTATAATATTTTTTTTTGTTTTTGTAAAACTGTATTGAGTATTATTTCTGCAACCAAGGAAAGATAGGACTAATTTGTTTATTCGAAAAATTAGATTGCCTGGCAGTATTCCATTTACAGCATGTACTGGTCAATCACTTGTTCGACAACTTCTTCGGAGGAGGAAGGACGTTGGGGGGGGGTTGCTACTGACCACCATTTTGTATGCAAGAATCGTCTGCGTAAGTATATATTTCATAGAATATATTTACTTTTATAAAAGTATATATTTATGTTGGCTTTTTTTTTCTCCTGCAACATGGACCACATATTTTTTTTTGTTGAAATTGACCAAATTAAATATGTCAAAAGTTAGCTTGCTTCCGTGTAGAATTCATAAATACGTGTTTATCTCATGTAATATATTTTATTTTTTTTTGTCTTTGTAAAACTGTATTGAGTATTATTTCTGCAACCAAGGAAAAATAGGATGACTTTTCACATTCGTATCAAAGCATTGCTAACTTTCTAATGTTTTTCTAATGTTTGATGTTGCCAAAATAACAACATTAAAAAGTTAGCAGTGTATTGATACGAATGTGAAAAGTCGTCCTATCTTTCCTTGGTTGCAGGAATAATACCCTAGTACCCAGAATAATTATTTCATCATTTTAATATTTATTTTATATACATAAATAAATAATCAGTTGAATATATGGTATTCAGAGAAACCTTTAAAAAATATCTAATTACACTTTCAAACATTTCTACTAATTTTATTATCTTTTTTTTTTACTTATCTTCACTGTGCTTGGAGTATTCACCTTATTTATTTTATGACAATTTAATGCAAAGCAGTTTTCATTAAAATAATCATTATGTTTTCTCTAACTATTTAAGAATGAGCAATCTTTATATACCATGCTTTCCACTGATATTCAGTTGGCATTATCATCTTTTAACTACTCCTTACTTATGCCATTATGGATAGTTCTATAGCACAGTAACAGAGTAAATCAGTGGTATACCAACCTTTTCATACTTATGATCCCCTTCTCAGATTAAAATTGGATATGATCCCATTATTTGTTTTAACCATGCTTAAATTATAAGTATGACTATGTAAGGATATTCATAATAAAACAGTAGTTTTAATTAATATACAAATTTATATTTACTATGAAATTTTTGAAACATATTGTATACTTACAAAAAAAAAAAAGTTACATAAAAAACAGTGTATTTTCAGTGATTTTCAAATATTTTATAAAATTAAATTCTTTCAAAAAAGGCAAAAAACTTATCATTATCGCATGATCACACCACAGATTGCACACCATTGGAATAAATTATTGCTGCATATCCTAGACATGTGATGTTTTATTTGGTATATTCATTATTTTAAACAATTGTGTGTGTTTTAAAAAATTAAATATATTTTAAATATAAATTATATTCTTATATCTAACATTTTTATATAGTAAAATAATTTTTAAAAACATATTAAAATGATTAATTTCATGATAGACAATTTATAACAATCACTTTTAAAGTGTTTAGATTACACTTACATCTCACATCATTGTTTAACATTAACAAGTAATTATATTTAAGCCAAAAATAATGCCATTATGGTTTAATTTTATTTGCTAGTTAAAAAGTAACAACCCATATTTTTTTTCCAAAGTAAAAGTGCTACATTCATTAGATATAGAAATTTCTTAAAACCAAATTATTTTTAATAAACTTAAGACGATTAATCTATTTTTCATCATTCATATAAGATTAATAATATTATTCATTGTGATGAGTAGCATAACTGCATTTGTCTTGGAAAAATTTATTATATTCCGGAAACACCTATTGTAAAATTGAATATTTATCAGATACCAGATAGAAAACTATGTATCCAATCTAATTTATGGCTAATGATTTTTATTAGTTGAGATTTGAGTTGATGAAAACTAACAGCTAGAAACTAATCTTAGATATGAAGGTATAACTAGTATAGATTCTTTAGGCTCATAATAAATGACTGTAGAGTAGAGACAATGAAAAGAAATTCCTAAGTGTAATGGAGATGTTAATATAAACTGAGAAAGTCATGAGATAATATTGTTTGCATATCTTAGGAAGAGAATTTTCTCAACAACTAAATGTAATGTACAGTCTAAAAATTTATTTTTAAAATATAGATAAAAGAACTATAAAAAGAACAAAGTAAATTATATTTTTTCACTTTTGAATGAGATTTTATCAACAGCTAGTAACTTATGTATATAAAAAAAACAATTTCCAGAAAGAGCATTATTTAAAAAATCAGAAGATTGTTGAATATTAAACTGATTTTATATATTTCTTAGAGAATGATATAATGACAGAATTTAACAGAATTAAATAAATCATCTATTCACAAATATATCAGTATTTATCCAATAGTGGCTGAAATTCAGATACTAAATGGAACTTATTCAAAAATCAGCAATGATTAATTGGATTATGTAGAGAGAATAACAAACACATTGATTAGAAAAAAATAACTATGAATACAAGAAAAGCATTAAAAAATTTTGACTTAAATACAAAAAAAATATGTATAAATTATAAGAGAATGTGTGATAACATTAGAAGAATTTATTTTTATTTGACACAAGAAGGCAAATTGAGATAAGAATTTGGATATAGATATGGTTCGAAAAGAGATGGGAGGAATCTTAAATATTTATTTTTGGAATGTAGAATATAGATAAGATGGAGAATAGAAAAAACATAATGGTAATGGGGGCAAAAGAGCTTTTTTTTCTTTTTAATTTTATGTTTAGATATTCATAAGGAGAATATATAAGATGAAAATAAAATATTGGAACAAACAAAATAGCTTTTATTAAAATGAGATAGAAAAAGGAATGAGTATATCATTGTTGGGAAAATGATTGGGTAACAATAAATTTAAAATGCTAATGGAAGAAGGGGGGAAGAGAGATCGATGGGTTTTCAGCACTATAAAAAGATTTTTAGATAAAGAAATTTTTAAATTGGCTAACAGGATCTCTGGGCACATAACCCAAGTACAGAAATAATTAACTTTATCCAAAGAAAAAACAATTTGCATCACATTATATTTATTAGACATTAATCATTTATCATTCAAAAAATGTACTGATAAAATTTTCTTCAAAGATGGCTGACTATAAATTATTTTCCTTTGACAACTGAATCACATTTTTTTATCAGAAGTATTTTGCCTGAAATTTACATTCAGTTGCTTTACTGACAGCCAGGAAAATTACTTTCTAAGCTTTTATCTGTCAACCAAATACGTTTTGATAATGGCAATAGTAACATAAAACAAGAACATGATTACTGAGTCTAGACAATAGATATTAGTGTATATTTATTTTAATAGATATGTAAAAATGAGTCCCTGCCATAACGAACTGTAGAGTGCATTTACATATAAAGTTTTTTTTCCATTATTATTAAAAATGCCAATATCTATTTTAAAAAAATGGCTCTTGAAGAAATATTTTCCTTTTATATATATATATGTTACCATAATAGTGTGAAATTTAAGAATTGAATACAATGCAACTATTCTGTAGAATGTGTAGCATATTTTTGGTAAAGCATGAAATTTCATACTGATGATAAATTTTACCCAGAATTTAAATAGAATGCTTAGAATGGGCAAGTGGAAAGTAAAATAATTAAAAATATAATACATAAAAGATGAAAAAAATTATTAACTAAAAGAATTAATAATACCCAAAATGGAAAACTCTATATAATGACTCACTCAATTAAAATGGCAAAAGAAAAAAACAGATGCTCATGAACCAAGTCTGGACCATAATTAATTAAAATGATGAAATAAATAAACATGTGAAAATAATAAGAAACAGTTGTCTAATAGAAGTGAGTTGTTTTTTTTTGTTATTGAGTTGGCCATTTGACATCTTGCCTAAAACTAAATCAATTTATCTATAGAATATCTAGGAAATTTTAATGATGACAATGTAACCAGGGCCTGCAGCATCAAAGGCAAGACTTTAAAAATGTGCATTTTAAAATTATTGAAAAGACTCTGCTATGTATGAAAGTATAATGTAAAGCTACATACCTGCTTATAGTGAGACTCTGCTAAATAAAAGGAAAGAGAACTCTACTATCGTTTATCTGGTCTGGACAGAAGTGACCGATAAGTGTTCAAATATAAATAGTGAGGAGAACTGTTTTCTCTCTCGTGTCCTGGTTTCCTCGTGCAGTTTAGTCTAATGTCTTGGATAAATATAAGACTCCAAGAAGAAGTCATAATGGAAATGGTAAAGTGAAATCTATGTAAACCTTTAAATAACTAGTTGAACTTTGCTAATGTTAAATTCGCAATGGATTATAAGTGTTTATTACTATATGTAAATATTTTAGTGATTTGTTATATTTATACATTATTAAAATTTGTGTATAAACTAAATTGTGTATTTAAGTTATTTTACGCTTTCTGACTGGTTTCTAAAAGAGAGAAACCCTCAGACATAGCAGAGTGGCGCAGTCGTGACAGGATTGAACTGCAAGTGAAGCGACGCATAGCAAAATTAAAAAAAAAACATGGTGGCAGGTGCTCCAACAATATGCGAGTTCAATGTGAATAACAGCGACTCCTGGAAAACGTATTTAACACAAGTAGAATATCATTTCTTCATAAATAAAATCAAAGATGATCGCTATAAAATTGCTACACTTTTATATTTCATGGGACAAGATATGATACATGTGGCAAACAGGCTTACTGATCCAAAATGTCCAGAAGACCTGTCCTATCACGAATTCATAGAGAGACTCATATTTCATCCAGAAGACTTCAAAATGGATAGTGTGGCTTAGACTAAGAAATAGAATGCAATTATTGCAGGAAAAATAAGTCGATTTTGACCTTGCATTGAGAAAATTAGCTAAGGATTGCAAATTTGGGCAGGAAATAAATGACTTTATTAAAACAATTCCTATATGGCATAATGGATAATAAATTTAGGAAAGTGCTTTTAAGTGATCCAGATTTAAATTACAAAACTGCCATGGAAAAATGTGTTGCACAGGAGGCCATGTTAAATATGGCATCAGAGTATAATACAGCAAAAATCCCAGAAAAAATAGCATTTAGTAAAGAAAGAAAAAAAAAAGATAATATTGCGACCTCCAGTGGCCACAGTAAGCAACAAAAATGTAATTGCTGTGGAACATAGGACATTTTAAAAATGTTTGCAGATATAAAAACAAAGTGTGTAGGATTTGTAACACGAGAGGGCACTTAGCTGCTGTCAGTCATTCCAAAGATGGCAAATCTCTGAGAAAGAAATTAGATTACAATTCACGGAGGGGAGTGGAATGTAACATGTATATCAATGCTACCATGAGTAACAACAAAAAATTGAATAACATTAGTGTAGAACTGCAAGTTTGCAATAAACAGTTGTCAATGGAAGTCGATAGCAGTGCCAGATTGTCACTTATATCGAATAAAGACTGGATGGAGATTGCAAAAGACTGGGATTATAAGCTAAAGCTATGGAAAGCAGATGTGTTAGTTACGGTTATAAATGGAAATAGAGTGCATATTCGAGGGAAAGCTACCATACCAGTGACGCTGAACACAGGACTAAGTTTCTAGAATTATATGTAGTTAATAAGGATATTAGCCCACTATTAGGCAGAAATTGGTTCGCGGCTTTAGGAATATGCGTAGAAATATTAAAAAAGGTCCGTATAGAAACCCATGAAAAACCGATATCCAGAATTGTTTATGCCTGGACTGTCAGAATTTAAAACTAGACCAGTGGATACTGAACTAATGAAAGATGCAAAGGGAATTATATGTAAACCATGGAAAGTGCCATTTGCAATAAAAGAAAAGGTAGAAAAAAAACTAAATGATCTTGTAGCCAAAGGAATTCTTACACCTACGGAAGTGTAGTTGTGGGTGACCCCCATCATGATGATAATGAAACCATGACAGTAGTATACAGCTATGCAGAGATTATCACTTTATGATAAATAAATAAGTAAATAAGAGAGCTTACCATGTTTCAAATGTGTGAGAAGTATTGGCATTATTACAGAAGGCAAACTACTTTGCAAAATTTGATTTGAAAGCAGCTTTTCACCAAATTCCAGTAACTATGGAGACAGCACAGCATCATCACTGCTGAAACTAAAAATGAGCTTGAAAAGCAAGTGGATAAGGCTCGTGTGAAGCTAGTCCAAGCTTAAGCTAAACTAAATGTGAAAAAATGCATGTGGTCTGCGAAGAAAATTAAATTCCTCAGACACATAGTAAATGCAAGTAGATGTCATGCTGCCCAGGCCCTGAAAAGGTAAAAGCCATAAAAAATGCCAGCAAACCCAGAATCGTGAAGGAACTTCAAGCATTCTTGGGACTGTTAAATTTCTACAAGAGCTTCTTGGTTGGAAAATCACATGTGTTGTCACCACTTTGTGCATTTATTAAAGAAAAAACATTGGATATGGAATGCAGAACAAAATAAAGCTTTTAAAACAGCCAAGGATTTACTGCCAGCAGAAAGTCTATTAGTGCATTATAGAAATAACTTGGTATTATGTATTACTGCAGATGCATCAGAATATAGTGTGGGAGCTGTTCTTGCTCATCCAGGTTATAAAGGTGAATGTCCTATTGCTTTTGCTTTGAGAGTGCTAACACCAGCTGAAAAAAACTATAGTCAGGTGGATAAAGAAGCTTTGGCAGTGATTTTCATAGTAAAGAAGTTCCACCAATATGTGTATGGATGCAAATTTACAATCTATAACAACCACCACCCTCTAACAGGGATTTTCGGCTGTGTAAAAAATCTATATAAATCATCAGGCCCACATATGTTACAGTGGATGGATATTTTATCACATTATGATTTTACATTAATCTACAGACCTGGAAAAAGGATCAGCCAGGCTGATGCATTGTCAAGATTGCCAGATGTTAAGGAAAATAGATATGAAATAAAGGAGATAAAATTACATCGCTGCTCTAAAATCAGAAGTGATAAATAGCAGAGTCATAGCGGACTGGACTAAAGTTGACAAAGGATACCAGAGGCTGATAAAATGGATAAAAATGGGTTGGCCATCTAGATGCCCCAGCGAATTAAATTGTGCAATTTGGATTGCCAGAGAAGGATTGTCTGTGTGTAATGGATGCATATTAAACAACGATCGTGTTCTAGTGCCTACTGAGGGCAGAGCCAAAATCTTAAAAGTTATTGCATGAAGGACACCTGGGAGTAGTGTGTATGAAAGCTATGGCTAGATCATATGTATGGTGGCCAAACTTGACAAAGGATATCTAGAACATGATAAAAGAATGCATAAACTGCCAACATGCTACTAAACTGCCCCCAAAACAGTTTGAAATGTGGGAAGCACCTTCTGCCCCATGGTCAAGAGTTCATATGAACCATGTTAGACCATTGAATAGATACATAATATTGTTAGTAGTAAATGCATTTTTATGTTGGACCGAATACAGGCTGGTTAAAGATACCAGTTCTGAGAGTACTATCCATGTTTCTAAGTGAAGTGTTTGCTATTCATGGTTACCCAGAAAGTGTTGTGACTGTCGACGGTTTTGGATTTATGTCAACAAAATTAAAGGATTTTCTAAGTGACAGAGGAATAAAGCATACTCTTACACCACCATATCACCCGGAGAGCAATGGTATAGCTGAGCAAAGAATGCAATATTTAAAGAATACCCTAAAGAAATTAAAATTATTGAACATGATGGATGCTTTAGTGCAAGCCATGTACTCACAACATTTTATGCTGAGTACTGCAACGAGGAAAACCCCAGCAGAGTTGTTAATGGGCCGGAAGTGCCGGACACACCTCACACAACTTTTACCAGAAAAGCATAAAAATAGAAATTTCTCATTGGATAAATTGCTACCCGGTGAAAATGTTTGGATATACGATGTGTTGAAATGAAAATGGATCCCAGGAATTGTAAAACAGCTACTGTCAAAGCAAATTTGCCTGGTGGAGTTATAAAACAAAAAGTCATTTAGAAAACACCTAAATCACCTTCACCACTGTTGGGAAAAACATACATCAGAGGATGAGTTTGAAACCCCGACTGATACAAAAATAGAAGAACATGGAGATGAAACTAATCTGGAAAATGTATTGAGCAAAAATACTTCAAAGGATAAAGAGCTGGAGGATATACCATGCAAGCCAGTGCAAGAAGGGTTAAAAACACCAAGAGTTTCCATAGCATGTCACCCACCTGTTAAATTTAAAGACTATGATTGTAGTTAAAGCCCATTTATATCCAGAGTAAGGGTAGGAGTGCTATGTACGAAAGTATAATGTAAAGCTACATACCTGCTTATAGTGAGACTCTGCTAAATAAATGTAAAGAGAGCGCTACTATCGTTTATCTGGTCTGGACAGAAATGGCCAATAAGTGTTCAAATATAAATAGCGAGGAGAACTGTTTTCTCTCTCTCTCTCTCTCTCTTGTGTCCTGGTTTCTTTGTGCAGTTTAGTCTAATGCCTTGGATAAATATAAGACTCCAAGAAGAAGCCATAATGGAAATGGTAAAGTGAAATCTATATATGGATTAACCTTTAAATAACTAGTTGAACTTTGCTAATGTTACATTCATGATGGATTATAAGTGTTTATTAGTATATGTAAATATTTTAGTGATTTGTTATATTTATACATTATTAAAATTTACTGTATAAACTAAATTGTGTGCTTAAGTTATTTTACACTTTCTGACTGGTTTCTAAAAGAGAGAAACCCTCAGACAAAGCAGTACATTTAATAGGAAAAATATGTATTAAATAAAAATATTTATTAATATATATATTTACAATAAGACCCCATTTTAGAGCCTATTTCAATTTGGTACTGAGGCAGTTGCCTCACCATGACATCTATGGGATCAGCTCTAGGCGTAGATGATAAAAACTAATCGTCATTGATATTTCTTAGGAAAAAATGTGACTTAGTATAGTCTACTTTTTATGTAAATAATAAATTTAATCTATGTAAATATTTCTCAGCATATATAAATTGCAAAAAATATATTACTCAGTTATCAATTTTTGTTTGTCTCATACTGTGAGAAAATCTCTTGCATTGTAATTATTTTTATTTTTTGTTAAAAAATATTTTCATATTCTGCACTATGGTTAATAATAAGCATTTTTATACCAACATAAAACATTTGATTTACATAGCATTCGATCTAAGCTTAGCAACACGAAACAGGTCATTTAGGTGAAAGAAGAATCACCTGTATTTAAATTTTGATAGATGATATTATATTTGAATAGAAATTTTATAATCTTTGACCTATTTAAAAAAAAATGGAAACAAGAAAAAGTAAACTATTATTTAAAAAATGCAACAAAAATATGACAAAATTCATTTCTATTTATTCTAAATGAACAATTAATTAACTAAATAAAATAAATATAGCATAGAATTACATATTTATCAAAACTAAAATTTGTTTATATATAGAATAAGTATTTTTCTGAATTTTAAAAGCTATTATTAAATCCTTTTTTTTTTTGTAATAATATTGGTTTAAATAAAACAAAGAATTAAGAGCATGTTTATGTGTAACAAACTATTGTATATTAATTTTTGAAATAGTAAACAAAAAAATTGGGAGAGGGGGGAGATTTGAAAATTTTTCTTCATCTTTTTTCTATGGCTTCCCAAACTTAGATATTTAATATCAATACTTATGCGCTTATAACGCTCGTAGAGAAGTTATATGTTATTAAATTCATTTAAAGCTTAGCGCTTTCAAAGCTCTAAGGCTTCATAATCATAGCTGTGCAAAATAAAAATAAAACGGTTGATAGTGATGAGGTGGAGTGTTCAAATTTATGTTAATTAGATGTTTCAGTATACTATTTAAAATATTGTATGACTTAGTTTGTCCATCTTTTGGAAATGGCAAAACAGGTGTCATATCTATTAATTGATTGGTTGTCATTATTTATGAAATATGCCTCCTTTATTTTGCGCCTATGGTCATTACTCTCTTTACCCACTATTCTGGGATTGGTGGGTTCAAATCTGTGTCCAGTAGCTTTTTCATGTTCCACGAATGCTGATGTAGACTCCTTGTTGTTCAGTGCCCTTTTGAGAAATAAAATTAAGATTACAAAAGTTCAGGTGTTAAAATAAAGAAGAGAAAATTAAATAGATAAAACATATTTAACAATGGAGAAGTTAACCCTCCCCCAAAAAAAAAAAAAAGATAAAACAAAAATTAAAAATTAAACAATAAAATATTAAACAAATAATAATTTGTAATTAGTATCTCATTGTCAAAGTTAGTTCTAATAAGGGAGAAGTTACCCCCCCCTCCCCAAAGATAAAACAAAAATTAAAAAATAAAATATTAAACAAATAATAATTTGTAATTAGAATCTCATTATCAAAGTTAGTTCAAAGAAAACACTAATAGCATAAGAGGTTACTGAAAATAGTAACATAAAAAAATGGTTAGAAAATAAGAGAAAGAACACATATAATTAGTTTAGTTGTAAATATAAAGTACTGTATAATAAAAATGATACTTAAAATATTGAAAAATTTCTATTATTGATACCTGTTTTATATAAAGTGGAAATGAAATTCTATAAATTATTGTTGTATATGGATATCTATTAATAAGTCTCCATATGCAATGATAATTTATTTTATATAGAAAGTGTTAAAGTAATATCATTTTATAAATGTGTCTTTTTTTTTAAACATGTTTAAAAATATGGCATTTAGTTTTCTTAAAAATAAACAATGGTGAAAAATTCAAATTGAAATAATGAAAAAATTCATACATCATTCGTTTTTTAAAAAATAAATTACATTGTATTTATGTTAAATTTTCTGCCTGCAGATCAACTAGGCAAGAAATTACTATAATCAAGTGATAACATGTATTTTAGCAACAGCTATTGTTTGCTATTTCTTCTCATTCTGTTAACACAATTTATTTTAATATCACAATTTTAGAATAACACAAATTTTATTGAACCCACTATTATTAAAATATTAAATTATTTTTATTTTGTAAAATAAGTATTCTGTTTTTTAATATACTTATCCTTTTTTAATATATGTGTTAATATTAATTATATAACTAGGGTAAAAATCACTGATTAACATAGCAAGATAAAAGTAAACATGACTACTAATAGGTATAATATAGATTAGTACTCTCTGCTTGAATAAGACCAGAAACTAAGAAATGGTTGTGGAAGACTGGTTGCAATGCCATAGAGTGTCTATAGATGTCATTTTGTCCTTATAATATGACCCTTATAATGAAGATATAGGTGTCATCACTGTCTAATCAAATGTATGCTGGAGAAACTGTGCAGTACATAACCTTTAAAGTAAGCTGGAACATTTTCTTTAAAGCTAATACATAAATTTTATTTCACATTGAATAAATTTTAATAGCAATTTAAATCCTTACTAATTTTTTTTTTGCATATATTTTGTTGTTTTATTGTTGATACATTATTAAGAAGAATAAAAATATGTAAAACAATTCATTTTACTTGTGAATGAAATAAAGTAAAATTATTTGTCTTAAAAATATAATAAGCCTTAAAAACCAGAATAAAAATTCATACAATTTGAAAACTTTTTAATAATCAAAAAAACATTTCTATTTTTTTTTTAACAATTAAATCTAAAAAACAATTTTTTTAGCAAAAAGGAGAGAGAGAGAGAGAGAGACTGGTACACTGTCTATCATATTAAATAAAGTATGATAATTCATAAACTACTTCAAATTTGAAATGCTTGTTAGTAAAAACTATAATACACAGTTTTTCTATAATTTTAAAATAAATCAAGATGAATTTTCATTCTAAAATTACACATTTTAATATTAAAGGTAAAAATCAAAAAGACCAAAATTTAATTAGGACACGTGATAAATTAGCAGTAAACAAATAAATAAACTTTGGAATTACATTTGTCTTGAATATAAATTATTCACAATTTGAACTAATAGAGTAACACTTCCAAAGTATTGACTTCTTGCTTAGCAGACACTCTTTATGCTGTTATTTTAGTGTTTTTTTTTCAGAAAGATGCACTTAACATTTAACTTCAAGAATTTTGCTGACATTTTTTAATTGTCATTCTGTTCTCAGTATTCAAATATATCACTGATAATTTCCCAAACACTGTACACATTATATTTTTGTGTTTATAAAATATTTATATCTAATACTTGTGATAAAAAAAGGATAAAAATCTTATATTTTTAAGATTTAATTACACCATTTTAAATTCATTTTTTATTTACGGGTAATTTTTACATATATCAGATATACATAATTTCATAATATTTATACATATTCATAACACACATACATATATATTAAATGATATCATAGGTTTTAAAAAATTAATGCTTTCCATTATACTGCATATGTATGATATAATAAATACTATACTATTAAAATTATTATGACTATTATAGCATTTGAAATGATTAATATGTACATTAACTGGGCAAAACATTATATCACATGAGAATTGAATAGTAATTCAATTTAGAAGCATAGAAAATTGGAAAAAATATTTTTTTATTAGCAGCAAACTAATTTTAATTTTTACCCCATTGTTTAAAAAAAAAAAACAGGAATGGATAATTTTTTTCATTTATTAACAGAAAAATAACTTGATTTTTTAAAAAATTATCACTCATTGTTCAAACTTAAATAATAATTTAACTTAGCAGTGTACTAAAAGATATCTTTATCTCTTTTTCTTTTAAAAGATATTAACTAATTAACCATAACATTATTAATTACAAAGCATCCATTATTTGTAGTGCTATTAGAATAATGGTACTTTAAATAGAATACATTTTTTTAATTTAAAAAATAATATAGGCTTTATTAAAATGATAATGCTCTATAAATAAATTGCTTTAGAAAGATCCACTTTAATAAATCATAGCAGTAACATTTTACATTTTTTTTTTCAACTTATCTATAAACTAGGTTATTAATAATAATTTAATTTTTTTATAATAAATGCTTTTATTTATTGTACACTAAAAAGCCAAAAAAAATAATTATTTTCTTCAATTACAATTCAGATTGTATATTTAACCTGAAATATAAGCATAAGCTATCTAGAAAATAATTAATTCAATTACTGGTAAAAAGTAATAATTTAATTAATTAATTTCTGAATACACTACAATTTTATTTCACATTAAATATAAAAACCCTAATTGTTGTTAAAGAAAACAATTCTTTTTTTGACCTTTTAATGCACAGTAAATAAAAATGTTATTATATATTGTAGAAGTAAAAATTCATATTAATAATTTAACCAATCAATTAATTAATTATCCTTATGGAGTATTAATATCTCAGTAATTTGGATTTGAACCCTAACAAAAATATATATAATAAATATAAAATATTCAAGGTTTCCCAGGCAAATATATCAATGTAGAAATATCTCACTACATAGATTTATAAATCTTAGGACTCCTGATTCAAATCAGCATAACCAAATTAGACAATGAAGATGATGATGGTTATTATTATCACAATCACTCCAAAGTATTTTGTTTGTTTTGGGTGTCTATTTACAAAAATTCCAGGTGCCAAACCTCCCCAAACAGAAGATATTTACTTGAAAATACTTAAGATAATAGTCATCATCATTCACCAATTTCTACTATAACACTCCAGCACATTACTCATTGGTTTTCATATTCCCAGAGTTGTATATATTTTTATGGGCTATCACATGTGTGTGTTAAGATTATAACATTTAATCATATGTAAAACAATATGAACAAATGAATTAATAAATAAGAAAATAACCATTTATCAATGAAACAAAGATAAGTAGTTTAATTATAGCTTTGTTATGAAAATTTCAATGGTAAATTTCCATCTTGTATAAAATTATTAAGATGATTATAGTAAAGTGTTTATATATTTTATTCTCTCTTCTATATTTTATACTCTCTTTGTTTAGTAATTTCACAATCAATCATAAAATAATCAATCACTTCCAACCAACAAATTCACACATTTAGTTTTCTCATTCAGTAATTTCATGTATAAATATAAAAAGTCAATCATATAATACTGAATTCACTTTCAGTAAACAAATTCATATATTTAGTTTTCTCATTTAGAAACTTCACGCATAAATATGAAAATCATTAAGATATTTCTATTCAACAAACAGTTGATCTATTTTAATATTTACTTTTAAAAACTCCACACACATGTATATATGTAGGAAGTGAAACATAACTCATCCTTTAAATTATTTTCCTTTTAAGTTTATAATCGTAATTCACAGATAATGTACAGTATACTCTTACTTAATATTGAATTTATTTTAATCTCTGGAAATTTAATACCTTTTAATATTAGAAAAAGGAATAACTTAATATTTTAATATCCGAATATCTTACCCGAATATCTTACCATTCATCATCTTTAGCGTTCTCCTTCCTAGGTTTTAGATACACTTTCTTCTCAGTAATTACATTAATTCTTTCATATAGATTTTTTCAGAAATGTATTTTCCTTTTCACATCTTAGACAAGTAGATAAGCTTTGTATTAGTGTATTATATACCAAATACATGTAAGTTTTTGCCAATATAGCTGCGCATTCCAATCTTTTCTTTTTCTGACAGATAATAAAAGTCGGTACTATAATTTCTCATAGGCTTCATTTACTGACTGGGCAGTATGCTTAGGGTTTTCAAATGACATGCTACTTGTTTTTTGCCTAGTCTATCATGTTAAAAGATTTCCTAAAATAATAAAACATGTTTATAGTTTCTCTTATAAGCTTGTAATTCCAATTAACAGCAAGGCAAATTCTTCTTTACATATTACACTTCCGCTGCTTTACTGTATGTTTTGCTATATAGAATTCAGTTAATCCTGACTAGAATAAAGCAACTGTTTTTTCTGTCTGCCCCATTGTCTATCACATGTACCATAATGTAGCTATCTTCTTTGTTATCTATAGTACCCACCCTAATGATGATTCTTTTCGAACCCCAGAGAAAAATATCCTCTAGTATTTTTTATCAAAAGAAAAAAATAGTGTTTTGCTTTCTTTTGTTTATGTGTTACAAAAAGAAAATCCTATTCTAACATTTCCTACTATATTCATAATAAAAAAAATGCTGCTAATTCATAATTGTTTTTCCTTTATTCGAAATCATCATACTCTTTTCTATTAAAATTAATAAGATTTTATTTCAACATGATTTGGAATTAGTTAAACTAAAAAATCCCAAAATACCATTTTATTTACTAACTGTATATTTTCTTCATCTCTATCATATATAGATATGTGTAAGTGCACAAATGCATGCATGTTATTCTTGGAATCTTTCTTATGTAGCATTTACATTGCTGCTACTAGAATTATAATATATTAATATTAGGTAGTTACGGGTAATTCAACCGATGACGTATTAAACTTACCGATTTCCCTTCCGGTAGACATCGTCAATTTTTTGCATGACAATGTTGTCATGGCAACCAAGTGACTGGCGTGATTAATCCATCAGAGAGTCAATTTTTTTTTTTTCACCCGTGAGATTTAAAATTCGTAGAGAGGTTTGGGAAATTTTTTGATTTTTCTGTCTATTGTGATTTTGCTATCCACGGCATCACAGTTACTTTTTTAACCCCCCCCCCCCCGATCCCCCCCCTCCCAGGAAAAAAAAACCCAAAAACAATTTATCACGGGAAAAGAATCACCCCTCTAGAAGAACGACAGTGCACCAACCTTCTTCTGAGCTCTTAATTCAGGTAAAGTGTTTTATTTATCTGTTTATTTTAAATTTACAAAAATTTTTTGTTAATATTTCTACAATTCTCAAACTTACATTGAATTATGTTTAATGTGTAAATAATTTTCAATAACTTTTTAAAACAAATTAGCAATATACAGTACGTTTTTAAAATTATCAAATGCATGTGATAACACGTTTTCTCCAAGGACGCCATTAATGCCAGATTCACATTAATTCAGGTAAACTGCTTTATTTGTTTATTTTAAATTTACAAAAATTAAAGTATAAATATACAGATTATTACTTAAAAAATTTTTGCTAATATTTCTACAATTCTCAAACTTATTTACAAAAAATATTTGTTAATATTTCTACAATTCTCAAACTTACATTGAATTACGTTTAATGTGTAAATAATTTTCAATAATTTTTTAAAACAAATTAGCAATATACACTACGTTTTTAAATTTACCAAATGCATGTGATAACAATGTCTGATATACGTGTATGCCGAGCCTTTGGCTCAACAAAAACATCGGAGTCCCCCCGCCAATTCCAGCGCTACGCGCTGTATTTTATAATTGAGCATAATATTTTGACGCATGCATGTACATTTTTTTTTTCTTTTTTTTTTAGTATTTGCCTGACCTGCATCAGATTTTTTTCAATTTTTGAATAGTTTTTATCATGTGACCTGGATAATTCAACCGATGATGTATTACCCTGAAGGCATATCAGTCTAATCTTGCGATTTTTAACATACCGTGTTCACGTGATCTGCAGACACATTTTAGCGATTACATGTGTCCGCAGATACCTTGGAGACATTATTTTAAAAATCACAACATGACTGATATGCCTTCAGGGTAATACATCATTGGTTGAATTATCCGTGAGAACCTAATAGGATTATTAAATTTTTAATTTTTGCATAGTAAATAAAAGCAATTATTATAAAAATATTTTATGTATATATTATTTTTAATTTTTTAATATTTGGATATTTTTTATAATTATTACTATTTAAAACAAAGAATATAAATGATATTGGTCAGCCTATGTTCATGGCTCATTAAAATTCAATTCCAATATTATTTTGCTTATGAAAAAAATAACTTTACAATCAAATGAAAAAGGTTTGTTTATATTTCTATTTTAATTGATTGTTAATACTTTTTAAAATAATCTTTTTTTTCTAAATCAAAGCATTTAAAAATTATATCGCCCTCTTGTACCCCATTGCATTTGAAATTCAGTATGCCAATCTTTCTATAATAAACAAACCAGGGGGGCAACCTTAAATATTTCATTGTCATATTGTACTGTCATCAATTTCTAATACATATGTACAAAATTTTAAGGAAATATATTTGATAGAAACCTGTTAAATCTCAATTACAAAATTTATTTTAAACAAATAGAGTTTCTAAGCTAAATAAAAACATTTAAAAAGCTGTGGATCAAATTGCTTACATAAGTTAGAAACTCCATGTAATTTCTTTATGTAGTATTATTGTTTTATAAATAAAAAGCTATATTAATAAAATAATGTTATAATAAAATAACACAGACCCAATGTAAGCACTTAGTAATAACATATTACTTCATTGCTACTATGCATTCATGAATAAAAAGCACAATTTAATTATGTAATATTTGTTTAACAGTGGATGTTGGTCCCTAACTTGTTATTATTGTGAAGTAGTATTGTACTAATGAGAGATCTAAATTAAAAATATATTTCTAGAGACATTCATCTTCTCATTTTAAATTTCTTTCAGTTAACTAGTTCGTTATTATGCACAAACAGCGCTATAGAATTTTTGAATTTGCAATATCCAGTTTCAGTTTAGAATTTGTGGAGAAACTATGCAGTCTACACATGCACATTTTATATCTTCGGATCCATGTTTCAGAAAATGTAAGTTCTATTTTTCTATCATAAAAATTGATAATTTTATGATAAAATTTTTGTTATCAAGTAAATTGAATTTTTTTGTCTTTTTCTGCTAGTTAATGAAAGAATATTTGCCGTTAAAATTATATTGGAAAAAAATACAATTTTTGACCATTGTATTTAGAAGACAATGAGGGCTCAATGGTAAGTAATTATTTATATATATTTTTTTACTTATTATTTTATTTTTATATATTTTTTAATTATTATTTGAATTTATATTTGATAAAAAATAACTCATGATTGTGTAAATTTATATTTTTTGATATAATGTGGATTTGGGTCCAATATTTGAATTAGTTGATATGAGATAAAGATAAACATATTTTGCAAATATTATGACCTGAATTCGATTTTTCTATAATGTCTTGTCTGTATTTTAATAATAATAAAAACACGGAAATGCTAAAAGTAAAAATTTTGACAATATATATATATATAAACTTAGGCTGATTATAGACTACTGCAATGTAAATTTCAATGCTGCATATCAAATGCATTGATGAAGCTATTACTAAATTTATAGTCATTATAGCATGAAGCAATATGAGCCTTCAAAACCTATAAAGATAGAATAAATAATACTACATCACACTGACTCTAAACTATTAACTTATGTACCTCAAACTTAACTCTATAATGAATTTAGTATTTCATTCAAATTTTATTTTATTACTTTATTTTATATGTAGTGACTATTTTAGTAGTACTTTTTAATAAATTATAAACTGTATTGAAGTTCTTTATTATAATATTCAAATTATACTAATTATTGATCAATATTAACTACTTGTTATTAGAAATGACATATTCATTGCAAACCCCTGTGTATGGAAATACATTTTGAAAGGCTACTAGGAAAAATGAAAGATACTAATGTCTTTATTCTACGAAGTTTTCAAGTGATAGATTATCTTAGGTAAGTTTTATTATATACTAATTTTTTATAGATTTTATGATGAATCCAACTAACCTAACTAACAAAAATATAACTTTAAGCTGTATACATGATAATTTTGAATTTATGAAATAATATGAAAATAATTATTAGAAATATTAACTTTTATTCTTTTTTTTATTACTTTGAATATCAATGACTATATTTTTTTCAGCTTAATTACATTTTTTCATGTTCTGTGTATAAAACAATATATATTAGTCATTTTTGAATAATACAAACTTAAGTTATGATAAAATTTGTGGCTTAACATAATTTTTTAAATATTCAATATGGCCGCTTCATCAGACAAAAAATTAAAATGTATTTTATTTAAGTGCATTTAATTATTATCATTATTTTTCAATACACTAATCTTAGAAAGTTTTCTGAAGATTTTTATCTGACATTCAATTTATATTTAATGACATTCTGGGGTACACACTCCCTTATAATTTTTTTTTATTGAAATTTTAAAAAATCAGCTTTCCTTTTCTCTGAAGATATATATATATAAAATTTCCACAGCTAAAGAAATTAGAAGATCTTTTTTTTTGAGTACTTTATTTAAAACTTGTTTCAGTTTTATATTCAGTTTGAAATTTAGACTGACTTCAAATTATTCTTCCAAATTTCCTGAAAAGTGTTGCCTTATATGCAGCCACTATATATATATATATATATATATATAATGAAGCACATTAGACTTTTAATCATCTAATGTTTGGAAAAAAGTATGAGGTACATATTTTATTTATTTTATAAATCTTCCCATTTGATGGCAATTTCTATTCAAAATTAGAAAGTAAAATTCTTGGGCTCTACAGAGGAGTATACCAGCAGTATTCGATGCCCATGTGCAAAACATTAGTCAGCACCTCTATGTTTCTTCCTCCAATAAAAAAATCACTTTATAAAAACATGTCAATGAATAAAAATGAAATTATTAATTATAAGTTTATTGAACAAAATACAGAAATTACAAAAGAAATGGTTAAAAAACAATTAAATATACAAAAAAAATACAAAAACAACAAAAATAATTTGAAAAAAAAAATGAAATAATTTATGTTATTTGGCAAGAATACCATTTTTGAATTGCACCTTATATAGTTTTAATAAATTAACAGATAAATATACAGTTTTATAAAAACAAAAATACATTAAAGATCAGCCTGTCAAGCTATTGTGCATGCGCTTTTTACGAGTGTTAATAATAAATGAATACTTTGACTCCCAACACAAGATATAGTATTTAGGAAAGAATAAAATGAATCCACTTATTCTATCCAACCCAAATGCTTATATATGGGCAAATCTTAAGTACTGGAAGTGAAAGCGTGAGGATGGACCACTCACTTTAAATTACTGTTTACAATTTTTTGGTATAAAATTAAACTAACTATATTTTATTTGGCAAAAAAAATGGCTTTGTCATTTGTACTATACATTAATATAAATGAGAAACAGAAAAACTTACAAGTTCAAATTTACTTCTTGTTCCTGTTATAATGCACTGCATTTTACTGTCCTATGTCTAATTACAAAAACTTACAACTGATACCTTTCTGATTATGATATAATACAGTATGTATACTGTAATAGCATAATATAAAATAAAGTTAAAAACTGCAGCAGATTTTATTATATATATTTAGAGCAAATGCTAGTTTGAACAAGATTCAAATGGACGTCATCCTGCAAACAGTAAACATTCGCAAGTTCAAGTTTTTACTTGTTTAGACTAAACTATTTTTTAGAACTAGTATCAGAATAAAATAAAATCTTCAAGAATAATAATAAATAAGTGATTATAAATAATTTGTTTAAGATATATCTATAAAATATAATTAACATTTAAATAAAAATGCAATTTATTTTGATATAATTAATGAATAATATTTTTTTAAATATTTACTCCTCACTTGGAATCTTTACCTATGTGCATTATACACTATGACAATGAAGCCTTAGCTCTATATTTAAGAGAACTAATTATTTATCCAATAATTCTGAGATGTTAATCTGATTCATGTCATAATATAAACTATATTATGACAAAGAACTACAATTTTTCATTCAAAAATATGGGTACAAATTAATAATCATATTTTCTTATAAGTTGATACATTCTTGTTATATTAATAAACTTTCAATAAGCTTCCTTCTTTTGTATATTTAGTATTTTAAATATCAATATTTTAAAATGAAATCTCCAATTCTCATATATATGCCAAGCATCACAATGCTTAATTTGCCACTGACTTTATCTCTTAAAACATCTAATAATGAAAATATTCGTTGAGTTAACAAAACAAAAAGTAAAAAAAAAAAAAACATCCAGATACTTTCTTAAATAAAATGAACCCTAGAAGTGACTAAAAATGCACTTTATTAATCAAAATAAAATTTAAATATTATCTAAACAGATTTTTTTAAAACAACTTCTTAATGAATTACTCTGCCCAAAATTATTTCACTACAGCTTTCATTTTTCTGCAACCAATTATTTATTCAAATATATAAACCCAGGTAAAAGATAAAGCAGATTTAAATAGTCCATCACATATGAAAGTCCTCTCCAAAAATCTGTCATAGAAAAACAACAAAAATGAGGGCATTAATCGCTAGACTTGCCACTTGCTAAATAATAAAGGTTTGAACATTTTTCCACCATTGTTTTACCACTAACTAAGAACAATTGTATATTAGTTATCGATTAAAATTGATTTATTTGGTTTGGCTATGGATTGACCTAAAACAAAAATCCTAAACCTAATTAAAACTTTAACTTTCATCACCACATAGTAATCATGGCAAGTGGATTCATTATTGCTGTTCAACAAGATCTTTCATGTATTAATATACATACATATATAATCATAAATGCAATTTCTCAAACATCAATATCTAGAAATACAACTTTATTAATTAAAATATGAAAATAAAGGGAAAAATTAAAAAATAACGTACTAAAAAATTGTGATTACCAATGCAGTAGCTGCTTTCATATTCAGAGCTCCATATTCCTGGATCAACACACTGATACTTCATTGGACCTTTCAGTTCAAATCCATCATCACAAGTCATGTCACAAACTGCACTATAGTTAGATTTTCCTTCAACACATGAATGTGGCAAAATTTTACCAAATTCCAATTCTGGTAATGGTGGACATGTTATTTCTAAAATAAATATATAAATAAATTTTAAAATTTAATAAAAAAGTGAAATGTGAATTGAATACATTTCTGAAAATGCTGCTGCTAATGCCAATAAAAAAAAAACTTAAATGAACTGAAATAATTTTTACAAAATTACACTATGTTATATCTGTGCATTTATAAATTTTAGTTACATTAAAATTTTAATAAACCCTTTATATCATATAATCACCATTTCATCTGTTTACACATGCTGTTAATAAGAGTATTAAACTCTCCATACAGTAGTACCACCAAAATATATAGATGATGAACTGAGTTCAGATTTATATGATTATACAAGCAAATGAGCTTGGGTTGGAAACATTATGATTTTGGCCTCCTAACTTTATAGTTAATCAAATAAGTAAGAGGTGGCTGCTGGAGTGTTGCATTAGATCCTAAGATCTAGGTGCAGTGCTCTCAAATCCAAGGCTCTTCATTGATTAAAGTCATAAGCTAGAAACTAGTCTGGGAATGAATAGGCACTAGATAGGAATTTTATGCACAAACCTTCCTGCATCCATTGATTACAAAGGCTTGCACCTGATGGCACTACTGTATGAAGAGTTTGGTACTCTTATAAACCCTTTACATCATTAAATATATGTATATATGCAATCATGTGAGTTATAAATAATGATCTGATAAGAATGTTTAATGGCATATTAACAATAGGGTTTTACCTAATATTAGTAATATATATATATATATTGTTCAAAATTCCTTATAAAGCATTTGTTTTTGTAATACAAGATTATAATTCTTCCAGAAACATCTACTATAAAAGTGAGCAATGAACATTAAATGATTGCAACACATCCATATCTTTAGATTAATTTTTGGTATTTTCTTTATAAATGAGGATTTAGCTATAGCATCTAGTAGCCATTGAATCTAATGCAAATGTTGAAAGTTTAACTGGGAAAATCATGTGATTCTTTGTTGGGTTTATTATAAACAATTATTTTACATTTTCTACTTATCCAGTGACATATGTATTGTGCAGTTGTCTTTCCCTGAATGTATTTTGAATAATCATGTTTCATTAATTTATATTTTGAAATACATATATTAAATAAAAAAATAGAAATTATTTTTAAAAAATTTTATAGTTCAGAGTGCAACCACTGGATATTGAAATCACCAAAATGATATAAGCTAATAATCTACTTAAAAAGGGAAGAGGGATGAGTTAAGTTTATTTTTTTATCTATTAATAGAGCATATATTTTTTCTTTTTTTAGAAAAAGATATCCTGTTAACGTTATTAATTACAAAATAGCAAATTATAGTTTATTTGCTTTTTTTTTCTATTAATTATTTGTGTTGGTGCAGCATTATAGATGATAATACATTGTACACACTTATTGAAAACATATGTACTATATATATGTTTGTGTATGCTAATGAATATATATATATATGGTTTGCTATTATTAATGGATTTCAATATCGTCATGAAGGCTTAGAAAAAAATGATATAGATACATGTACACACAAAAAAATTTGAAAATTTAAAAATACAACAAATATTTTTTTATCAATTAAAATTATAGATAAAAGAAAAAATCAAAAGTCAAATATAGAAAGTAATTTACCAATATTGATTTCAAATGTAATACTACTGTTCTTATATTTAAATTAAATTAATTATTTATTTAGAAAGATATTAAACACAGTAAAATACTGCAATTTTACGAAAATATTCCATGTTTTTTAATTGTTATTGTTTCTAAGAAAAAAGAAAAAAAATGAAAAAAAAAAATATATTTTTTCTTTGTTAAAAAAAGAATGATTAAATACAATCATTTAAAAAAAAACAAGATGTTTAAGAGAGGAGGAGGATATCATCATTTTCAGAAATAAATCATAAATGATTGCTATATTGTATATAGTTAATAATAATTTATTTTAAAAAAGAAATTTAAACAGCTTTAATGATAATAGAAAAAAAAGTTCTATGTTAGAAAATAGTATTAAAAAAAAACAAAAACTTTGTGAATATCATCATTTATAAATACATATATAATCAAGAATAAAAACATTTTAAATCATTTCAAACAATTTAAATATATAAATATGGGAATGGGTATTTCTGGAAGGAAGGATATTTTTGCAATTTTACAGTTAGTGTTAAAGCGCATGTTTTTTTAGATTTTATTGGAACATTAAAATTTTAAAATAGCTTTCTTTTAAAATGTTTTCTGAATATTATTATCTAAGCATTAGAACGAAAAGCCAACACATAAATCACTCTGTTAAATCATTAGCACAAACAACCATCATAATAGTTTAATGAAAATCATAGATAAAAAAAAATATTTTCTCAATAAAGTAAAACAACTGGCGGAAATTCGGGTGAAATCACTATTTATTTATTAAAATTTTACTAAATAATTTCACACTTTCTTTTATTCTTGATTTTTTTTTATTTAGTTCAAATATATTTTAATTATTTTTTTTTTATTTACTTTGAAATTTTTGGATAACTGGTAGTCACTGGAGATTTGTTTAAAATTTAGTCAAATCATTGCAACTAAATAAAGAAAATGAGAAGGTTTATAAATTATTTTCTGATAATAAATTCAATTGAAAATTAATAAGCCTATCTATGTAGATTTTGATGGAAATACTTTGAAAACAACTGCCTTGATGGTTTTCAAACTTTCAATTGCTATGACATCTTTGTAAAATCTTAATACTTGGGGATTGAAATTTTATGATTAATTATCTGAATTCACTCAAATATTCATACACTTTATTTTTAATATTATATGTGTATTTATTAACACTGTTATAAGCAAATTAAAATGAGTAATCGGAAATAATTCCAAATTTTAACTTACCTCTGCATAAAGTTGGTAATCCATCCCAGTAAGCTACAGCAAGACATGATCTTTTCATAGAGCCAACTAAAACATATCCTGAATCACATGTAAAGTGACATTCTGATTCAAATGAAAAATCATCTTTTGTGCATAAAATAATGCCATTTTTAGGAGCTTTTAATGCAGGGCAGGTTTTTACTACAATAAAATTAAATAAAAGCTACAAATTCTAAATAACCAACATAGAATGTTAAGTTTAAATATATTTTATTTTATACATACTTTTACAAAATGCCTCTTTGCCAGACCATAATCCACTTTGATTACACAGTCGTATACTACTGCCTATCAGGTCATAACCAGGATGGCATCTTATACCACAAGCTGCATTGAAGACATTGTTGCATACATTTTGCACAAAATAACCATTCTTTGGAGGAAATAACTTTGGACAAGTCAGAACTATACATAAAAGTAAATTCATGCATTAAAATTTATCTAAAAGTTTTTTTTTTTTTAAATAATAATAATTTATGCAAATACCCATGTATGTATGTGTTTGTAAGAGAATAAATAATAGTACAATCAGTTACTATTTTACATACTTAAAAAATGATCTATGAATTCGCATATAAAAATATAACTTAGGCATAGCAATACACACATCTGTCCTTTACCATTATTGCTTTTTTTTAAATATAAAAATGCAAACTCAATACCGCACAGTTTATTGCTCAGGAAGTCGTAATTATGACATTTAAGCACAGATATGATAAAGTGAGCTTTAATTCAGAGACATTTATCTATTGAACCATCATTTTGCTACTGGACTAAATTATATAAAATTAAAAATGAATAAATAATTATTTTCTAGGAAGATCATGTGATTGAATTTTAATCCAAGAACCTTTAGTTCTCGAGTCTGTCATTCTGTTACTACACTAATTAATTCAAAGTATCTTTCTACAATTAGTTCATTTAGTTCTAATAATAAATTACAAATCATTTAATTTTTCAGCTTACACAATATAATCAAACAAGAATATCCCTTATCTAGTTCATCTATAATAAATTTTGAATAATTAATAATTATCAGATACTGTAATACATTTAAATCACCATCCTCAGATTGGTTATTGGATCTTGAATTTATTAATGAATCTCTGCAATTCAAATTTAGAAGCAATTCCATCCTGCAACTATCAATAATTTTTATTTCCATTTTGCTATTCAAACTAAAAATCCAAAATTCAAATCAACTTCAGTTTTTGAATCAAAGTCAATATGCTTGAACAATTATATAAATTTGCTTCCAATTTAACATCTACACATTTTAGCAACCTTGGTTCTTCATTATATTGTATAATCTTATTTGCCTGATTGGGAATGTTAATAATGATAGCAAATCACTTAATTATCTAGTTCACCCAATATGATAAAATAAGACACCTGTTTATCTTAGCACCATCTAGTATGAGCTTGACTAATCACTGATTATTAAAGCATTTAAAAACTCACTGAGGCTGAGATTCAAAGTTGGAAGTAATGCAGCCAAACCCCAACACACACTTTTATTTTACTACTCAAATTAAAAACCTGAAATTCAAATCAGCCTAAGATCATTAATCCAAGGCAATCTGCCCATCACTGGAATAGGAATCTGATCTTGTTTTATTATATTGAGTGAGTTAAAAAAATAAGATGTCTACAGTTAATAAATAACTAAGGATACTAAAATATATCAATATGAAAACTAGAATCAGCTCTATATAATTGTTCGGGTAGGTTATATGGGTTCAAAATCTTATACTGATTTGAATTTTAGATTTTCAGTCTTGAATAGTAAAATGAAATTATTTGCTAGATGTTTGACTGGATTTCTTCCAACTTTGAATCCAAATGCCTCATTCAATCTTACTCAATTTATTTTTGTTTTAAAGTTGTTGAAACAATCTTGATAATAGTTTAGTAAAAAAATAACACAATAATAATATTTATATTAGCATTAATCTGGTTTCCTTTGACTTAGCAACTTTTATCAATCTATGTGAAAACAGATTCATTATTTTTCAATTATCTTTGATGGATTATTATTTTACTTTTTAATTTATCAATTATTCACAAAAACTCATTAACTCTATATTTCTTTTTAAATTGGACATTCATTTTTAAAAAAAATGAAGAAGAGAGAACATATAGGAGTATATCACAGTTTGATATTTAATTTTTTTATTACAAGGTTCAAAAAAGATGTACATTTCTATTACTAATTATATGCATGAGCTTTGCCATTCTAGATTTAAAATCTCTTCAGAACCTTCTTTATCACATTTAACTTCTTGAATAATTAAATGAATTAATCTGTTGCTTCCTAGAACAATGAATAGATAATCTACTTATCATGTTACAACTTAAGAATTCACATCATCCCAAATAAATATTGAAAGTTTTTCAAGTCACAAGCAAGTTTAGAATTTTTCTCTCAGGTAATCATTCCATAACTAACTCATCTAGCCATATGACTTTCATTGAGAAATATGTATCTGGTTTTTATTAGGTGAAATAAATTTATGTTGATTAGATGAGTGTCAACAAACTGATTGTAAAAAAAAAAAGACTGTAAACTGTAGCCTTCACCATTAGTGGAAGAAATATCTTTTGTGACAGTCAGTGCAGGATATATTATTCATCTATTATTTCCACCATTCATTTTTATGCCAATAGTTGCATGAATTTATATTCTTCCACTATCTAATAGCTGGCTTTTATTATCATTTTTGAAAGTTTAACTTAACAATAGCTAACTATTTTATCATCGGCAAATATAATGCATTGGAACATTCTTTCAGCTATGATAATTTTTCTTGTCTAAGAATGCAATAATTGAACATTTCTTTATAATATGTATATCTAAATGTACTTAATATAGTACAAGCATATTAATGACTATGAAGATAATTAATTATAATTGCAGAAATAAAAGAAATTCATTTTATAGTTTTTGCTGTTTCTCATTTTAGATTCTTAATTTTCAGTTGAAAACAACCACCAGAAATAAATCTAAGGTATGTTGATCATCATCAAAATAGTAAACTACTCTTTAGTCTCCAAGAAAATTACCAATTAATTCTAAAATCATCCAAATGGTATTTCTTTTTAGCATCCAGAATTATTGATAACCTTTTTTTTTATAATCATAATTTTGAATTATGAATCACTGCTAAAGTTTGAGTTTGGACAATCATTAAACTCACAATCATATGTATATATCATACCACTAATGAATATATATATATTAAAAACACATATATTCTGCGTTACATATGTTTTCGTTTGAAAATAAATGATCAATTTATTAAAAAAAAGAGAGAGAGAGAGAATAGTCCAAAAGTAATAATTAATTAAGAAGTGATTCTAAAAACATAGTTTTAAAATAAAATAAAAATATTGCATATATTTTGATTTTAAAAATAATAAAAGTGTTAAAAAGAGGGCTGGGAGAAAATTTTAAATAGAATTAGAAAAAGATTTTAAAACTTTTTTTCCACTCTCTTTTAAAGAAAACTCCTTTTTAAAGAATAAATAAGTAAATATAAAAAGTTAAAATGAAATTTTGTTTCTGAAAGAAAACTTTCAAAAATGTAATTAATTAGTTTATAAGACTTCTGATTGATAATGAAATCAAAATCAATAGTTGAATTAATTAAAAAACTGTACACTATCTTATTGAGATAGTAGAAGAATCTGAATAAAGGATTAAAATTAAAGCAAATGTAAAAATAATTAAAAACAGATTTTAAGTTACAATCTTAATTAAAAAAATAGATTTAAGTGCAGAAAACAATGAGAAAGAAAAAGATATATAAAGAATGACTTGGCTATTGTTCTTCAGTCAGGTTTGTGATATACAGTTTGTATTGCCATTAGTCCAGAGTTCATGTTCTTTCTAAAGAATGCAGAATATTCAGAAATTGTAAATGCAGTAATAAGCCAGTCAACTACTGCTGTGATCAACATTAATGCAGAAGCCATAGGAGTGTCAATAGAGTTTCATGCCCAAAGCCCTCAGCCATCAACTATCCTGCCTGAATCAATACCTGAAACCAATGCTGAAATTGTGAAATAGAAGCTTCCACAAACTCTCTCTCTCTCTCTCCTCATTGTTCAACGAAAACTGAAAGAAAAACCATTGAACCATCGATGGAACCAAAAAACCAACCAGTTGGAAACTGACAATAATGAAAACCTAGGTAAAGATATTTTAAATAACTAAATATATTTTGATCACTATCTATAGATACTTTATTTTAAATGAAAAATTATGTTATATTACAAATGGGTGTTTTTGAATAAATATTGACGGTTGCTTAATTATTATTTTGTCTACTTTCTCTCTTTCTCTCTCTCTCTCTCTTGTTATTGTGTCACCAATAAATTAGTGTATAATTATTTTTTTATGTTTTAAGTAAATGCACTGGACTCTGAGACAGAGTGTAAGCTAATCATGGACATTTCAAGCACTGGATTGTGTGCCTATCATCTGAAGCATGCTGACTATTTAACCTATAGTTGGCTGGCACCTGAGATTGATCCTCAAAACAAATAAAATGATTTGGATGGCAGGGGTTTGAATCTAGCAGTTGAGAAGTGCTATAGTCTGGAAATGTGAATGTAGGTTATGTTTTGTATAGCCTCAATCTGGTTATAGGTACTGTTGATGGTTCATCTATCAATGGTATTCTACTTCTCTGCTTTAAGGACCGATCCATTCCCATGTTTTTTTTAAAATTATTATAAAAGAGGGGATTTAAACCCAGTTAAACCTATAAGAATAAACATTTCATTTGCAGTGAACCCAATTCAGTATATATATATAAAATAATTAATATTAGTTTAATAATAATTAATAGCATGAAAAAACAATAATATAAAAATCCCATATTATTTATTTATAAAACGTACACATGATTATCAGAATGTTTCAATAATTTATGCTTGTATAATTTATCTCAATTGTTTATACTTCAAATGAAGGTAATATTTTCACAATTGAAGATATACTATTTCTTACTATTTTTTTTTTTTTCAATTATTTTGGTGCATCATACTAAGTACCTGTCCTGTCCTTTAACTTGGTTTATAGTTACAATTCTATTATTTCCAGATGGTAGTTCTTTATTGATGGCAACTTGTAATTCATTATCAATCCAGTATATAATAATCAATCAGCTTTCAGTAGTAATATGTTTTCTCCAATTTAGACATAGAATACAGATGAGTATTTTCTAACACATAAAAGCTTTAAACTAAGCTATGCCAACTGCATATTTACTTCCTATAAGAATCACATTTCATATAGAAACTCAACATTCTTTCCTGAAAATGATACACTTGTAGATATTTTGTTCATAAGCTACTGAAAAATTATAATGAAAATGACTGTTTCCTAATTCTGGATTCATACTTTCTGTGATCAAAGAGAAGTGATGATTGCTTCATGACTTCTTTTGACTATTTGCTGTTAATAATGTAGAGAGTTGTATCTAGGCAAATGAATAATTAAAATAGCCTCTTGTTCTTTTATATTTTGTTCTTCTGCTACATCATAATTAGTTATGTGCAATCATATTGTTTTCCAAATTGCTAAGAGTTTTCCCTCCCTAATGTCCAAATAAGTTGTTTATTGGTAAGCATGTTTAATTAAAATTTTATAAGATTCAGTTATCTTCAGTTTCAAATTTGAAGAAATTAATGAAATAACATATTTTATTACTTTACCTTTTTTTTTTAATAACCGTATATTTTGTACAATCTTACAATATTATATATTATAGCAAATTCAAATAATAAAATGTACAGTAAAGCTTTAACAAATTAATTCCAACTGTGATTTAAATATTGCCCAAATTTCTCTTATATAATTTAAATTATATTTTTGGCAATTATATCGTTAACAAATCAAACTTTCTACATAATAAATCTATATATTCACACAAAAAATGACAGTCCTCCTTTTTTGAAACTCAGCCTGCATGATGGCTAATTCGTCATTTTTTGCAGAGCATACAATTATGCAATAATAATTTTTTCATCATTAAGCATATTAAAATATATTCTATATCCAGCTTGAATAAATCCAATAATCATATACTTCCTATTTTTGATTTAACATAGAATCAAAGTACTATGAATTATAATTAACTAATATAAATATATGATCTATGAAACCATTCACCAGTACTAACTCTAATCAAAATTTATAAAGAACATATAATCTACTTTAGATATTAGTTTACTTATAATATTTTAATTAGTTCATTTTCATGAATGTGAATACAGCAATAGTTGAATTCATAACAATCTCCTCCCCTTTTTGACTAAAAATTTCAGTTTTATTTTCTGTTATTTTTTTTATAATTTTTGTTTAGTTAATATATTACCTTAACTGGTTGAAGACATAATTTCCAATGTTATATAAGATATAACTCTTTTGTATGTTATTTCAATACATGTTCCAAGATATTTTATTTTATTAATTAATTGCCCTAAGTTATTTTATGCTATATCTTTGCTAATCAATGTCACATTATTGTCATAAAATTAACTACAGCTTGGCCTTATGTCTTTATCTAATTAACTCTTCTGAAACTAAATTCTTTTTCTAACAATTATTTCACCTATCTCTAACCAGATTTATTGCAAATAGAATTCTAGTATTATAAGTCTCTTTTAACTGATTAAGTATCAATCTTATTATTAACTGCTTTCCATTTATTCAACTTAAAGTATCAGTGAAGCAGCCAATATGGAGAAGCATGAATCAGAAATATTAAAATAAATTCAGAGAACCTTCATTTAGCATTAGATTAAAAATAATAAAAACTATGTTGATACATACATATAATAAATTAATTGCACTTGATAAATATTTGTAGCAATCAAAACTTTCACTTTTGTGGTGTACATTTCTAAACTTATCACAAATTTTGAACTAATGTTTCTGAGTGTATGTTCAATTATTTCAAGTCTCTATCTGACAAACTGAGATTTATGTTAAAATGTGTGCTTAATGAGAGATATTTGTCTAGAAGATTTTATATTGAGAGATAATTCTAAGATTTGTAATGAGCTTAGAAAAGCTCAACACAAATCTGAAAGATTTGTTTGGTTACTTAAAAATATATGTAAGCTAACAATAAACATTTTAAAATTTATTACTTTCATAGCCTAGATTATATATTGAGACTTTTAATTATAAATTTTGCCTAAATCTCTTCAAGTTTAAATATTCCTTCACTGACCAATACTGAATAGTTAATTAAGGTCTGTATTAACCATCCATTTAAAAAAACTACTTAGAACTTCTCAACCAGATTTTTAAAAAACTTTTAAATTTCATTCCAAATTTAAACCCAGATCAAGGGAATAACAAGCAATGCACATCTACTAAAAATTTCATAAATTACTTGGACCCCCCCCCCCTCCAAAGATATTTTCATCACTGGAAAGTCAGTTTAAACCATTATATCCACAAATATAATTACAAAGAAATCAAGTCATATGTCACATGACCTAATTAACAAGCTTGTTAAGAGCTTATTTGCGAGCTCTATATATAACACAAATATAGTTCACACAAATAAAAATATATTCAAACAATAAACGATGAATGAGTGTCAACAATTATTTTTAAATATAAGTCTTTATTTGATACTTCATCAACTTTAAGAAGTAAGAAATGTAAAATAATATCAAAATAATCTAATAAAATCTTTTATTCAAATTTCAAATGACCTAAATGTAAAAATTCTAATATGATTAGATATGTAGTTGGAACAATACCTTTGAAACATGATAAGTAATTAAGCAAAAATACCCCTCCTGCTTAATTTCATTAATAGTAATATTATTCTACACCTAAAGTCAAATATAAAATAAATTTGTAAAAACAATATAAAAAAACAAAACAACTATTTCTATAATATTAAAATAGAACAGAACAACTTGGGTCAACAAAAAATAAAACCAAATTGTTTAAGATTAAAGCAAATTAGAAATATTGTCTATATCTTCAAGTACATATATATTAATTTTCAACTAGGTTTTATTTAAGGATACATATATGACTGTTAAAAATTAAAAGATATAGGAAAGCTTGCTAACAAAAATCACAGTATTATTATTAATATACATATATGTCACAGTTTGATATTTATATTAATTCATCAATGAGTTAATAGATTCAAGTTATGTGCTATGATATTTTATTACATAAGACTCACAATCACTCACTGATAACTCTTAAATAAATCACTTTTTTATTGCAAAATGTATGCAAAAAAATTAACAATAATACTTGTATTACACTTTAAGTCTATTAAATATATTTTGTTAAAGAAATTATGTGAACAAATCTAAATTTATCATGGCAATGCAATTTTTAAATTTATCACAATCATAAATAACTAAATACACATCAGAAATTTATATTCTTAAATCAACCAACATAATCACCTACAAAACTCACATATACTTCCATATTTTAGATGAGGATACAGCATGTGTTTTGATCTAAAAAGATCAATATAATTTGCAAGGAAGATAATAATAAGAGAAAGGTCGAAGCAGGTGGTTTATTGCACAATCAAAATGTACAATGAATCAATGCTCTGATAGTATTAAAATGAGTAATCTAATGAAATTTGGGTATTAATTATATATAAAGAATATACACACAATTTACTACTACTAATAATAATAATTATTATTATTATTATACAGGGCTCATCTGAAAGTGAACCAATGAGGCATTTGTCTCAGGTGCTGAATTAGAATAAGTTTTAAAATGGAACACAATATTTTAAAAAGTAATTTTTATTAAATTAGTAGCAGAAAAATATCTAAATAAAAATTTTAAAAAAAATTGGAGAATATTTTATGAAAATGAATAATTGTCTTCTCTCTAACCAAAAAACTTCAATTCTCTGAACAAATTTTTTATTCATTCTTACAATTTTTTTGAATAATCTTTTAAGGAGTGCAAAACTTAATAATGCTATCATTTTGACATTTTATTTTTTTATTTCTCAGCAAAATAAAGTAATGGCTAATATTAGTTTTTTTTTTCTGTGCTTTAATAAACAATATGATTGAGAGAAAAGTTTGCATCCCTTAGATGTGTAATTCCTTTTACCTCGGTCCCACAGGCAATGCTCCTCTCACCACCATTGCACTTTACAAAGATAAAAATAACTACCTAAGAAAATGCCTCATTTATTTATTTACTATGATAAAAAATCAGGCTTAAGCTGTTCCTCTGTTTTTCTTAATATAAACATTTGAGGTAACAAGTCTCAAAGAAAGTGAATAGTTGAATCCAATTTGTTCTATTAGAAATTTGTATGTGAAAATAATTTTAAGTGCATTTTTCCAAACATTGTTATGATCTAAAGAATTATAATAACATAACTTATAACTAAAGCAGCAAATGAATGCAGTTTTTTTTAAACTGAAAATTTTAAAAAGTTATTTGTGAACAACAACATTCAAAATCAATTAAGGGACTGGTAATAATTTTTATAAAAAAAAGGCTATGACTAAAACAATGAATTAAAATAAGAAGATATCAAGTTATTTTTTGCAACAAAATCTCAAAGAATGATTTAATAAAAAAAATTTTTTTATTCTCTGTTTTTATTATTCATTATATTTCAATTTATTTTGTTTAATTTTTCTGTATTTTTTTATTAGTATAATTATTTTGTGTGTGATTTTTTTTAATATTTGTTTTTATTTTTCTATATTTGTTTTTATTTAGTGTATTATCTACCTATTGCATTCATAATTTTGCTTATTAGATCATTTTAAATCAATAACCTTTTTTTAAACAAACTGCAGGGCAAAAACCTTTCTAACAGCCCAAAATAGAAAATTTGACATGAAGGTACTTACTATTCATCAGATTTGCAATTTCCAAAGGTGAGGGTTTAAATTTTTTCCATTCTTGTTTTGCATTCTAATTAAGGGTAGCTAAATTCTCCATCATAGCTAAATCCTCCATCTAGATAATTGGCTATGTACTAGCTATCTAAGAGAAATATCCTAAGATTCTTGAAAAGAATGTTATTTGTCCCAGATTCTAATCTTGAGTTGTAAGGATGACAGAAATATATAATACTTTTGTACCACAAGCCATTTCTAAATAAATACAAATGGCTTTTCAATAATTTTAAAAAGTGGTGGTTATTTAAGTTTGTCTTTTCATAACTAATTTAATCTACTATCAAAAAAATCTTTAATGATTTAATAGAGAGTATACTATTTTAAATGCTCCAATTTAGAATTAGATTTATTACAGTTGAAATCGTACATTGGTAATGATTAATGATTAGAGCTAAAAATTTCATGACTGATTATTAACTAAGATAACAAATAAAATAATAAAACAATTGCAGTTCAGTTCTGCCATTAAAAGTGTTTTAACATCACATGATCTCCTGAACAACAGCCCATGTGATTAGTATAGTACAAGAATATATATTTAAAAAACCATCAATATTAAATTTCTTAGTCAGGAACTTTCAACTTTTTTTTTACTGAGTCATATAATTAATCATATCAGTAGCATGGAATGAGACCGAGAATATAAAATTTATTGAACTTTCAATCTACTCATTATTTACTATTAAAAACATATGCTTTTATAACTTTACTTTCTTGAGGAGATATCCTATATTAAATGATTTAAGTTTTTTTATGTTGCCATTTAAAAAATAATTTTACAATATTAATAATCCCATGATCAGTTGTTTAGATGATGAAGTAATGATAGGCTGCTGAGTCTACCACTCTACCATTACATTATGCCATGATGCTTTATCTATTTAACAAAAATCCACTTTTAAGTAGCTGAATATAATTTCTGTTGCTATTTCATAAAAGTTCTGTAGTGATGCATGATTACTTGTATTTATTGTCTTCTCTCACTTTATAAAAATTCTAAAAGATTTTTTTTTTAAATTGTGCAAAATGCTACTTTCATTTTTATTTATCATTGAACCAGAACCTTGAAGGTATTTATTTTTAAACATCACTTAAAGGAAGTCTTTTTTTATAGTTATGAATAAGTATGATGACTTACCAGTGCATAATCCTTGCTGTGTTTTTATAAAACCTTCTTTACAAAAGCACTGATCTTCATTTATACTCCCTTCTGGTGAATCATGATTACTATCTGGACATCTTATGCATGATGATACATCTCCAAGAATAGTATCATTTTTATAACTACCAGGTGGACAAGCTACATTAAAAAAAAAAAAAAAATCAAAATTTTGTAATATATTGAATTTTTTATTATTACTTTTATTTTATTATTCATTTTTATTTAATGTAATGTGCATATATAGCAATCATTTTACACCACTGCATATTTTATACAAGAAAACTTCATCTAAAGTCTTTTTTTTTACTATAATGTTTTTTAAATTAATTGTTATATTTTGTTTATCTTACATAGTCATTACATGCACTATTTAAACTAATATATTATATGTCATATACAGGATGAATGACAGACCATGCAATTTTTGTTTTATTACAATATCATCGCCCAAAAGTAAGCAAGAAAAACGAAACAGAGCGTTTCTAATTTTGCAACCACATAACCAATTTATTTTTTTACACCAATCATTATTAAAAGATCTAATGCATTTTTTAAATTTTTTATTAATTGCTGTTTGACAAATAATATTTGGAATAGATCAGTCTTTACTTTTTATTTAAATTTTATTATGTAATAACAAGTGGGATTTTTTTAATGTATTCAACACTAGCACCCATCCTGATAAATATTTAAAATAATATTTCTTCTATAATTTTGTTATATATATTTTTATAGTAAATATTTATATGTTAATTTATAAATGTTAATTATAAGAAAAAAACAGAATATTTTATTACTCATCTTAAATGAAAACAGTACAAATTTATTTACTCCGAAGAGAAACCAAAATAGATAAACATACCACAATCAAATGACTATTGATTCTACAGCAGTGAAAAGCTCTAATGGTGCTAGTTACATGCATTGATAAAAGCAATCAAACCTAGCTGGAATTTGCTGAAATTCACCAAATAGGACATTTCTGATACTACCATAATTAGCAGCGTTTTTGAATAGAATCTCAAGCATCAGTTAAAATAATTCTTTTTTAAAAATGGTTTAATTAGCTGTATTTACGTAATAATTATGCAAAATATTGAACGATTGTTATATTATTGATATTTTCTAGCACAAATTCAATAATCAAATGGGGGGGGGTGTACTGCAGCATCACAGTACTTATGGACCAGCCATCATTGGATGCTATTACACAAATAAATATTAAACATAAACCAATTATACATATTAATCAACATAAATAATTCCAAAATATATATAATACAATAATGTCAATTGTCATAAACTGAGAGTACATATATATATATCAAAATATTAATATATAACAAACTAACCAAAGGAAATACATATAAAAACAAAAAAAAAGACTTATAAATCCAATAAATAATATTATATTTCAACCAGAGGACTGGTTTTCATCAGAAAGAAAAAAAAATACACAGTAAAATGGCGATAATCAAAAATTACAGATTTGGTAAAAGATTAAAAATTTAACAAAACCCCCCTGATTGGTCACAAAATCTAACACAGAATATCTACCCAATCAATGACAAAATTCAAACAAAACAAAAAAAAAACTACATTCCCTCCTAATCAAGTTTAAATTCTATTTAAATTAAAATAAGTATAAAAATAAAAAATCCAAAATTAAAAATTAAAATATACATATGTGCATACATAGAAAAATTAAACTATGCTCACATACAAAAAATAGCTGTGCTCACATTAATATTCATTAAAAACTAAAATACTTATACATTTTAATCAAAAATTATAGTTAGTGCAAAGTACAATAATTTATAACTAATTATTTATCTATGAACCAATTAAACACAGATATTAAACATCCATGTAACCAATCTTTACATAAAAAATCTCATATAAAAAAATTTTCACATAAAAAACACACATATAGAAATCATTTAGGAGACCAGGTAACCCAGAGATGTAATAGTTCCAGTGTTCAAATTCAATCCATGTGGTTCTAAGGTCTTGAATTTAAAAATAAAAAAACTCTCCTTTTGTTTCCTCTCCCTTGTAGAAGAAAAACCTGCCTGAAGAATCACTACTTTTAAATCACTATTAATTCATTATTCAACCACTATTAATTCATTATTCAATGGTATACTTTTTAGTTTAAAAGATATGAGAGCTAGGGGTCTTATAAATAATAATGTATATAACTTTTTAGTACCAACCAAAATTCATCCTAGTAGTTTTTTTATTTTGCCAAAGATTCATAAACCTGGTTGTCCAGGCAGACCTATTGTAGCTAGTATTGGTAGTCCTACAGAAAATATTTCAGCATATGTTGATAATATTATTAAATTTATTCCACCATCATTTAATTCTTATGTTAAAGATACTCATTTTTTTTGTGTGTTAGAAAATATTAAATCTGAATTACCAGTTGATTGTTTTTTTGGTTACTTTGGATATTGTATCATTATACACAAATATACCTCATGATGATGGAGTTGAGGCTATTAAATGTGCTTTACAAGATAGAGAGTATGATCATGGTCTTATTACTACTATGGTTGAATTAATATATTTGGTTTTAAGAAATAATTTTTTTACTTTTGATTCTAGATACTATTTACAGAAACAAGGTACTGCAATGGGTACAAAGATGGCACCAAGTTATGCGAATATGGCCACATAGTGAAGTTGAACTTCATAATTTTTTAAGTTATTTAAATAATTTTAATAAACATATTAATTTCACAATGAATTTTTCAAAATCAATTGCTCATTTTCTTGATGTTGAAGTTATTTACACTAATAGAGTTCTTACTACTATTGTATATAGGAAACCAACTGATAATAACCGCTATCTACATTTTTATAGTAACCATCCTAAACATTTAAAGGCTAATATTCCTTATAGTCAATTTTTAAGGATGAAGAGGATTTGTAATGATGAGAAATTTCTTCAACAAAATAATAGTATTTTATATAATAGATTGCTCAATATGAGGTATCCTAAGACATTGTTGGATAATGCAGTAAGGAGATCTTCTTTAATTGATAGAAAGAAACTTCTTTTATCTGAAAAGAGTAAAAAACAATTAGATGTTCCACCATTGGTTCTTACTTTTAATAGAGATTTACCTAATATTAACCGGATATTGGCAAAACATATTACAGTCCACAGATTATTTAAAATCTATTTTTTCTGATCCACCTAAGGCTGTATATCGAAAACATAGATCACTTAGAGATATACTTGTCAAAACAAATTTTATTAGTAGTTCTGTACAGGAAAAAGGATGTTCTCCATGTAAAGATAAAAGATGTTTTACATGTAAACATATTGTAACGAGCACAGACGTTCGTTACATTGTTGTTGTTTTTTTTTTTTATTAAACATGAAAGTAAATTAAAAAGTTCGCATTTAAAAATTTTCTTTTAGAATTAAAAATTGAAATTAAATATCATCTTAAACTCTTATATATTAAATCGCACAGATAATGAAAAATTATTAAAATAAAACTTTATTAAAGAAAAATTATTTTAAAACTAAATTTTAAAAAGATTTGGAGATGAAATTATATCTTTAAATTTATCTTTAAATATATTTTTGATTTGGAAAACAGGTTAATTAATCAGAAATGGAAATGATTGTTAATTAGTTAAATGTAAACCAGCCTTCGGCATTTAAATGTAAAAACACCGGTCAGATAGGAAAACAATAGAAACTGTTAGCAAATAAGAAGAAATCCCTATGGAATCGGACCGCAGCGAAAGGACCATCGCATCGGTGACGTAATGTAAATTTAATCCTTCACATTAATATAAAAAGGACAAATTTGGAAATTATTAATTAGTGAATTATTGATTATTACGATGTGACTATATGTATTAGTACAGAGTTGAGGTGAAGGAATTGACAGACGCACGGTCAATTCTTTCAGCTGTTAAAGAAAAGAGAAATGAACTATCGTTTCCTATATTGAGGACCAATTGAACTAAAAAACCTCCGAATGAATAAATAAAACAACGGCTAAATGGATACCAATCTTTTGAGGACGGCATGGGAATTCCCGTTCAAACTTACAAACGACTGATAAAGATGAACTGTTTAAAACCGTAAGAACTTTACAATTAATGAACATTAAATTAAAAACTTTTCGTATTTAAAATAATTGCATTAGTTTCCTATCTGACTAAAGTAGTTAAAATGTTATTTGATGTATTTTTTATTTATTTGTTTAAAATCATTTCCATTTATTTAATTTTGTTCTTTAAGTTTATTTATGATTTCTGTTTTCCGATAAATTAAAATATATCAATGTTAAACTTAAGTCGGCGTGAATGGCTGTATAGATTTGTAAAGTTATATTAGGAAGGGTAATCTTAGGTTATTTGTGTCGTTGTTAGATTGGGTCAATGGATTGGATATATTGGTGTGATTAGTAGATGTAATATTGATTCGCTATGGGCAGAATCGCTTCATACGCTGCACACTTCCGTTTGCCTATGGAAGGAATTATAAGACGGAGAACGCAGTTCCTTTCTATGGAGTTTTTTTTTTATTGTTCTTCTTTAGATAGAAGTAATATTCCTATCTGATTGAGAGTCAATGTCTTTTCTTAATCTTTTTGTGCTGCCGTATTTTATTACATTGAATACATCGATATATCAGATGAATTGATGCCGGTTTGACTACGAATTTTAACCTAAGGTTAAATAGGGATAGAATGTTTATTTTCAAAAGCAAATCTATGTATTCTATTCATGCTCGACCCTAAATAAAAATGCATTAAATTTAAGTTGTTTATAGACCTTGCATGGATTGTTTATCGGTTAACTATATTTCGTTTTCATATTTGATCAAAATATATAGACATTCGATAAATAATGATACCTTACGGTGAGTATCTAAAATGTATTTATTCGGATGTCTTTTAAGTCATTGGTGACAATGCAAGTATCTTATGGTGAATACTACTGGGTTACTTATAAATTTCCCTCTGCAATTGCCAGTATCAATGATTTTATATTTTGATCGTTTATGTTTACTTTGAAATGTTTTTAACCGTGTAATCTATGTAACCGATCTATAGCAACATCTTAAAACAAGCTTTTATAATTCCATCTGTGCGAACTTAATTAAAATGTAAAATTAGAATATAATAGTAATTAAATGTAAATTAAAGTCAAAAATCAAAGTTAAAAATAATGTTAAATGTTAAAATGTAAACTAATACTAAAATAATTTTAAATCTTATATATATGTGCATAAATAAATGTTTGTATGCTAATTACTGGCAGTGGCTTATTTTATTTATTTTTTAATGTTGAAATCTAAGTAGATAAGATATTATATTATTTAATCTCTGCTATTCCACTGAGCTAGTGACATGGGCTAACGACCGGAATCAAAATAGAAAAAAAAAAAAATAAATTTTTTTTTTGACTTACGTATCTGCCTACTTTATAAATTTTTCTAGGTTCAAATGCCTAGATGGCGCCCCGTAGTGCAGTTGACGTTAAGTCGCATTCTCCGGATCGTTACAATATTGTTGTGACAAAAGTGGTCTTTAGTACTAAGAATTGTAATTTCAAATGGTATATTCCTAATTATGTTACATGTAAAAGTGTTAATTTGATATATTTGATAGAGTGTAGTAGATGTTTAAACCAGTATATAGGTGAGTCAGCAAATAGTTTACATGTCAGAATGACTAATCATAGATTTGACATTTTGCATAAGAATAAAGATAGACCAATTTCAAAACATTTTAACTTAACGAATCATTCAATTGATGATTTAAAAGTAGTGATTCTTCAGGCAGGTTTTTCTTCTACAAGGGAGAGGAAACAAAAGGAGAGTTTTTTTATTTTTAAATTCAAGACCTTAGAACAACATGGATTGAATTTGAACACTGGAACTATTACATCTCTGGGTTACCTGGTCTCCTAAATGATTTCTATATGTGTGTTTTTTATGTGAAAATTTTCTTATATGAGATTTTTTATGTAAAGATTGGTTACATGGATGTTTAATATCTGTGTTTAATTGGTTTATAGATAAATAATTAGTTATAAATTATTGTACTTTGCACTAACTATAATTTTTGATTAAAATGTATAAGTATTTTAGTTTTTAATGAATATTAATGTGAGCACAGCTATTTTTTGTATGTGAGCATAGTTTAATTGTTCTATGTATGCACATATGTATATTTTAATTTTGGATTTTTTATTTTTATATTTATTTTAATTTAAATAGAATTTAAGCTTGATTAGGAGGGAATGTAGTTTTTTTGTTTTGTTTGAATTTTGTCATTGATTGGGTAGATATTCTGTGTTAGATTTTGTGACCAATCAGGGGGGTTTTGTTAAATTTTTAATCTTTTACCAAATCTGTAATTTTTGATTATCGCCATTTTACTGTGTATTTTTTTTCTTTCTGATGAAAACCAGTCCTCTGGTTGAAATATAATATTATTTATTGGATTTATAAGTCTTTTTTTTTGTTTATATATATATAATACATTGAGATTAATACTCAAAGTAATGCTTTGATAAGTAAATGAAATACTCTCTTTACCTAATTTTGCTTTATACAGGCTATCTGAAGCACTTTGGAAAGAAAGCATGAATATTTTTAAATCAATCATATTGCATCCAAAACTATATTTTAAATTGATTTATATTTATTATTTTAAATAACATTTGTGAAATTTTTTAATATACATAGTCAATATCAATTCAAATAGTGACATATGTAAATATAGGATATTCCCAGTGACTGATAGTATGTAATATGTTGAGATTAACACTCAAACTACTGGTTTATTAAGTAAATGAAATACTCTCAATCTAGAAAACTTTTTTAGAAAAAAAAAAAAGGACTGTCATTTCTCTTTATCTAAATTTCTTTTGTAGATACTCATCTAAAGCACTTTAAATCAATTGTATTACTTTTAAAGCTATATTTTAAATTGTGTTCTATCATTTTAATTGACATTTGTGAAATTTTTCAATTTACATCTTGTCAATACTGACTTAAATATATTATAAAATATGTAAATATAAATATTCCCAGTGAATAATATTATGTAATACTTTGAGATTAACACTCAAACTACTGGTTTATTAAGTAAATGAAATACTCTCAATCCAAAGCACAATAGAAAACTTTTTTAGAAAAAAATGAACCATCTTTTTTCTTTACCTCATTTTCTTTTACCTGAAGCACTTGAGAAATGTCAATTGAAATAACATAATGAATTTAAAATATAGCTTTAAAAGTAATATGATTGATTTAAAAATGTTCATGCTTTCTTTCTAAAGTGCTTCAGATAAGTCTTCACAAAAAAAAAAAAGGTAAAAAGAAAAGATAGTCCGTTTTTTTCTCTAAAAAAATTTGTCTTGAGAGTATTTAATTTACTTAATAAAGCAGTAGTTAGAGTATTAATCTTGATATATTTATCAGTCACTGGGCATGTCTTATATTTATATACATTTAGAACTTTACTGTTCTTGATTCTAAATGGGTTCATGTTTAAGTGTATTCACTAATTCATTCTCTATTTCTTAAAAAAAAATGATGATGAATTACAGAAGATATTAATAGTATTTAAGTGAAGTGAGGTGAATGACAGAGGCATTGTGATGAAGTGTCAGGTGCTGATCTTCTGATAATATTTCAGGTGTCATTTGCTCTATAAATCTTGGAACATTGTCTAATTCAAATGAGATAAACCTTTTCTTCTAGAGAATCTGGAATATTTGAAAAAAGACAAAATTAATGAGGGTTCTTTATTTTTTTCTTCTGATATCTTTTTTTAAAGTATTATAATATGATATTGTTTTCCATCTCTTTTTACATTATCAAAATGATCTTGCAGATGTTGTGACCCTTTGGTGATCATACAAGTAATTTTAATGCTGCAAACCAAAAAAGTTCATATTCCAAAATTTTATTCTAAAAATTCTTTATAATCTGAAACTCTACACTAAAATTCAATTATTAGCATTTTACTGATTCTTCTTCTTTTCTTCTTCCTTTTCTACTGTGAATGAGTCAATACAGTCTTGTATTTATTTATCTATTACAATATTCTTATGTGTATTTGATATATTTTGTAATTTCTTCATCAGTCAATATACATAAATCCATCTTAAATTCTCGTGCCATCTGCATATTTTTTAAAAAATTCTTTATTAATATATTGGAAGGCATTTTTAGTTATTCATGACTTTAATTTGTATAGCCTTCCAACATGCATTTATGGCATTGACTGCTTTTTAACGATGACTAAGTCACAGTACACCATTAATTGAGTATCAAGCTTGGTACCAAAAGTTGATTAAATCTGATTAAATATTAGGCAAATATATGTAGCCTATATACAGGTACAGAGTTTGTGCTTATTGATAAAAATACATTTTTATCTTCAGAATATACAAATAACCAGAAGCAATGTGTAATATCATTAGAATTTTGAATTTCAACCTATGTAAAGAATACCTGTGACAAAGATTTTTATGGTGTTTCCAAAAATGACATATATATATATATATAATCGTTATACTTGTTTTGAGAGTACAAAGATTTTTAGATTGGTAAATAATTTTGACTTTTACAGCATTGCCATAAAGAATTATTATTGATATGTTCTCCTAGAACTTAAGATTTTTTGTCTGCTTTATTATTTTGTAAATGCATATAAAATTCAAAAAAGTCTTTCAAAACATCAATTTTATCACAATTAAATAACACTACCCACCACTCTCCACTCCATCTAATAACACTGATACACTTAAACACATATATGTTGAAAAGATAATGTATTTAATGGATTATGTCCTGTACATGTGGGGTTCAGATTGACCTTACGTCAACATGGGTGTGACAAGAATCTCGGCCTCAGGGTGGCCTTTGAGCATTCCATCTCAGATTTTCAATTGGATGGACGGTTGAAGAGTTGGAGTGTGGAGTAGATTGAAGCCTGTCCATTAAAGTATGAGGATTGTCTATCCTAATATATATCTGAGCACTTATAGTATATATGTGTAGAGATGATAATCTGGACCAACTGATGATTGCTGGTTTAGCATAAAATACGTATATTGGTGATTATTTATCTTTTCAACATATATGTGTTTAAGTGTATCAGTGTTATTAGATGGAGTGGAGAGTGGTGGGTAGTGTGAAAGTCTGTGCTCATACCCTAAGATTATATATATATATATATATAGACACAGGTATAAATAAGCCTGTGTTTCAGTTATTACAATTAAATAAGTATTTTAGGTGTATTTTAATTAATTTCTTCTGCTCTGAAGAAAACTTGGAAGTTGCCAGCAGACATGGCTTCTTTTGTAGTTTTTTGGATTCAAACCAATTTCTGAATCTGTATAACTATAATGATTTGATATTGCTCTTTTCAATATATCTTTTGTAAAATCTGTCAATACCTCTTTACCAAATATTTTACTGTCTATGGGAATATTGTTTTTATCCTTATGGTCCATTCACACAGATATTTTTCTTTTTTTCAGGGTGCAAGCAATCCCAGAATAATTGATTTTCTATTTTTTACAATTTCAGAGATGAAAGATTAATTCTTAGTAGATTTCAGTGTATGACTTTTTTTCTTTCAAAACTATATCAATTATTTTCATTTTTTCACAGAAAGGAAGCACTTCAAAGCTTCTTTTAGACTTTTCAAATTTCTGCCATCACTTGTACTTTGAGATCATTGCAAATGAACTTTTGGTATCCTAAATGAATTTTTGGTTTTCTTAATCTAAGCAGAGAATAGGACGTGTGATGCTTTTTCTAAAATTACAAGAACATAATTGAAAGAGTGATTAAAAGATGAAAGTGGTTGCAGACATACAGGAAAATAATGTGTGTGAAATTTACAAATTTCTAATTTTTTATTTCACATTTTTTTAAATTATTGATTGTAAGAGTTTGGATAAGATGATCACATTGTAATGACGTTGATAATTAAAATGCGTTAAGCATGTTTGATTAATTAATGAATACATATATTCATAGCATGACATAAAAATAGCTTCACTCAAAAAAGATGAAATAAATGAGAAAATTCCTCAGACATAAGAGCATAAATTATCATATGCTATCTCATATTATATGCAAGTAAAAATATACTACAAATCATTTAGCACAGAGATTATGTAGAAACTAGTTTCTGGAAAAGTTAAGAAGCTAGAGATATGATGCTAGATAATTAAAAAAAAAAAAACAGTAAAAAAAAACTTTAGCAAGTACTTCATTGATTACAGTAAAAACTTTTATTCAATCATCATCATCATCATTTCCCACTATTATTGACAGCAGGATGAAGGTCTTTTCAATTTTAATCCAGTTTCTCCCATTTCTAGCCTCTCTTCTCCACATCAAACCAGAAAACTTAATTTTTTCATCTATTCATTCCAAGTGGACTTTTTAATATTTCAACTATTTACCTATTATCATCTCTTCTAGAAAAATGCCCAGTCCAGCTCCACTTTCGTTTTTTAATTTTTTTTAATGATGTCAATATGTTTGTTCTCTCACTCATGTATTTCATTTTCAATTTCTTATTATTATCCCTGAAATATATCTTCATACTTTATTGAGTGGTATGAGGTTTCTGCTTTGGTTTTCTGTTGTGTCTATGTCACAGATCCATAAGTAAGAATTGGTAAAATACATTTATAAAAAAAACCTTTATTTTCAAACACATAGCAATATTTCATTTTAATATTAAATAGTTCAATTCTATGATTAATTCCATCTGTATTAATAATTTGATTAAGTTTTTGTAGCTATTAACTTTTTTTAATTCACTATTATCTAACTTTATTTTCTTCTTTTGAGAGAATTTATTGAACATTATCTTTAGTTCTAACTTTTTTAGTTTCATCTAATAACTCTTACAATATTTCCTGAAACTCTGAAGGATTATTTATAAAAATAGTCACGTTATTGGCAAAATCTACATGACTTAAATAATCTCTATTTACTTTTACTCCTTTAGATTTCCATTTTAATCCACAAAATACTCTTTGTAAAGCTGCTGTAAAAGATTTTAGAGATATGTAGTTATCCTGTCATACACCTTTCTCTTAAATAATCTCTATTTACTTTTACTCTTTAGCTTTCTATTTTAATCTACAAAATACCTCTTGGAAAACTGTGGTAAAAGATTTTGGAGATATGGAGTCACCCTGTTAAACACTATTCTTGATGTGCATTTTGATAAATATTTTTCAGAATACAATAATATCCTTGGTCTATATCTCAATGATCCAGTGCTTTGATCACTGTAGGAATATTTATAGAAGCAAATGCTTTTTTATAATCTGTAAATCCAAAACATAATCATAACTCATATTTATTATTACTTTCTATAACTTCTTTCAATACCTGGTTGTGATTGACTGTGCTAAAACCCCTTTTAAATTGAGGTTGTACTTTTGGTTGAAAATTGGGGTTGTATTTTTAGTTGATTTGAATCTAAAGTTTGCTACAGATGAGTTGTAATTATCTTGATAAAGATTTTGTGTAGAATTCATCTTGTTTATCACTTTCCTTAAATATCAATATTACTACTGCATTATTTCAATCATTGGGATTATCTTTATCATTTAGATATTTGCTATATACTTTTGTCCTTTTAAAATATTGATTAGATTTAATTACATATCTCACTATTTAAAATATCAGACAATTCAGAAAATATATTTAACTATAGGAATACTTTGTTTTCTTGTTCCTTGCTTGTATAATTCCTTATAGAACTTTTTTAAATATTTAAAAATATAATTTATTTTTTTAATAATAGTTCCATCTTTTCTTTTTAATGCAGAAATAAATTTCCTACCAATACCAAAATGTTGTTTTTCTTTGCTAATTCACAGTGATAATTTTTTATGTCATTATTAACTCTTTTTGGTACCATTTTACAAAATTATAGATATTCAATTCTTCTTAATGAACTATTATTATATACTTTTTTTTCATACCCTGTTTTGTCTCAGTAAAAAATTTATTGGTCAATTGCTGTTTTTTTTTTTTTGCACCATCTATCTTTGTTGCAGCTCTTAATAGTGTATCAATTATTTTCCTATTGATTTCAATGAAATCTAAAACATTTTCCAAATCTGTTCATATTTTAAAATGATTTGAAATTTTAATTTAAGTTCACTGAAATGTTTCTGAAGATTAGGAATATCATCTACTGAGATTTTTTAAGAATTTTTGTCTCTCTAGTTTTTTATTAACATATATCTTACATCTCACTGATCAGTGATTACTTCCTGTGTGCAATTTTTAAGAATATTACAATCTTGAAATACATATGCGCTGTTAGACAAAATATCTAATTTTACAGTATGTTCATTTGGGTACTTCCATGTTTACTTCTATTTAGCATTTTGTTCTAAGAAAGAATTGATAAAATACTGTTTTGTTTTGTATTTTTCTATAAACTTCATAAATTTGAGTCCTCTCTCATTTCTATCATCATAATCAAATTTACCCACGAATGCATATATTCATTTTCTTTATTCATAATGTACATTTAATATATATATTGAAAAAAGTCACACTGAATGAAAATAAATATAAATTTACGATTAATTGAAAAATAATTCATGCAAATAGTTGCAAATGCAAAAGACTTGAAAATAATTTATTGAAAAAGTTAAAACATAAAGTCAAAAACTATTAAATATGAAGAAAACAATTATAATGATAGGATTGACAGGTGAATTTCAAATTGATAGAGAAAACAGAAATCATTGATATTTTTTCTTAGTAAACTAATTAATAACAAATGCTCACAGTAGTTGAATAATTATCTTCCTAATACTTGGCACAAAAAATTATCTTCTTGTTTGACTAATTATAGATTTATAGTGTCAATTAAATAGCAATTTAAATGGTAGTATGTAATTAAATTCTTTTATTTTTGAAATAAATAATAGGATTTTTTCTTTATATATACATACATACATACACTACACACATACTAAAATATACACAATTTTAGACTATGTACAGCTAATGAAGCATCCACCAACTCTGTTCCAAATTTTATTTTAACTTTTGTATTATTAAATTTAAATTGAAGCTTATCAAATTAATATGTAATATTTCAAATTTAGTTTCATAAATGGCATACTTAACAACTATTGGATACTGATATTACAATTATTTTCTTTGGATACTATTGGAAAAGATTTTGGCCTGAAGAGGACTATTTAACATTCATTTTATTTTTGTTCTATCTTATAAACATATATGATAAATAGTTGATTATTTTCAGTTAGTAATGACTATGTTTTAATTTTTATACAAAAACATTGCTATTTGACTTCAGCATATATTATTATTTTTTAATTAAAAAACAGACAAATAACCTAAAAACAGATAAACTGAATACAAATATTAAATGAATATCTTATCTAATATTAGTATTTAATGAATAGTGCAATTTTTACATACCTATAATTAAAATATATTGCTTCAATGTTTTTATTTTTCCTTTGATATTAAATTATTTGATATTATTAAATTTTATAAGACATTCTAATCTATAAAAGAATACCATCTACTTTGTATATTATATTTAGTATTATTAAAACAGGCAAAACTCTCTATACGTATTGCCACTCAGCATGAGCCATAGTAATCAATGGCATCCATTGAATACTTTGGCTTGCACTGAGTGGCAATATATATATATATATTGAAGCAGTCGGATCTGAGTTCGATCCTAGCTTCATGTTATTTACCCTAATACTAACCTTAAATTTCCGATGCAATGGGGCTTTATACGTTCAATCCACGCCAATTTCCATAATGAATGGCTTATTTCAAATGCGTAGCAAAATTAATTAGTTTAGTTTAAAATTGATCAATTCTCTAAATAAATTCATGATAAAATATTCATGAATTTATATATATTAAATTGCGTGGATTGTGCGTATATATATTTGTAAATATTAAATATATATGATTGTTCGAAAGTTTCATTGCGTCGGGAATACTTGTTTTTTTTCACCTTTAAATAATTTGTAAAGTTTCGTTAATTAAAAGCTACATTCCTTCGATAAGCTTTAAAATTCTTAAAAACAATAGTAAAGTTTTATGAATTGGAAAAAGATAAAGATTCATTTTTCTAATTAAATCATTTTCAGATTTTAAGAATTCATTTTCAATTAGAGAAGGAATTCAAGTTAATTAGTTTGAAAGCCTTATCGAAGGAATGTATTTGAAAACAACTAATTATAAAAAAACACATGAGTGCTAGCCGGAAGGCATCGGGACAGTATATATAGCCCTGAAATCAGGAGGAAAAAAGGCTAGTCTTTGTTGTAAAGTAGTACAGTGAACTCTGTGCGTGTTAAATTGTATTCATCATGATAGAGGGCTAGAACATCAGGAATCTGGCTACGGTTCCATGAAGTCCCTAGAAATCTTCAATGGTGCTGCTGAATCTTTTCCGGACCGATCAGACTGCTAACATCATGAAAAGCTACTAAAAATGCTGTTCCAGTAATCAACCAAATGGTGCCTATGTTTCACCGACTTGGATGTGTAACTTAAGAACCTAGCACGGAAGGGTAATATATTTCTCATGAACTCTAAACTCTCTGGCCAGTTCGAACTTTATTTTACACTCCGTTTTAAGAGCTCTTTATTCTCTAATGTAAAAATCTTTCTAACACCTTTTATTTACGCTATTGTAAATCTATATCTTAATTCTTTAATCTCTAGTCTTTAAACTTTTCTCTTCTTACTTGGCGGTTCAGTTAATATATATATTTATGTGCTTTATTAATGTTCGTTTATTTAAAATTATATGCCAATAATCTCTCGACTCGATGAGCTCCTTTGTTCTATTTGCCTCACGCAAATAATATATTAATTTTAAATAGTAATTCTCGCCCATTAGAACTAAATTTATAAGTTCTATCAATCATCGAGTCGAAAGAAATATTACATGTTTACTATTTTTATAATTGACTAATAATCAATTATTAGCTCCGTTTTTTACCTATGTCCCCAGCTCCTATCTAATACACAAAGGTTTATATATTCACAAAATGTTAAAATATTATTTTCTCGTTCCACTAATATTTATTAACTCAAATATAATGTTAAATGTTTTATTGCAAAAGGGCCGATAAAGGGTTAAATAGATTCTAATTCAACTTTTGTTATTTGTATTAAGATTCAGTAAGAGCACGATGATTAGGGCATAATTAATATAACTTACAAATACTTTCAAATAGTGTTAAAAGCTCGTTTGACTTTAATTAATTGATCAAGTTATCACGTCGAGCATTCTACTGGGTTTTATTTTTCAACGATGACCATCAAGTCATCATCATCGAACGTTGCTGACGCAGGGCAATCTTCCGCTCCGTTAGGCTGGTCGGTGATCATATTCTCTTATTTAAATTTCTCAAGAAAGAAAGTACCTCCTTTCGTATTCATTAGTCAAAGGGCGTAAGACTTGTTAGATGCAAGCCGCCATAGGACTTCGATCATCGACTAGCGATCGTATTTCAATTTTCCTCTCTGTCTCGTAAGCCGTCAGTACCGTTGCATCTTTGTTCCGGTAAAACCCTCTCCATGCTCGTAATTCGTGATGAAGTGATTTAAATTAAAGTCGAACAAATTCTCAAATATATTATTAATTAAATAAGTTTCAAATCAATTTTAAAGTTATGCCCTAAAATTACGTTTTGCTCTTCATGAATAGATTCCCGAATGTGAAATATAAATCTCACATTCGACCGTAATAAAATTAGGCAATCATTTCCGTTCTAAATGAGTACATTTATCTGCCTTTATATTTCTCGTTGGGGGCATAGACATAGAATTCCATGCTGTGTGATACTTGTTGGCATATTTGTAAGATATCTTAAAGACTAGAGGTAATTAATGCATTCTTTATTTTATGAAACAAAACAAATTATTTTTATTAAATATTTTCTAACATACTTGGTTTTCTCAGTTCATCATTCTTTTATAATTAGTTAAATGTTAATACTCGCTGTCTGTGCTGGCAACCCGAACATACATATGATTCAATTTATAAAATTATTCAAAGTATATAAATTCTTAGATATTAGTGTTACTCAGGAGTCTCTAGTCCTCACCAACCGTTGAGCTAGTTCTTGGCGCATAGCACTGTGCCGTCGATTTCTGCTATCTGAGCTGTTGAGTTGGGTTTGAATTCAGTTTTGGTTCAGCTGAGTTGGAATCCGATTTGACTTGCGGTGGTGGTGGGTTTCGACCGGTACAATATATATATATATAGAGAGAGAGAGTTTTGCCTGTTTTAATAACAGTTATAAGCAAGCATAAGAATTGATGATCATATAATATATTAGTCTTCTTGCAGTTGCTCCAGTATGACAAGAAATAATATTTTCATTCAATTTACCTTCTTTTTTTTTACTTCAATTATGAATCCATCCAATGTTTTTTTTTTCTTCATCCATTCATTCTTATCAGAAGATTACCTGCTCAGATTGTTAGATTAATTATCCATCACCACAAGATCATAATTGATATATAGAATAATTTTTTAAAGCCAATTCTGAAAAAAGTTGTTTAGGACTGATTATCAGACTCCTCATCCAATTACACAACTATTACACTCAGAAATTAGGTATCTTTCCTTTCATAAAGCTACAAAAAGCACCTCACTATCATTCCAAAACCACTATGGATATCATTCTTTGCACGAATGGAGTTCACATCATCAAAGTTTACACCTGCTTTATTGTATAATTTTTAATACTAAAGTGTTTTTGCAAGTAATGATGAACTTCATCTGAAATTTAACTTTCATTATAATATATTTTAAGTGACATAATGTTATTAATATGTTCGATTTTATAAAATATCTATAAAGAAGTATATTACTTTGAAGATAATATTATGTATGATTCTATTATTATTGAAACAAATATTTATATTTCATGTAAGAATTAAAAATGACATGTTAATATTCTTATGAGAGGAAAAACTGATACAAACAAAAATAGATTTTGTGAAATTAAAAAATGAATTAAAATAAAATTAAGAACAATGTGCTAAAAAAAGGAGAAAAACATGCTAGGTTATAAAATAAAAAACAAAAAATATGTATCTAAAATGAAACACTACATTTATCTTTAATTATAAATTCCTATTAAATAAATAAACAAATTAAAATTAGTCATAAGTTACTTAAATAAGCTGACTTGATTATAAATAAAGGTGCATATATTTTGTAAAAATAATACTTTTATGATTATTCCACCATTCAATAGAAGATAAGAGCTGATAGATGACCAAACAAAAGTTTAAAAATCATAAGGATTGATTATTAAAAAGAACTGCGTATAATACTAATGATCAATTTGCTTTTTACAATTCTTGGATGTGTCTAATGAATATTACAATATATAAATTTAACTTATTGATCAAATCAAACATTTGGAATGCTTCATCTTGTCTGTCATCAATTAGTGCAAATTGCTATACTATTTATAGAAATAGTTAATCTGTCCCAAACAATTTTTCATTCTTTATATGAGCTGGAATATATATCATTACATTAATAAATTCTTTATTTATTTTCAAAATAACCTTTATTTGCACAAAAAGTTAAATATATAGTTGTAAATTCAGAGTTCTTGGTTACAATCAGGTGTGATCAATCTTGTATTATAGGTAAGTATGAATCACGAAGAAGTAAATGTATTATATAAGCAATATGTTAATAATGAGATTGAATACCAGAGAATAGTATAAATTAAATTGTGAAATCATGTATGTCTAACAAATGGCAAATATTAAATTGGATTTGTAATGAGCAATAGATTTTAACAAGCGATAAAACAAGGTGAGTAACTTGTAACAGCTGACTTTTTTAATGATAAAAATTTATTTTAAACCATACTATGACATCATAATGAAAAACTAAATGTTCATTGTGAAAATACATTAAAATTGTAAACCGAAACCCATTAGTCATAATTACATCAAGACTCGTTAAAGATTGAGTTGTCAGTAAATTAGATGATAAGTAGAGGATCAAAAGTAAAATTTTATTATAAGTTGTTTATAAGGCATGTAAAGTTGGTGTGTCAGGAATTTATTATGCACATGACTATTGCTAAATCTTTAATTAACTCCATGTTTGCTCAGTGAGGCTAGGCAGGCATGTTCTTAGATCACTTTCTTTGGCTTTGTATAGTGACTTTAGGAAGAACTCTACAATGGAACCAACTGACTCTCTATCAAATAATACTTTACATCTAATCTTCCATATGACAAAATTTATGAAAGTGGCCAGGCGAATGCAATCAAAATTTTCCATTTCTGAGGGCATCACTAAGGTGGACATTTATTGAGTTGTGTCTTGTAATCCTCTGTAGGGTGATATTCTTTAGACATGTCCACCATTCACACTCCATGGACTCATCGTATCTTCTACTACAGAGGGTATCAATGTTGTGTCCCCTCTGGTAGCAAAGAAACCTTCCAGTAGATAAGGCTCCAAGGTTGATCTTCACTAAAAAGTCCACAAACTTTGTTTCCAATTTCAGGAACTTGTTCAGCTTAATGAGATGAGGGATTCCAACTGGAAAAAGATTTTGTGACTTATATTTACCAGAGTGAACTAATTTATATGAATTCCAATGAGAAATTTTTTCATCAAACATGGAGCTAGAGGTTTTGATGCTATTGATGATAATAGTTAATTGTTTTTGCAGCCAAATATTTCTTTTATGAGGGGGTGGGTGATCAATGGGGATTATTTTTCTAGGGGAATGGGACTTTCTATGTTTGCGTTGTCTTTATAAATTTTAACAAGGACATTGTAAGTCCTCTGAATCAGAAAATTTTTTATTGAGTGCAGCCCTAATCCATTGAGTTCTCTTGGTTTTTGCAACAGATTAAGGCTGATGATGGGGGTCTTGCCTCCCCAGCACAGCTTTCTGCATAGTGATTCAACCTTGTGGATAAAGCAAATTGTTGGTGAAAAACTGACTAGATAATAAGTGAGAGGTAAATTTTAGATAATGAATTAATAGTGTTTTCAATCTTTAAAAGTAATGAATTTTGAATTTCTTTTCTCATGGCTGCTGGAAAATAAGCAAGATTAAAACCAAGAAATTTCTGTGGTGGAGCTTTAATTTATGGCAGCATCAATTAACTATTAATTTCATTACCATACAGTAGAATGACTTTCATTACAAATTTAATTATTGAGAAAGCTGATATAAATCCTTACAAAATATCAATTTGAATGCAGTTATTTCTTACAGCACTCCTATTGCTATAACTTTAACCAGATTCCAAAATCTATGCATGCTACAATCATTACTAATGTTCTTATTCAACCTCCTAACACAGCAGTTAGTGATGTGTAAAATATATACATATACAAAAAAGTAAAACATTTAAAAAATTAAAACTTTTGCGAGTGGATTTCATAAAGATTGAACGAAAAAATAATAATAAGAGCCAGAACAATTTGGACGGGGGGGGGGGTCTCACATTAATTTGTTACAATTTTTACAGCTTTATAAGCAAATAACACCTAACTAAGTGTTAAAAGATATTAAAAAATCATTGAAACTATTGCCTTTTCTCCTCATTCATTATCATCAACAGATGTTAGATAGCAAAGCCAAATTCTGATTAGCTTCTGCTACCTGGTCTTCATTCAAGTAAAAAGAACCTACTAAGCATTTCATCCATTTAATGGATAATTTAGATATGTTAATGACTAGAAAGTTTCAGCAATCTAACAAAAATTATACAACATTCTTCATGGAAAATGATAAAAATAAAATACGAAAACTAAAACCAATTCCACTGATTATCTAGTACTTAACAATGTTTAGTACATAAAAAATTGAGAGCACATTTAATAATTTTTATAAAAGTAATGTCTGTAGCTTATCCTGAATTGTTAAATGCAATAGTAGGGTGATTGACTATTAAATGTTGATAGCTTGCAACTCCACTCTAAATTATCAAAAGATCTCCCAGATAATATCATTTAATTACTACTATTTGAAATATTCTTTTATAAATTTTTTTTTTCTGATGTAGGGATGTTTATTATTTCTTTATTATTATATTAAGATTTATTAATATTAACCAATAATGATTACATTGATGCTACATGCTAATATAATGTACAAAAAATAGGTAGCTGAAAAACATTAATAATCACAACTTCATCACAACGGATGCCTGACAAAAAAAAAAACTCACATCAAAAATTGCTCTCTACAATCTAAAAACTAAAAAAAAATGTTTACAGTTATATCATTGAAATCATCTTCACTTGGAATGAGGCTATGGATGATAATTCAGTTTTTTTTATGGCTTGACATTGATGATCATTTAACTAATTCTGATAATTATAAGACCATTACTGTCAAGTTGAGAATTTACCACTCAACATTGAAAGATTAGCTTCATTGGTTATGAACTTGTTATCTGAAAAAAAAATCTTAAACTTTTTTGGAAAATTCTGTTATCGGTAAAATAATTTTAAGTTCCATGTAGATTTGATCTTTATGCCATAGGTGTCATATGAACACACTAAGTTGCAAGAACTAAATTAAAATTGCATGTGTATGTTATATTTCCTATCTAAAGATAGGTATAAGTGCTACAATCAAGTGATAACACTTCATTAAATGTTGATACATATATGATATCATAGATATATGTATTTTCTTTTTTAAAATATATATATAATAAGTTAAAAATATGTCCTGAAATGTTTCTTGTTCAAATATATGCAAAAAATAGTTCAAAATTAATAATACTTATTAGAATATTTAATTTTATTTTTAATAAAATATGATTAATGAAGATTTACTTGTACAACAAGTTTTTGATTTCAAAGCCATTTATAAACACATTGTTAATAAGATAATAAGAAAATATAGTATCAACATTTGGTGAAGTGTTATCCTTTGGTGAATTTCTATCTAAAATTCAAGGATAAATAGATAGTAGAGTACAATGACCAAGTGATAACATTTCATCAAATGATGATTTCCTATTTTCTTATTGTCTAATCTCAATATCTACTATAAAAAATTGATGCATTTTAAAAACGCAAATTTGTTTTCTCTATGAACCTTCATTCATTATAGATATATTTCTTAATCTATTATAATATTGATTTTTATTTTATAATGAATTAAATTTTATAAATATTTAAATAACGATTATATTTCAAAGTTAACAGAAACCATAAGTTAATAATATTAAATATTTCATATATTAAGAATTTGTATGATCTTTTTTTTAAAGACAAAACATAAAAATGCTCCAAAAATATTTATTTAATATCAGATGGAATCATATAATATTCAAAACTAATTATAAAAGGTTTTTTTTTAAAAAATTGTGGAAGTGTTTAAAAACTAATGTTTAGAGTAAATTACATTACGTTTACAATCTCCTTGCAGTCCAGTTCCATAAAAACCCTTTTCACAAATACAAGCATAGTGGCCAGTGTGAGTTCCACATGTACATATTGCTTGAAGATCACAACAGTTTCCTCCAGTACATAAAGAATTACATTTAAAAGATTTCTGAGGTAAATATGTTCCAATATGAAGATCTAAAATAAAAAACAAATAAATGCATTATCAATCAACAAATGATAACATTGATAAATTAAATATAAATATAAAAACAGATTTAACACAATATAAAATAATCACTTGATATTAATATATGCTTGTATTAAACATGTAGCTCTTATTTTATATAAATCTGTTCATAGGAAGGCCTTTAATGAAAAATTGTAACATTTAAACTATGTGAATTACTTAACTAAAGATTAGCCTTTCAAGCCAATGTACATGCGCTTTTTACGAATGTTAATAATAATAAATGAATACTTTCATTTCCAACACAAGATAAAGTCTTTGTGAATGAATAAATGAATCCACTTATTCATTCAACCCAAATGCTTATATATGGGCAAATCTTAAGTACTGGGTATGAAAGCATGAGGATAAATCAATCACTTTAAATTACTGTTTATTATGTCTGAATTAATTAAGATATCAGAACAAAAACATTAACCAACAATGTTTGATATTATATAATTATCAAATTTTTTATATAAAAATAGTCATTTTTTCGGAAAACTTTAGCAATCAATGGTTTCCAGAACCAAAAAGTATCAAAAACTATTTTCCCCAATGAAGACTTTGACCAGTATGTTCTAGCATTGAATAATCTATCATTCAAATGGATGTTTCTTCTGGTCATAAAGTTGAATGATATAATATGATTTAACACTAATAAATAAAAATGTGAAGTCAGTTATCCATTCAAAATTAAGGTAAAAATAAGTTTCAGGGTTTTTTTCAATAAAAACATTCACTTTATAGTGTTATTTTAATGATGCAATTTTGCACAAACTGAAGTAGAGTATCTTATCTAGAACAAATTTTATCTAATTAAAATTTATTTGAATCAATGAGTAAATTTTAGTTGTACTTTTATATTGATCTATTTCCATCATCTAATATAAGTATTGAATGTCTTTTGAAAAATTTAACTTTATTTAACTCTTACAATTATAAGGCAATTCAATTTTTGTTGAGCATGAGAGAGCCACTGGTCATGCCTTACTACCCACCATAGCTAGTGTTATCTGCTCTGAAAGAAATGACATTAAATGCAAAGTCAGGGAGGCTTATTACATAGTGGGTGACCCTGCTGCAATCAATAGAAGAGAGGCCTGCTTTACTTTATCTCGAAAATAGTCTATGTAGCATCTTCACATAAATGTGCATAAAATTTGCATTAACACCATTATAGTTCTTAAATAAATTCCAGTAGCCATGAATATGGGACTATGAAATATCCCGAAAGTGCATTCGGCAGTAACATTTGGATAATATTATTTGTTTTCAATCACAATTAATAGCTTCATTATCTGAGCGCAAAGCATATATATATTTATTGAATTCAACTGTTAGTAATAGCACACAGGTTAGTATATGCACATTTTGAGAGGTATTATTCTCTTCACTTCTTCAGGTGTTGCTAGTCTGACCAGAAACAATACTAGCATGAAATTGAACCTGGGCCCTTAGATTCTTAAATATTAAATGTTAAGGTAATGCACTAAATAACTGAGCTGTCCTGCCAATGGTGACAGTCAATATAAATTTTATATACTTATTCATGGGGTCCCTCCTGATTTCTTCACTTTTTCCTAAGAGCAAAGTTGATTAGTGGTTTCCATACGTTATGTATACTCACACTAGGTTGACTTATGGGTTGTTTATCATTGTAATGTGAGAAACTTCTTTGAATTTTCTTCTTTGCACCTTTTATTTCCCCCATTGAACATATGTTCATTAGTACAAACATGGTCTGCTGTCTTAGACATATTTCATTTTCTGTCTTCTAATCATTAGTTTCTGCTCTTGCAATCACTTTTCAATGGGATGACTGGTCTCACCAATATACATTCTTTCACATTCATTCACATGATACTTCATAAATACAATTTCTGCTTTGCAGCATTTCAAGTTTAGGCTTTGTGGATATTAGAATATCTTGTAGTATCATATGGCTCTGGAAAGCTGTTCTGATGTTATACTGATTGTATATTTTTCTTAATTTGTTTGATATTTTTGGTATGTATGGATACACTACAGTACCAATAATTTTTTTTTCTGTTGGTGGTTCTTTTTGTTCTCCATATAAGGTTTTCTTAATAACAGCTGATAATAAACATTTTTATGAGTTTATTCTATAAAGATCTTTTCCTTTTTCAAATTGCTGGTTTCTGAACAAAATTGCTCTGTTCCATGGTGATAGTATAATTCCACCATCTATAATTCCTTTATTAGATGTAATGGCAGCCACTGAGAAAGTCACTCAAGAATTGCCTTTAGAAGAAGCAGGAGAATTACTCTGGAGAATTAAAACAGCACTTGAGAATCAACAAAAATTGAAGTCAAACATATCCTATGATGAGAGAAAAGCAATTAAATCTCTTAAAATAGATAAATCTATAACCATTCTTCCTGTTGACAAAGTCAATGCATCAGTTGTAAGGAATACAACTGATTATGGCAATAAAATACAAGAAATCATCACAACAGGCCAATACAAAAAATAGCAAAAAATCTGGTACTGAATACAGAAACAAAATTATAAGCATTACTCAGAAAACACTGCAGACACTTCAGTAATTGAGAAAAAGATTAAACTGACATCATATTTCAGCAAAATTCTTCATCTTTATGATCTACCTAAAATCCATAAGGATCATCCTCCATTAAGATCGAATTTTAGTTCTAGAAATTCACTTTGCAAAATTTGTCAAGATTTCTTTTCAAAGATCTTAGTCATTTGGCATATAAGAACCAGTCATTGTCAGACATTTAACACTTTGTAAAATTAATCAAGAATATGAACCTTGAAAAAACTGATACATTAGTAAGCTTTAATATGGGAAGTTTCTTCACAAATATACCATGTGAAGAAGCATTGTCTATTGTAAGAAAAAGACTAAATAGTGATAATAGCTTACAAACCAGAACAACTCTTCCTATTGGTATTATAATGAAACTATTAACATTCTGCATAACAACTTATTTTCAAAACAACATAGAATTCTTCCAATAAAATCAAGGGGAATGACTATGTACTCACCAATGCCATCTCAGATTAACAATATTTACATGGAAGAAGTTGAAAACATAACCATAAAGACTATTTCATACCCATGGAGAAACTTCACAAATAAGTATATAAAATTTCTACTGATTGTTTCCTTTGGCAGAATGCCCAGTTAGTTAGAGCATTACCTTAAAATTCAATGTTCAAGAATCTAAGAATCCTGGTTCGATTCCATGCTAGTACTGTCACTGGTCAGGATAGTAACACCTGAAGAAGAGAGAAGAAGAATACCTCTCCAAAGTGCATACTCTAATTTGTGTGCTACAGTTGAATGTAATTGGAAAATTTAAATAAAGTTACATTTTTCTAAAGACATTCAATACTTAATATTAGATAGTGGAAATAGTCTAGTGTATAAATACAACTAAACTACTATCAGCACAAACCTTAAGGAAAACAATGAGTAAATTTGATTTTAGATTAATAAAGTAAGTAAAATTAAAGATGATTTTAAATATTGTCCTCATTATTGTCTCAACGATATTGCATAAAGCAAGATTATTCCCATTTTGTAAGTAATACACTTTTTAGAAGCAAATTCTTGTTTACAAACATCCTTCATATGTTGTAAATGATTTAAAATAAAATTAGAATTCCTAACTGAAAAGAGTTTTATTATAAAATAAATATATACAAATTTACTTTATAAATATGTATCATTTTTGCAAGCATAAGTTTGCATCAAATGCCTTTTGATAAATATATAAATAAGCATTAATCACTTTTTACTAGTTTATAAATTATTTGTAAAAGTATATCTTAGGTTTTTTTTTTTTTTTATGTCTGCAGCTATGTTTGAAATTGTAAACAATTATATTTACTTCAAATATAATAAATAATAGCTAGAAATTGTCAGTGATGTTCATTCATAAAATGTCATATATATAAAACGCATGTGGCATTATTGCTAAGGAGTTCATGAGAAATTAGAATGCCAGAATCAATTCTGGGGCCTGCCGTTGGGCACTCTATCAATTACGCCTAGCCATGCAGGTTAGGAGATATATAAAATTGTGTATATAAAAATGTTTTAACAAATACAATTCTAACATTTAAATTTTCTGTAGTTTTAATAGTACTTTTAATAACTTTGAAGACCAAAACTTATTAAACATTAAGATTTGAAAAAGAAAAAAAGATTATATTCAATTCATTCATTTTATTAATAAGATAAAACCTCTTGATAAATTGGAATTAAAAATAAATATTCATTGATTTTCATACTTAATAAGTTTTTGCTGCATCTAAAATTGTAGTGGTCTCCTTTTATTTATTTTTTTAATGAAAGATTATTATTTTCCAGTAATTCAATCAGTCACTCACACACTGGACAACTAACTGGTCTAAAGGAGGTTTATTTTGTGATTAGCTATTCTGAAAAAATATATATAAATTCATAATAAAATCATTTTTTCAATAAAAAGGCAAATTGTATTATGATTTTATAACAATATAAATATTAGTAAGAACTATAAATTTTTAAATAGAAGTACAATTTTATTATAAAACTGAAATGACAAATATTTATATAACCATTAGAAACCAGTCAACACTTAGACCAGGGGTCCCCAACCCTATGCCTGCGGGCACCATGGCGCCCGCAGAACATTTTACGTGTGCCCGCCGCTATCCGAACATGATAAAAAATTATTTATCTGATACAAATAAATTCAATTTTTAAAATTTCTTATAAATTATTGTATTATATTGTAATCAAATTGTAGGGCATACTATACTTTTACAGTGTAAAAATATAAATTATATGTTAAAATTTTATTTTTGAAATAAATATTTTTTTGTACATTATGTGTATTATTAACAATATCTAATTATAAATTTACATTGAAAAAATAAATGGTGCCCCCCACCTGGTTCAAAAAATAAATGGTGCCCGCCACCTAGCCGGTATTATAGAATGTGCTCTTAAAAGCAAAAAGATTGGGGAACCCTGACTTAGACAATCCAAATATATATAACAATCAACAATCTCAAACTATTGTCAAAGCAACTTCCTTTTAACAATAAAGATGGAATCCCACCTTTATTTATGGTCTAATATATTTATATAGACACTAATGATTGCAGCTTGACCACAGTGATTAAAATTATTGATACAAAGAAGTTTATATAAACCTCCTTAGACAGGTAAATATAACCTACTCTGAATGGAAAATAATAAATAGTCAATTATAACATTACAAATTGCAATTATAATTTTCAAATTGTACCCAAAGTATTACTTAAATAATAAGTGTAATAATGCTCAAGGCTAAATGGATTTATAAGTAACCATTAGAAATCAGTCAACAATTAGACAATCCCAATATAGATAACAATCAACAATCTCAAACTGGTGTCATGGCAACCTCTTTTTAACATGGTTTTAACAAGTGTTGACTGATTTTTAATAATATAAAGGTAAGATCTCTGGATCTAATTACTCTGCTATCTACTATTCATTGATTTATTTGAGCTTATAAAAAATAGCTTAGAAATAGTTAAAAGTCTTTAAAATGTGTGTTGAATTATAAATAGAAATAGTCTTGTGATGTTTTGACGATATGAAAAATAAATCTTTTTTGTATATCTTATTGGTCCATGCAATAATAGCTTTTTTGTAATGATGCCTTCATCTTTTTCATCTCCCCTTTTTATTGCTATAAAAATAGTTTGGTGCAATAATAATGGCAGACTGTAAATCCATGGACTGCAGTTCAATTCTGTCTCTTCCAGTGTTAAAACTTCTTATGAACTTCCAAGAAATATATCATATGATTGTTTTTTTTATCAATTTATATATATAAATAAATCACACAATATCATGAAAAATAAAATATCATTATATAACTTTAATAATTGTATATACATTATAAAAATAATACAGAAATTTTTTGCCCTTATCAATGTAATGTAAATTATTTTATAGCTTCAATTTGTATTGCATTAAATAATTTACATTACAATGATAAGAGCAAAAAATATTTGTTGAAAAAAAAAGTTTTCCACATTATTTTTATAATATATACATAATTATTGCTGTTATATAATGATATTTTATATTATATTGTGTGATTTATTTAAATATATATAAACAGCATAATGGATTAAATTTCTTTAAATTTTGATGATTTTTTATATAATAAAATGTATTGATTAATCACACCTTTTCTTCAACTAAATTTTTCTATTCAATTATACTTTTCAAATTTTAATATTTTAAAATTCGATTTTGCTATCTGAAAGTATTGCCAATTAATTATAAATAAATGATTATTGTTGTGCAGAAAAGACAGCTGTCATTTAACTATAGCTTTCAAATATCTATAGGTAATATTTCAATAATGCTGTAATAAAATATAGAGGCATAACAAATACTGGAGTAAAGTAGTTAATAACAGTTTGTTTAAATAAAATATTTATTTATAGAACACTAAATATAAAATAATTATTATAATAACATAAATGTTAAGCCAAATTTTGTTCCAAGACATTAAAAAAAATTATATAGTTTGATTTAGTTGTGAATCTTGCTAGTGCTTTAAAATGCTATAAATTTTCACATATAAAAATTACTATGACAGTATTTTATTGATTGCACAATTGTAAAATAATTTTTACACAGCTTAAATTATAATAGTTTTAAGCTTAAATAAGTATTTAGATGCTAAAACCTTTAAATTTTAAATAGCTGGTAATTTATGTGATAAATAATGCATTTTAAGTTAATATGCTAGTTTAGTCATGATTTGAAATGAAGACATCGTTTCTTCGAAAGCGCTAAGTATATAAATAAATAGAATAATATAAATATATAGAGTTTTAGTGTGGAGATATTACCATAAAATATCTGATCTTATTAATCATTTAAAATGTTTTTAAAAACTTGTATTAATTTTAAAGTTAAGAAACCAGGTTCAAATTCTATATTTTGGTTTTCTGGTATTTAAAGTAAAGCTATAATATTTTTTAACTCATTTTAATTTTCAAACATAATATTCTACTTAAATATTTTTAGATTCATTTATTTAGAAAGAGTTTAATAAAACTGGTAATTTAAAATAGGATTATTAAAAGCAATAAATAAATGAATGATTGGATAAATGAGTGAATAAAAGTTAAATTTTAACATTATTTATTTTTAAAATATTATCAAATGCTTAATTTTGAAAGATAATTTTAAATTTATATTCTGAGACTTGTCTAGATTTAAACAGTGATAAAGTTATATTAAATGCCTGTAATATTTGTTTTATTTAATATAATGTAAATTTCAATTATGTAATATTTTTATTTTATCCTGGTGTCTGTAATTATTTTTATTTACAATTAGGAAGTGTTTTTAATTAATTTGTAATTGTCTAGATAAAAATTGACTTATTTAAAATTTGAATATTAATTACATAAATTTTTACTTAACAATCTTCCCTGGTTACAATAGATCAGGATTCAAATTAATAAGGAAAGGGTGCAAAGGTTAATCACAGGTCTTGTAAAATGGTCATATGACTAATAGTATAAATAGGTGAGATTGTCACCTGTTCAAACTTCTCTTTTTATAGGTCCTCAATCAATTTTAAGTTTATTTTTATTTGTAGCAGTTGAATTTTAAAACTCCAGTTAGATTTTAAAAGTGTAATTTTATTTAAACTTTATTATTTTTCTAGCTTAGTATGATAGGGTAATTAAAAATTATCTGGACACATTTATCTGAACTAAAACACGAAAGAATTTGAAATCTTTATATCTGCCAGCTTTACTGCTAATATTATTATTATAATAAAGTTTAGAATATCACTCTTTAAATTTTCTACATTGAAGAACTTCAAAAGTTATTATTATTACCTATAATGATTCAAGGACTACTGTCAACTTTGAAGTCTATTTGAATGTCTGTATTGTAATTAAAGTTGCCACAGAATATTTAAATTTAAATATTTTATTGGCAAGAATGTCACAGAAAGAATTGAGAATTTCTTAATATTTTTTAAAAAATATTTTTTATGTCAAATATTGTCCAGAATTTATTTATCTAAAATAAAAGACATTAATTCATTGGATAAGAAACATATTTTTGAAATGATAATTGTATGATTATACCAGACATTTACAAATGATTTAAGTCTACAAAAGAAATATTAAATTATTAATAATTTTATACTTCAATAAAAGAATTTATTTGTGCTGTTATTCCAATAAATACATTGTATTGTTAATTTCTGGTAGCACAAATGAAAGAATTCACTTATGACTATTCTGTTTGCTTTCCCTAAAAGAAAGAAAATAATTTTTCTCAAAGGGTAATAAAAAAATCAACTTGTAAGAAACTATTAAACATCACATGACCACCATTTCTTATGCTTGCTTATAACTTATTAAAATGGGAAAAACTCTCCATACAGTAGTGCCACTCAATGCAAGCCAGAGTAATCAATGAATGCCAGAAGGTTTGTGCATAAAATCCCTATCTAGTGCATACTCATCCAATATGCCCAGACTAGTTTTTACCTTATGACTTTCATCAGTGAAGAGCCTTGGATTTGAGAGCACTGCACCTAGATCAATCCCTCTACTGTTTTCTAAAGTCTTCATGACAAATTACTATCTAAATTCAAATCAATTGTGAAATTCTTTTAAGATGGGTATTGTAGGTATGAGAGAGTCTGTATTAGGTTTGTTAAAAAGAAAAATTCTGATTGTTTCTTTAACATTGAATATATCATAATTTGATTAAAAGAAACCAGGTAATGAAATGGAACTTTATGAAAAAGGCAGAATTTCTGTGATAAAAAAACTAAATTACAAATAAGGTAATAATCACAAGCTGATCTTGGTTATTACAGACCTATTTTGATGTTTAAAAATAACATATAAATTGGAAAATACCAATAACTCACGTAAATGAATGGATGAAATGCTTTGTATAATGCATCTGAAAAGAATATTTCAATCAAACTTTAAATAATCACATAAAAATTCAAATGATTGTTTTTAATGGTATATCAACCTGTATGGTTTAGTCTAGTAGGAGAGTATCAGAATACAGAGTGTAAAATCCTTAGATCGATTCTACTTCTGTCACTTTCAGCACTCAAACTTCTCATAAACTACTGAGCAATAAAGCCATTCAATAATGATGATGATGATGACTATTATTATTATTATTATTATTATTATTATTATTGTTATTGTATTAAGATACATTCAACTGACCACTTTATTCAATTTGGAAGAGATGCAAATCAAGATGATATATCTGGAGAAATTTTAAATGTAGTGGTGACATATTAGCTTCAAAACTATTTGAACTTTAGAAAGAAATAAAACTATAAAGTTATGACATTTGATCTTAAGGGTTCTTCTAATGTTCCAATTTACAAAAATAAAGGGAAAAAAGAGATTGCAATAATGATTATGGAATAGCATAATTTCCACTAATGCAAAAAATAATTTCTAGTTTTCTAATAAATATATTGTTTCCTGTCATATATGAGTGGTAATTAGAGATTCGGTGTAGTTTTAAAGCATCAGTGATGTAGTGTATACATGTATGGATTTTGTTTCTGGTGATAAGCAAGGATGTATTATAAAAAAACACTTGATTTGTATGATGCTTTTATAGATTTGTTGTCATTTGACACAGTAATCAAAAAAAACTTGTGGAAATGTTTGATATTAGCTGTTTGTTCATTGAAGTTTATTCGTATTGTATAATCTCTACATGATGGTAGGAGAGGAAAAAATATATTATTAATGATGGAAAATCTGAAAACTGGCATTAAGCAAAGATGTGTATTAATATTAATTTTGTTTTTCACTTTTAATTTATGTAATCTTTGGATTAGTATTTAGTAGCTTTATCATGCAAGCATTAAGTTACAACTGATATAATAATGTTTTTAATTTGAAACAATCAGAAGGAAACAAAAACTAATCCAAATGATGATTCATGGATGTTATAAATGAAATCAATAAAAACTTTCATTTACTAATTAATATTAAAAACTAATCTTGAACAACTTTTAATTTGAATGGTTAAGAACTTAAAAATGTGAAACAAAATATTTTGATAACTTTTCATATATAAAGGTAAACTTGGGTATTTACATACATCACAGATTATTCTGTATTGCTACTGTGTTTATTAAGTTAAAAAAATAGAGAATTTCATCATAGTGATATAACTACTATGGTTAATTTAGTTGCATATAAAAAAATTTTGTGCCAAATTTATCATTTACAAGTGATCCACTTTACCATCATTGCATAAAGTTAAAGAAAAAATATAAGAATACTCTATAAAAATCTGAAAAAAATAAGGACTTTGATTAATCCATAAGTTCTTTATTTTCTTGATGTGATTTTAATATTGCAATTACATATATTTGATGGACTTGATAAGTGAGAGAAATATAGTAAAATACTTTCTAGAAAAGCCTTTATGGTGAATTTGAACATGGTGTTTGTGTTACAGATAGACTCCATTTTCATTACAATGATTATCACAATGTTATTTTAAAAAATACAATATTATTGCTTTAACTGATAAATATGACTGCAAATAGAACCAAATAGAGTGTTATATTTAAAGGAAATAATAAAGTTTTTCACTGCAAAAATAAAAAACAGTGTGCAAGACAACAAATAAGCAGACTTCGAGTAATATGTGATAGATATTTGTAATACACAGATTGATTTATATAGACCTTGTAAAATTCATCTTTAACTTTTTTTTGTCTTTTTCTTTTTTTCTAAAGTTAGAAAAATGTTTTAAATGATTAGACACTTTATATTGGAATATAATTATAATATTTCTACAAAATATAAATTCCGTGATAAAATGAAAGAAAATATTTACTAATAACTTTTATTTCTTAATGCTCATATTTAGTCAGTTGTTTATCCTTAATATAAAGCTCAGGATTCTGACTGTACTTTTTTTTGTATTAATTACATTGTTTTTTTGTATGTTGATTAAAATTTGAATTTAGAATATTTTATTTGTTAACACATTTTCTCAATTTTGGACTCATAATTAATGAAAAAGTTACAGGTTCAAATAAAATGTGGACCTTAATTTTTTTTGTGGATTTAGAGAAATGTATGCAAGCATTTGTTAATAGTAAACTGTGAGCACTTCAATGATCTTCATTTTGCCATTCAGTTCTGGCTAATCTTTGAAGAATAGGAGAATCAGGCTGCTTAAATGACATATAACTCTTGACATCATTTTTCCATGTAAATTAGTGGAATTTTTTTTTATCTTATTTGTAAATCCTAATTTCTGAAATTTGGATTTTCATTATTAGATTAAACCAAAATACAATTACTTAAATTTAAAATGCTTCTGTGGAAAAATGTCAGTTATTCATTGTTATTAAATGCTAAAGGATCTTGAAAATTTAAACAATAAAAAAATCATAAAATGGGTATTCAAAGCTGAAAAATTAGATAATTAGTAACTATCTCAAAGATAAAAAGAAAAAATATGTTTCATCTAAAACATATATGTATAGTGAGACCTTTCTTGCAATACTAATCTCTAAGTGATATCATACATTTTAAAAAATAAAGATGAGTTACTTCTTCATGTAAGCACAGACGAAATAAAATTTCAATATTATCATTAATTACAAGAAAAAGAGAGAAAAAAATCATTAATATATGCCAATTATTCAGACAAAAAAAGGAAAAGAATTGACCTTTGAGAAAGAATGAAAACTAACGTCACAGAATTTTTGAACTTAATATGAGAAGATAAATTCAAGTAACCATTTTATTTCTTCAGTTTTAATCTTAGTTTGCAGATTAACTTATATCACAATTGTTGAGAATTTATATTATATCAGTTTTATACTTTTACATGAAAATTATCTCAAGACCAAATGAGTACAAGAATTTAGAATGACTTATATGTGCTGATGTTAATTATAATTACAATAATTATGGTCTTTGGGATTTTTTAAACAAAGATATTTATCTTAAACTTACCTTCTGAAAACAATTTTTTATGTTTTTTTATTTAACATTTCCTTACTTCATTTTTTTTTTATTATATTTTTATTTATTTTTTTAGTTATATGTTAATTCAAGCTGGGTTTTCATTTATATAATATTGGTCTGTGTTGTGCTAATAATTCGCTAAAATTAATTTAAATATTAAATTTTATTAATAGTATCTTATTAACCATTTTAGAACAATGTCATAGACTTCTGTTAATATAACAGTTGAGTTAAAACATAAACCATCATATAAAATCTCAACAAGGTTGGAAACTTAAATCTTTTTTTATTTTATTTTACTGAGTGGTATACATTAATAAAACTGTGTTCCCATTTAAATTGTCTTCTTGTTTCATGTTCTATGTATTAACTATCATGTTATATTATCTCCAAATTTAGGAAATGATAAAGATAAATGATTTATAACATACAAAAAATAGAAAAAAAGTTTATTGAAAATTTTAAAATAATAAATGAGAGATAAAAACAAATTATTTCTTATCAATCCTGACCTTCTATATTATTTTATTTCTTATAACTATTGACCCCTCCCTCAACTAATTTTAATTGTACATATATTTTATTTACTTACAGAAAATATTCCCCCTATAAGTTTTTCTAAAAAACAAAAAAATATCTTATGACACTTTAAATGTTAAAATTTAGTTGAAGTTTACTTTATAATTTTTTTTTATGCCAAAACCTCTTACTGTGAATAGTTATTTAATCTACACAGCTTAAAATTATTTTTATACTAAAATTAGAAAACAATGAAGCAGTATAATATAAGCCTTATGGTTTCCATGGATGGATAGTAAAACCTTATTGAATTAATTAATTTATTTATAGATAAGCTAAAAAAAGTTATACATCTTCTTTCTTTCAAGAGCACAACTCATTGCTAAACAGTTACCAGCAAAAAGCTATTGATAGTTAATATAACATCTAAGGAATCAAATCTTCAGACTCCCATTGGTTACAATCCCACAATCTAGAAATATAAATTGAATCATTACATTATCTGAATCAAATATGTGCTGTTATACTTTACATGCACATATTAACTAAGACTAAATATAGCAGAAATGAGAAGTGAAAAAATCCATTCCAAGATTCATAACAATTCATAAATAGCAGCCATTAAACATCTGTCAAAAAATGAAGACAGTGAATTTTACTGTGTTAGTTCAATGCTCCTGAAATCATAAATCATGTAGCATTTAGCTACATATTTTCTGATTCTTTAAAAAAAAAACAATAAAAAAACTGCCCATTTCAAAACTGTTACACACACTTTAAAATCATATGATTTCTGCCATCAATGATTTAGAAAATGAATATTAAGACACTCATCTCTCGAACAATATTCACTGCATTATTTGGTCACTAAATCCAGCCTCTTGTAACACTAACCTACCACGTTTTTAGTAGTTTTAAATGTTTTAGCTAATAAGTTTTTGATTTACTAATACTGAATAACTTTATAATCATGTTATACTTGTATGTGTGTGTGTGTACATTATATTAATTAATTGAATGAATCTGTTGTGTTTAATCCACTACTCTCATGCTCAAATGTATATATCCTTCTAAGCAACTGATTACATGATTAATTTACTTTATGTAGAAATATATTCCCAATAGTCTGAGGGACTATCAATATTGGGCCACATTACAATTTTATTTTTTACTTAATTTTGTTATTCAGTTTATATACAGACATACCTCACTCTTTCAACAGGTCATGATCCACAGAATTGTTCAAAGTCAGAAGTGTTTGAATACCAAAATTTAATCTTTATTTAGCCTGAAAATTAAATATTAATAACTAACTATGCCATACATATAAATGCATTGTAACTTAAATACAACAAAACTAACAAAAAAGTAAATAAAATCTTACTTTGAAAATATTTTTTGTTTTGCAGTGCATTACATTTATTAGTTGTATTTTCGTATTTTATTTGATGATTATTTAATTATAAATTTAATAAAAAAGAAGTTCAAGGTAAGAAAAATGGATCAATCATAATAATCACAAAATAAGGTATATGAAAACTATACATATGTCTTATAATCATAAAAATAATTATGAATGTTGTAGGATTATGTAGATCATAATCACATAAATAACTATGAATTGTTTACTCTATAAAAAAAAAAAAGTACTTCAATTGAAAGTCTAAATAGAAAAGAGGGTACCTGGTTCATAGAAGTAATGTCAAAGAAGATTAAATGAAATCAGTTGAAAGAGTGTAGGGAAAATCTTGAAATATGGTTATAAATAATTTAAAATCAGCTGAAAGAGTGAAGCATCAGAAGCCAATATATCCAAAGCTCAGATACACTTGTATTAAAAATAAAACCAGAGCAATGAAAAGTAGTTGCTGCATAAATATAAATGATATTTTCTTTCATAAGCATTATATAAACAAACCAAATATAAAAGAATGTGTGAATATTAAAATTTATTTTCATTTTTATTTTATAATTTTAGCTATTTTTTTGTAAAATTTTAGAAAGCATAAATTTAATAAACAAAAAAAAAACTGAATGGTGGGCAGTGTTGTTCAGGATTTCATAAAATGTTTGCGCACCGGAAGTAGCAAATAGGAGCAGCTATCTATCAATCTCGATATCGAGACTCAGACACTTTACCATTGCCTTAAACAGAGCTCTAATTTAATTATATTTAAAGAAGCAGAAAGTTTTATAAAATTATTTTTATATAAGTATGATCCTTTTTGCAAAAAGAAAACAATTTATTTAACTATTTCTATAAAAATATTAATCTAAAACATTTTATAAATAAAACAAAATGATAATAGAAATAATGAAAATCAAGTGAAAAAAGTTTCCAATCGAACTAATGCTATAGATCAATAATAAACCTTTTATTAGATATTCAAATATGTTTTAACTTAGTTCATATAATCCAATTATTTGATTGACTTAAGAAAGAAAGGATAATTATCTCTTCAACACTACATTTGAAAATATTACTTATATAAATTACAATAATTCATGAAAAATTGAAATATATATTACTGTACATGTTTATGAAATATCAAGAAATGTAATTCATTATAATATTTAAGGATTTAGATGTATATGAATGCAATATAATGAAATATATTTGAATCACAAAGAAAGATGTATTTCAAGCTCATTTAATCTTTTAATTTCCAATATTCTGATTTATTTGTTATAAGATATGAATCACGACTTATTTTATATATTGAGTTTTACCATTGCTTTTTAACTTTTACAATAATTTGCAGACTTTTAAACACATTGTTTACGATATTTGAGTAAATATATATTATTTTAATTTTGAGTACGTTAGTACAGTGGGTTGTCATATGTATTGTTTCAATATCTATTGATTTACCGAATTGCATTTCAAGGAAGAGAAATGCAATAAGCAAATTGGAAAATTAATTTAAAAAATGAAATTACACTTTAGCTTCATTAATTTTCATAAGATTTAAAAAACATGAGTGTATCAAGTATACTTTTCATATCATAGTAATTAACATATATAAAAAAAATCAGAATATTAACTAGAGTGAATAGATAGAAGTACAATATTTTTTCAATCTTTTTCCCTTTAACACAATTTTTAAAAGTATATAAATAATTTTAATTAGTTATTCATCAAGACTAGAGATTATTCACTAAACGATTCTATCACTCTCATGCTAAGTAGGGACTGTTTTTTATCTGCTTTTAATACCTTGTGGAAAGGTGTAATCATAAACATATAACCAAAGACACATGAAAAAGATGTATGATCTCCAAGATGCATATTTCATGCTGAACTAGTACTCATTAGTTGGCCTAGATCACAATCTCTTACATATATCTTTATCATTGTTCAGTATATAGACAGATAGACGGACGGACGAATGGACGGACGGACGGACGGACGGACAGACAGACAGACAGACAGACAGACAGACAGACAGATAGATAGATAGATAGATAGATAGATAGATAGATAGATAGATAGATAGATAGATAGATAGATAGATAGATAGATAGATAGGCATTTACTAAAGTTTAAGTGATAAGTGTATATGTTGCCCCCAAAATTTTAACACAAACCACTTAATGGAATTATATTCATAATTTTTATTAGTTATTTACCAAGATTAGAAATTATCCACTTAATTAATGAATGATATTTCTGTAATGTAATTTTCACTATATCTCTCTCTCACACAAGGTAAGAAGTGATTTTTATCCACTTTTAAGACCTTGTAGAGAGATGTAATAATAAAAATATGACTCAAGATCTGTAAAAAAGATTATGACCCCCAATATGCACATTTCATGCTAAACAACTGATAAATGCTGGACTCACACAAAATGTGAATCTTGGTGATTATATATCTTTTTCACATGTCTTTGATCATATGTCCCTCCACAAAATGTTAAAAGTGGATGGAGATCAATCCATACCTTGTGTAAAAGTGGTATAGTAAGAATTACATTACAAAAATATTATTAATTAAATATTTAAAAGCTCTTAAAGTTTTCTAGTTTAATTTCTCTTATTAATTCAAAAGATGATTAAAGTATTAGAAGAGTGGTTGTAGAAATGGAAGTTTTTAATTTGATTCTTAGTAAAGTTTAATTTACTGCTTTTGAAAATAAAATACTTTTTATTTATGTTCTAGATCTTAAAAAAGTATAAAATTTACAATATTAGTCTACTGTATTTAAAACATTACTTTAAGAAATCTGTTTTTAAAAATTTATAAAAGAATATTTTAACTATATCTGCCTTTGTCAGTTATAAAATATTCCACATTTATGTTATTTGTTTTAAATTATTATATATTATGGATGTGTATTTACAATACTGTATATAAATGTTTTTTTTTTTTTATAAATATATTATAATGTATATAGTGTTCATTATCTATAGACTTTAAATCATCAACAAAATGAATTGGAAACAACTATCATGAATATAACAAATTCACTATACACACATTTTTAAAATAAAATCAATAAATTAATAAGTTAGACATAACCATATATATTTCTCTTTTCTTTTCTGTCTTTTTTAGACATAAGAGTAATCCATTCTTATCACATTTAGGGGGTCTAACTTTTAATTGAACAAAAATAAAAATAGAAAACAAACTAATATGATTATTTTTCTCTTTTGTTTAAATGTTAAAAAAAAAGAAAGTGAAATAGAAAAAAACATTAATGGCTGAATTTTAAATTTGTGATAAAATTAATACATAGATGTTGAAATAAATATTTAATACAATATGCATTATGTATTCAAAATATAAATCTAAGAGATATTTAAATTATTATTAATTTAAAATGGACAAATTTATATCAGCAGTTCTATTTTCACGTAAATTTTCTAGCATTAAATTATATAAGATGAATTGTTCACCGATTATAATGATTGGTTTTAGACTAATGGTTGTTTTTAGACGTTCATATTATACTAAGACTACTAATTTTACACTTAAGTTTCATTTAATCTATAAAAAAGATATGATTTTATTAATAGACTTTTTCTATAAATATAAAACACCAATTGTTGAGTGTTGGTGATCATGTGATGTTTAATGTTTTATTCTTTAAAGTGGTTAAATGATAATTTTTTTGCAACATATAATTGAAATCTATACCCTATGACTACTCGTTGGCCTATGATCTGGCAATTAACTTTGTTGTCCATGAAGAACAATAGTTGAACAGCGAGGTGTCATTCTCTTTTTAAACACCCATAACAATGTTATATACTTGTTACATCGACGACGATGAGTTTATTTGTGCTTCTCAAATAATTATAAACATTAAATTTAGAGAGTTAAATATTTCGATATTACTAAATGGTTCAGTGAGAAAGAAAGTCATAATCAAACTTTAGAATATTTGAATTTATTATTCCAGACTAGATCAACTGCACTTAATCTTTTGGATTCACCACCAAAGAATAGCAAAATTTCTCAGTACCATCATCCTTTATAAAAATGTCTGCATCAAAATAAAAAATAATATTTATTTTAGTTTTTGATAACCAAAATATAATTACCATAATAAACGTTAAATATTTAATTTATTTACAAACAAAATATCTATTACTATTATTATTAGCATTTCCAAAATTATTTTAAAAACAATCAAAATATTTGAATAAATTGTTTAAATATTATTTTTTCAAAAATAGTTTATCTTTTGCATGCCACTTGTAAGTCCACTGCGTACCACTAATGGTATGCATACCATAGGTTGAGAATTGCTGGATTAGAGGATAAAGTTGTGTACATCTGCATTCTAATCTATCAGCATATCAAAAATAATTAGACTTTGATTTATTTATTTTTTGGTTGTTTTATAATGCAATTTTAAAGAAGATTACAAAATAAATTTTGAAACTAATTTGTTCAATTTCACTACTCATAAAGATTAATTAACCAACATATTGAAAAATTTATTAAGAGATGAATGATTGGTTCATCTAATAAGCAAAATTCTTAGTTCTGATTCCTCTTATTGCAAAGTTAAATAGCAGATTTCATTATCTCCTTACAAGTTATAAGTTTTAAATATGTCTATCTCTTGAGTAAAATGATTATTTCCAAAGATAAATTAATAAAAGAGGATAAATCTCAAACTGTCTATACTATACTTATAGAAACTATTCTTTCTTATACCTACAGGAAAACTAATATTAATCTAAAAACTATATTTCACAATAACTGATGTGGCAAAAATGATTAAATAGAAACAGATTTTTTTTTTTTATGAACTTTAAAAACTTATGGTCATTTTTGTTTACTAAATCAGATCAACATTATTTGCATGGAGATAGATTGGAATTATAAGATTAAGGAATCTTGTTTTATAAAAATTTTGATCATACCATTAATGTTGAATTTATTTCTTAATGCCAATTAGTTTACTTTATATATTAAACAAACAAAATATACACATACCATATTAAAGATAAGTTTTATATTGTAAAATTAGTAAAGTATGCCTAATGCACTTTTGACTACAAAATCATAATAGTCATATGTGTATATTTTGCTTGTTAGATTTTCTGAGATATAGCCCACTAAATTTTCAATGTTACATTTTAATATATTAAAATATATTACTGTTGTTGATTTCCAATTGTTGGCATTTACAAGGATGTGCAATATCAAAAAACTGTATAGCCTATAACTTTTGAATATATAAAAATTTAATCAGTCTAATAATTATTATATTACAATTTATATTAATTTTTCCCTTCATTTGTATATGTAATTCGTTTGCATATGTATGTGGGTATCCTTTACAAAGCAGATTTTGCTTCTTGTCTTAGTTTAACTGGAGCACTTTCAGTAACAAACACCATAATCATGATTATGGTGCTCATCACCAAAAGTGCATTCAGCTAAAGTAATAAATATGATGCTTTGTCACTGAAAGTGCACTAAGCTAAATTAAGTCACTGAAAGTGCACTGAGCTAATTTAAGAAAGTATACACCCACATATAAGCAAAAGAATTATAATACAATTTATGTTTTCAGTCATTATTTAAATTTATTAATATATATACATAGTTATTTGTTGAATTTTAATTGGTCTGCTATAAAAAAAATGCATTGTTCATTTATTACAATGATTGAATATTTTTATGTAAAATTTGTTTAATAGAATCTAAGTATTCTGGTTTTACAATGCTTATTGGAATATTATTAGATTTCAAACTTATGATGAAATTATGTTCAACTTACTTTACCTTTATGTATTTCTTAGCTGCTATCAAGTCAGGGTTCATTTATAGTGGTTATATCAATTATTTATTTATTTTTATTATTATCATGATCATCATCATCATCATCATCATTATTATTATTATTATTATTATTATTATTATTATTATTATTATTATTATTATTATTATTATTATTATTATTATTATTATTATATAATAATAGAAACCAACTCATCTGCATAGAACACAGTTTTCTAGCCCTATTTTAAATAGTCTCAAAGTACTTTAAATACTAAGCTGACAAGGTAAAATTCTTACCTATGTACAGTTCTTATAATTTTTAATCACCTAATTATTATTATTATTTTTTGCACTTCTGCCATTTTTTTTTATAACAAATTTGCTAAAAAAAATTAAATTTTTTAATTAATCCAGATCAAATATGGTGATGGAACTATCGTATTCTATTATATTTCTGCTAATATTATGAACTCTTAAGATCAAAGTCCAGATTTTAGTTAAACATATCAAAACTTTATTAGCAACAATGTGGAAATTCTTTATAGCAAAAAGGACTTAATTTCTAATAAAATCAACAGCTTCAGAAAAAAAATCCAAATCCTGAGCAACCATACAAAAATATCATGAACAAATCCTCTATGGTAACCTAAGTATAGATTCTAATATTACTTTCTCCAAAGGTCAAACTACAAATTTTAAAAATTCCCATAGCAACAAGGATATAAGCTCAAATAATATTAGCAGGTTAAAAAACCAAAATTCTAATTAAACAGATGGAAATGTCAGCAACAATGCACAAATTTTCCAGGTTAACCAGGGTAAAGGTCAAATTGTATTACTGGTTTCAAAGGTTAAAGTACAAGTTCTAAAAAAAACATATTCAAGTGTCATCAGCAATAATGTACAAACATCCCTTAATAACAACAATATAATAGCAAACACTCCAAGGTCAATGCCACATTTTCACAAAACTACTCTCATTGACAGATTTGAATTTAAATATTCAACAGCACTACCCCCTTCAAACAATTGACTGGATATCAGAAACACTAGAAAATATTAGTGAAAGATTTTTCACTACTATCTCCCAGGATCTTTATACAACATTTAAGAATTTTTTTTTACTTTGATCTCTGGTAATATCAGTCACTGATATTAATGTATCTCCCTACAAGTTTCTTCAGAAACTTCTCTATGACACTATTACAATGCATGGGATATGGGATTCAATCAATTGGATAGCTGATCATCCAACTCCTAGGTATTTTGTGATTGAATTTTTCTTGGTTACCCAAAGAGAGTGCTTCCAAAGTCAAATTAAAACACTTGAAAACTATGTATGGATGACAGTTTATCCAAATTGTACAACTGCATCATTGGGGTGTTGAGGAATACTTATTTTGGATACAATCAACAAGATTAGCAAAGTCACGATCAATTCTTCTCAAAGATACTTCTGTACCTATTCCAGGCAACAATTACAAATTCAAAATTGACCTGCATCTAGAGATTGATCCAAATACAATCCTAAATGCTTGACCAAGAGGCAACTTTGTCTATACATTCACAGTCTAAAACTTCAAAGATATGCCTGTGAAGAGGAGTCATCTTGAAACTCAGTGCTTCAACTTACCAGCTCCACCTTCATCAACAACTAACTATTCAAAAACAAATATGCAGCTGGGGCCTACAAAAATAGCCAGCCTGATAACAGTCTCCTGGTTAGCCCCCTATCCCACCCCAGATATATAATTCATGTCAATGTATTCCACACATCAGAATAAATGCTTGTCTATCCCCATTGTGTACACACAGTCAACCTTGCATCCAGAATCTAGCCAACCTGCTATCCCCCATCTGATATAAAAAGAATACCAGACTATAGAATGAATGCTCAGCCTCCTCTTGAGATGGACCCACATCAAAACAGTACAGAATCAACACATCATAAGAAATAAAAATTCAATAAATATCACAGAAAAATTATACCATGCTTATTACCAATACCCTTCCCCCTCCACACTTAATTCCTAATGAAAGCAAGAGAAAATCTGGAAGACCTAAGAAAAATCACTAACAAAAAAAAACTAATGATTCAGACTACCTATCACTTATCAATGAGATTACTGACAACCCCTATAAGACCATGCAAACCATTTCCTGTTGCCCTGATCACTTACATTGTTCACTCTCTAAAACACAACCAACATCATCCAAACATGATTGCCCTCCAATCAACCTAATCAAATACCCTCAGTAGTAATTAATCAACAAACAATTGCATCCACTGATAGCAGAATCAAATATCATTTCAGTCTCTTGCTTTCAAAAAATCACTTCTGGCATCATTAACCCTCTATATATTCCATGAAACTAAAAATAATAGGGCTCAATCTCTGTGGCTTCAATTCACCCTCAAAGCTATACCAATTGCAGAGGTGGATTACTATCATTTAACCTCATCACAGATTACTGTAAATCAAAATATACAAAGGATCTCTAATTGATCCCACTGACTACTTCTATAGATATAGCTTCTGTGCTTGTTCCAAAGATATTTTCTCATCAGCAGGCACAGGTATTCTCATGAGCCCATTAGCCAATTGAGCCACACCTAAACTTCCATTATTTTCATATCTCCAGTTTTCCAAAAAAGGCTAATCAGAACTCATATTTATGACAAGTCTAAGTTCAGTTCAAAAAAAATAAAAAACACAGTCCCATTGCAGTCCAGCTTGACATACAAGCAGCTTTTGATTCCATCTCAATCAAAATGCTCACTATCACCATCATCCAGCCTACTCAGTTATACCTAATCACCAACCTACTTCTGAAACATGAATTGCACATCACTCTTACTGGTAGATATTCTCCATCCTTCAATTTCACAAACTCACAAGGGTCACCCCAAAGCTCATTACTTTTTACACGCTACATAAATTTGTTTTTACAAGAAATACAGAATAAAATTACCAGAATCCAAATTCCACACAAACACCAATACATTCCCTGCAAAGCCTATATGAATGACATCACTGTCTTCTCATAAACAACTCCCCTTTATTATGAATCATTCTTAATCACTTACAGCAGCCTACAAACAGCAATTTAATTTAAAAAACTGTTGCATAGACTCTATTCACAAAGAAATCATGTTGCCAAGTTTTCCAAGGAAACTCCACTCCATTCTTAGAATTTCCCTTTTACAAAGGCTCCCTTGGTATGAGACTCTCAATACAAACAAGTTACAAGATTCTGTACTGCAAATTACCAACTCATATTTCTAAGGCATATCTATCAATTTACTCCAAGATACACCTATCCAAAACACTTTCTATGACAAAAATCACATATTATGCTCCTATTATGAACTTTTCAAAGGTGTTCATTTCTGCCATCAACTCCATGTGCAATAAATTGCTCTGGGGATGCAAGTCCATATCATGGCTTAGCCAACGCTTACATAACAGACTAAGCCTGCAAAGCATTCTGGTATTCTATACACAAAAAAAACATAATAGCAACTATTACCAACTAGTCCCAAAACTTCCAGTGGCTGCTGAAAGTAATCCCTGCAGATAAACCTCCTCCTTCAACACCATATCTCATAGATATTCACTCAATCTTAGGGGTACCAACCAACCAGATCAGCTTCTCTCATAATTCCAATAACACTTACTGGCAGGCATATAATCTGCTTTATCTAGACCCTAGCAATGATTACCCCCTCACCATGCTTGGGATAAATAACCATCACCTTCTCTTCCAATTTAAAAAATGGGTGCTAGAACTCAAGTTTTTTAACATGCATGTAAAATCTTTTTTCTGTGGTATATGCCACAAAGCCAAGGAGACTCAATAACATTTTCTCAATGATTGTTGAGCACTAAACTTCACATGGCAAATTATGTTAAATGCATACAGGCAGCCCACTACTGCCATCCACCACATAACTCATTTCTTCCAAAGATTAAACATTCTTGAAAGTGAATGCAACCATACTGACTCTGTTTACCTTTTGGTGTACCTGTTGTCAGGCAACAATACCAGGAGACATTCGTCCATCTTTATCACTAAATTACACCAGCTATAATCATGGGATAACAACATACCCCCCGACATTTTTTTGGCAACCTGGTTACTCATTAAAGAACAGTCCGTGGCCACAAACACAGTAGCATTACTAACAACTTTGTGGCAATTCATCTGCTTCATAATACAACTAGCTACATGAAAACTATGTTCCAGACAGTCATTACAATATTTCAAGGCCATAGAAGGCTATCTAACCAGACCAGTCAAGCTCAAGGCAAACCAATTTTAATTCAAAAGATGCAATTCATACTGAAATGATATTTTTTCTGAGAATGTACTTCATGCAGACTAGAGTTTTTCCATTTTCCCAGAATCCAATCCATGTTGAACTAGTATTTTTTCATTCTCCCAGGATGCAATTCATGCTGAACCAATGTTTTTCCATTTTCCCAAGATGCAATTTATGCTTAGTATTTTTCCATCTTTTTTTCACATGGAGCTTGTATAATAAATGAACAATAAGACTTAGCTACAAAAACTATAGTACTCTCACCAAATGAGCCCAATTTTTATTGGGACCATATGTCAATCAACCTCTCCTCTATAAATTTTCAATCATGCTATCAAGTGTTTCCACATATTTTTTCCAATATCACATTTAAAAATTCTATGCAAACCTAATTTGATATATGTATCTTGTAATGTGTTTTCTTTCCTATCACAATCAAGATTGTAAAAATATCATAAATCAATTTGTATCAAAGACCTCATGCTTTCAAATGTAACTTATGTAACAATTCTTGAATCCCAATAAAGTTTAACCTTTTGAAATATCATCATCATCATCATAATAATCATCATTATGAAATGGTTTTATTGTGGAGGAGTTAAGAAATTTGAGCTCTGAAAGTATTATGGATCTTAAGCTCCAGAGTTGCTACTCTATTACTGCACCAAACCATTTAGGTCTATTCTTATTATATTGTCAACCTTTCAAAATATATACATCTATAAAAGTTTAGATCAAACCTGAATACTATTTACTTGTTCATTTTCTTAACTGTCCATGGTATTTTCAAATTTGAAATCATCAATACTTTGTTAATCCTTCAGTGAATTCCACCAACACAACTATGTCAACAGAAAGTAATATATTTAACATTTCTAATGTGTTTCTACCTGTAAACAACTTTAGACTTTGCCTAAAATTAGTAAATTTCAAATCTTCTTGTAGCACTTATTATAATTTTTTATCTTTTTTTCATATTTAGCCAAGAATTCCAATATTTTATTGTGATCTTTAGCTTTCTTAAATGACCTATGATCTCTAATTTTTGCTTTAAGCAGGCTCTCATTAGCATATTTAAGGTTGTTGTTTCTTTTATCAATAAAGAATTCATATTTATCATGGATTTTGTGCTTTTCTCATTATATGTTTAAAGTAAAGTCACAAACTGTAATATGACTTCAGTTATATGCTATCAAAAAAAAAGATATAAACAAACAAACAAAAATGTAAATAAATAAACAAAAATACATTAAAATTCAAAAATTTAAAACATTTTATGATATTTGAGCAACCATTTTTTTATATCTTATCACATAATCATGTTTAAAAAATAAATTTTATAATTTTAAACAGCATTAAACTGTCGCACATGCACTTTAGATTTTTAAATATAAAATGAATGAATACTAACACTTCAACAACCACATGATGAAGTCTTTGGAAAAGATAAAATGGCCATCTATCTTTTCGAACCCAAACGCTTTTGTATGGGTGAATCTTAAGTGTTTGAAAGTGAAAGTGTGAAGATATTAAATAATCACTTTAAATTATTTTTACATGCTTGAATTAATGATGCTAGTGAAATTTATTAGAATTTATGATACGTCATTCTTATTTGAAATTAAATGTATGTAAATAAGTCAATTCTAATAAATTTCACTAGCATCATTAATTCAAGCATGTAAAAGTAATTTAAATTGAGTATTTAATATCTTCACGCTTTCACTTTCAAACACTTAAGATTCGCCCATACAAAAGCGTTTGGGTTCGAAAAAATAGATGGCCATTCTATCTTTTCCAAAGACTTTATCATGTGGTTGTTGAAGTGTTAGTATTCATTCATTTTATATTTAAAAATCTAAAGTGCATGTGCAACAGTTTAATGCTGTTTAAAATTATAGTTTATAAAATAAACATCGCGCTAAATAATTGACTTATTTACATACATTTAATTTCAAATAAGAATGACGTATCGTAAATTCTAATAAATTTCACTAGTGTCATTAATTCAAGCATGTAAAAGTAATTTAAAGTGATTATTTAATATCTTCACGCTTTCACTTTCAAACACTTAAGATTTGCCCATACAAAAGCATTTGGGTTCGAAAAAATAGATGGCCATTTTATCTTTTCCAAAGACTTAAATATGTGGTTGTTGAAGTGTTAGTATTCATTCATTTTATATTTAAAAATCTAAAATGCATGTGCAACAGTTTAATGCTGTTTAAAATTATAGTTTATAAAATAAACATCGCGCTATATAAAATAATTGACTTATTTACATACATTTAATTTCAAATAAATTTTATAAGTTACCAAGCAGCCATTTTCTATTTTAGAGTTTATACTCAATCATGTTTATTAGTAAAATTGCTTCAGTTTACATTGAAAGCATATACATTATATTTTTCCTTTGTACTTGATGTGCAATATTTCACATAATAAAATGTTTTCTAAGCATAATAGTAAAAGTTTTACATTTTTGAATACACTTAAAATTGATATTAACTAAAAAACAATTAGAGAGATCATAGTTTCTTAGTAATGAGACTATTATTTCATTTGTATAAGGCAAACAAGTTATTTAAAAAAAAAGAATATCACCCAAAGAATATTTAATTATAAGGAAGTTAGACAATTTATTTATTTTTATTTAAAAATTAAAAATATGTTACACTAAGTTTTTTCCTTATTCTTATTTTTTCAATGAATGAACAAGTGAAAACACACTCAGTAAAATATATGAAAATGTGGCCCCTCAATTTATTATTAATAACTATATATTTTTATACTATAATTTTAATTTATATATGTGTACTATACATATAAAAAAACATCTGTATTCTATATATGTGCATATTGAAAAGTATTGTAAATTGCAGTTTAAAAAATTATACACATTCTATTTTAATCAAAGTTTGTCAACAAAACATGAGCTATTACATGTGATGCATAATATACATAAGGAGGGCTTGGAATAAAATGTAGTGAATATCATGACTCCACGGTACTACAGAAATTTATTAATGAAGTAGTAATTTGCAGTACCATATAATTTTTTTGGCAATTCAAAATTGTTTCATTCTAGTCTATTTTAACTATATGTTTTTGTCATGTATAAAAATTTATTAAAACATGCAAAACTCTTCATACAGTAGTGCTACTCAGTGCAAGCCAGAGTAATCAATGGATGCCAGAAGGCTGGTGCATAAAATCCCTATTCAGTGCCTACTCATCCAATATCCCCAGATTAGTTTGCCTGTTTTAATTTCAGTTATGAGCAAGCATAAGAAATGATCATCATGTGATATAAAGATTTATCTTAAGAACAATGAAAAGTTTTGATATTTTTCTATGAACCATCCATAATTGAGCATGGACTAATCAAAAACATTATTATAATAAATTAAATGTATGTTACCTTTTTTCTAATTTTGTCCCTTTTTCTTCCAACTATTCCCCATATTTCAAAATATCTTTTCTTTACTAGTCTTTCCTGATACCAACTGAAATATTAATGTGATCTGAATGATTTTCACCATAGAACATCATTTTCATATTGTCCAACAGTTTTTTCCTTTTATTTATATTCCTGTTAATCAAATATGTCACTAAAATATTATGTATACTAAAAATTTTATAATAGAATGGGATATGCTGCGACTTCTTATATGGAGTCAGGAATCTCTCAGCCACTATGCCCAAAGAAATCTATTAGCCACTTTACCTTCGTTTTCCATTCCCCACACTAAGTTTCCCCATATTCTTCTCTATCCTACTCCACCCCACTTCCACAGCATAATCTTTGTCAACTCCATAGCCTTTATATCTAAATCACCCTTATCTTTTTTCAAACCCAGCATAAAAACTAATAACTCACTTTCTGTGTAATCACTTTGTTTATATTTGCTCTTTCACAACTTCATAATTTGTACCCTTTCTGCTTTCAGGCATTTACATTCAATTAGCAGATGTGTAATATTTTCTATGCCTTCCTTACACAACTTGCAGACAAAATTACCCATGTTTTTTGATTTATGTGTACAGTAGTGCCTCTCAGTGCAAGCTTTAGGAATCAATGGATGCAAAAAAACTGCACAAAATCCCTATCTAGTGCCTACTCTTCCAATATCTATAGACCAGTTTCTAGCTTGTGATTTTCATCAATGAAGAGCATTGTATCTGAAAGAACTGCCCCTAGATCTTAGGATCTAATGAACTCTCCAATGGCCATCTTCTACCTATTTAGTTAACTATAAATCTATGAGCCCAAGATAGAAAAAAATGTTTTCAATTCAAGCTCTTTTGCTTGTGTAGTCATATATATCTGAATCCAGTTCAGTATCTACATATTTTGGTGATATTGTTTTTTTTTTAAAAACTACAGTCACTAAAAACCATTGATTACTGAGACTTGCACTGGGGTGACACTACTGTATGGAGAATTTCCTATTGTTTTTAACAGCTTGTATAAGCATAGAAAAGTGACCATGTGATGTTTTAGTGGTTATACCAATCCTGCTCATAGGATGATGGTGACTGTGATTTTTAAAAACACCAAAATGTATAATTACTGAACAGGATTCAAATCTATATGACTACACAAGTGAAAGAGCTTGGATTAAAAACATTATTGTTTTCATTTTGGGATCATAGCTTTATATTAAATAAATAAGTAAATAGTAGCTGTTGGAGGATTGCATTAGATCCTAAGATCTAAGTATAGTGCTCTTAGATCCAAGGCTCCTCACTGATAAATCCACAAGCTAGATACTAGTCTGGGGATGCTGGATGAGGGATTTTATTCACAATCCTTCTTGCATCCATTGATTATTAAGGCTAGCAGTGGGTGGCACTGCTGTAGAAAAATTTGCTACTGCTTTAATAGCTTGTGCAGATATGGAAAATAGTGATCATGTTATGTACTAAAACTTTTAGAAAGTTGCTCATTGCACTAACTGATATATATAATAAAATGTCCATTATGTATTAATTATTGTAATAAAATTGTAATAAAAATACTGAATTATAAATGATATTTTATAAATATCTATAATAAATCACAAAAGTACTTTCAATTACTTTCTTAACCTTTTAAATTCAAATATAGTGGAAGTAAATGTTATCATGTCATACTGGTTTCTATTTATTAAAATTGCCTTCTTAATTTGTTTTTTTTTTTTATTATGGTTTTTCTATTCATAAAATTTTTTAGTATTTTCCAGATTGACATTATTAAATTATTGTTATTCTTATTTTTTATATGTTTATATAACAAATGATGCTCTTTTAACCTTTTTTTAAAAATATACCTTAATTCACCTATGTATAAAGCTTGGCACTTACATAAAACTTAATGTACAAAATTATTTCTTTGTTTAAAAGATGTAATATTTTTTTAATTATTTATCAATTTATTAACATAAATCTCTATATAGTTTTTAAAAATTAGCTAGAATATTTATGAATTAGATATCATTTTTTATCACTTTCTACTTCTTTAAAGCAGGATATTTTTTCTTAAATCAACATAAAGTACTTAAATTTGTTTAAGATATCATTTTTTATCACTTTCTACTTCTTTAAAGCAGTATATTTCTTCTTAAATCAACATAAAGTGCATAAATTTGTTTAATATTACAACCAACTTCAGTCAACTTTTTGGTAAATATTTAATATTTTGCAATTTATCACTTTCATAATAACATAATTTCTCAGCAAGCATCACATGATCACATCTCCAATACTAGCACATAATTGTTTGTAAACAAAGAAAAGGTGGCACTACTATATGGAGTTTTGCTTTGCTTTGTTTATAAACAATTATGTGCTAGTATTGGAGATGTGATCATGTGATGATTGCTGGATTAACACCAATCCTGCCTAATAGGGTAGTGGTGACTGTGGTTGTTAAAGAGCCAAAGACACCAAAATGTATGGGTGCTGAACTGAGTTCAGACCCATATGACTATATAAGCTATTGAGCTTAGATTGAAAATATTTTTTGTGTTTTCAATTTCATTCTCATAGTTTTGTAGTTAAGTAGAGATAAAAGGTGGTTGCTAGAGGGTTGCATTAGATCCTAAGATCTAGATGCAGTGCTCTCAGATTCAAAGCTCCTCACTGACGAAGGCCACAAGCCAGAAACTAGTCTGGGGATATTGGATGAGTAGGCATTGGATAGGGATTTTATGCACAAGCCTTCTGGCAACCATTGATTACTCTGTTTAGCACAGGTGGCACTACTATATGGAGTTTTGCTTTGCTTTGTTTATAAACATAATTTCTCATTATGAAATAAAAAAATTTCTTAGACTTGCCATCTTATGCATAACTGATAAAGTTTTGATTTACAATATATATAATCTCTTTCTTGCAAAGGTTTGATTACTAATTTATAACTTAATAACTCATCACCTTTTGTAGCCTACAAATCAAAATATTCAATAGCTTTGTTCTGTTCTTTACCAACAATCTGTTTCAAACTATTTAACTTGTTTAACTCATCAAGAAGACAATTTTTACTATCTTCATGTCCACAAACAAAAACATTATCAATATATTTTTTGTAAATGCTAATACCTTTAAAATTGCAATTATTCTATTTTAAAGAAGTTAATGATATAAAAAAAATAGATATCTACTCCATATGTGTTAAATGCTTGGGCTAAATTTTTTGAAATATATATTTATTTAATATTTCATTTTTTTCCCCGTCTAATGTTAATAGATTGATAAAAAAATTCAAAAAACATTATACCCTTTAAATCAAGAAATAATATTGTGTATCAAATTTTATGTAGGTTTAAGGTTTCATTCTTGGTGAAGTTAAATGTAGTCTTGAGAAAAATTTAAAAGAGTATCAGCGTAATAATGATTTAATAATGGCATCTATTGTGAATTTATTTTCAATTTCAATCTGGATAATAAAATTCTTTATGAAGAGAGAAACCATCATAATAAAAAAATTAGGGAGGAAATTTTGATAAATAGAATATCTTTAATTAACAGATAATGTGATAATATTAAAAGTCATAAAACTTGGGAAATGACATGATATTTATTTCACTATATTTGAATTTAAATGGTTTTCAGTTGAAGAAGGTTAAGAAATTAATTGAAAGCACTTCTGTGATTTATTATAAATATTTATAAAATATATTATCACCAATATAATTCAGCATTTTTACTATAATTATATATATACAAATGTGTGCAGGGCTGCCAAAAGTGGGCCTGCAAGACCTACACTGCAGATGAGTACCACTAAACAGGGCATACCAGGCCATGAAGTACATATAAATGTCATCAAAGTTCATTGATGGTCAGGTTTCCTTTATATATTCTCCATAAGTGTGGAAATTATTGGCTGTGATTTTACATCAAACTTTACTCAACAAGTAAACAAAGTTGGATGTGAAAGAATAGCTAGGTTCAACAACAGTTGAGCTTTAGATGGAAATATTGTTATAGATAACATTAATAAGTTAAGTGAATAAAAAAACTGAGTAGGTTATACTATAGTGGTAACAGATTTGTGTTTGTTGTACAGTGCACACACTTGTGTGCCCTGGGCAAATAATTTATATTCTAGTATACAGATCTATGCCTTCATTAAGAAAGATAAAATTTTAAAAAAGCCGGCATTTTAGAACAATTAATTAAAATATGAAAAATGTAATTTGTAAATTGTTTTATTATGCATTAAACAAAAATTGGAAATTATATCTTAGCTACAAATAAACCACTGGTACTATCAGTTTCCATAGAAAGTTTTCAGAGTAAAAAGTTTATTTAAAAAAGTTCTAATTATAAACATGTAAAAACCAAAAAAATTATCTAGTGCATAAAATTGCAATATTATTGGTTGATTATTGTCAAGAAAAATTGTATAATTTTTTTTTTTTTCTCATTTGTGGGTTATAAAAACACTAACCATCCATCCGGATGACTGTTCATACTAAAATGCTTATCATTTAGTATCCATTAAACTGATTTGGACAAATAAAAAACTATTTGACTCTTTTGGGTTGAGGTAAAGGTCCAGATGAGCCATATTTAATTGGGCGTTATGTTTGATGTGACAGCCTTTCTACATAATTGTAATGAACAATGAGACATTTAAAAAGTCACAATTCAAAAAATGAAAACATACTAATAAACCATGCAAATGATTTTACTCATATTTTTCTTGTAAATTCTTTTCATATGATTATGATAATAAAAAAAAGCTATGTTAATTTGTTTATGTGTGTACTAAGTTTGACTTTGCAGGCAGACAATGACTAGCCTAGCATTAGCACTGTATATATGGAACTAAAGCATGAAACTGCTTTTTTTATCATATTGTACAAGTTTTTTAAAGACCTGAGTTATATTGTGTTGAAACACTTAATCTTTACCAGAGAAAACAAGTGCTACAGATAGAAAAGAACTGAGATTAATGAATAGTACTGTCCTCAAATCACATCTATATAACTATACAAGCAAATTAGTTCAGGTTCAAAACTTTAGGATTTTTTTTTAATTTCAGACTTATAACTAATAATTCAGAAGGAATTAAAGATAATTGTCAGATGTATGATTTCATTGTTTCCAGCTTTGAATCTCAAATTTTCATTGATAAAGGCAAAAGTCAGGCACCTGGAAGGAGAGGGTGAGTAGAACTTAAATGTACTTCATCTGATAATCATTATCAAGTTTAATAGAGATGGCACTAGAGCAAACAAGAAATATTATAATGATATAGACATTTCTTGGTAATGATAATAAGAGCCTACTACAATAAGAGCCTACATTTTTTTTTTTTAAAGGTTACTAAAATATACAATTACTGATACGGAATTAGACCTTAGGGCTTTTTTAATTTCAGACTTTAGCATGATAGTAGATCAGGAATTAAAAATAGTTTCCAGATGCAAAACTACATTGGTTCCCACTTCAAATTCCAAGTCTTCAAAAAGCAAAAGTCAAAAACTAACCCAGGAATGGATATTTAAATACAATTGGTAATCACTAATTACTCATTAATGTAGATAACACCAGATCATACAAATGCTCTTGTTTATATATAAATAAGGTAAGATAAAATTTGAGAACAATTAAGTTTAGTTTGTTTATTCATACTATTTTAATACGACTAAACTTTTAGTTTTAATTTTTATTAATTTGAGATGTGGATACCACATAACATGGTAAATTACTTAATTACAGATGAAAAATAGTCATAATTATATTAAATAAACAATCATATAGCTAATTGCTCAAAATGGTCATATGATGAATCAGCATTCAAATGACACGTTGAAGACAACACTTTCATTCAATTAACTAAACTGAGATTTTTGTTTTTTTATTTGTCTGAGAATCAGTCCAGGAAATACTGAACTCCAGTCTATCATTTTACCATTATGGTAATCTGCATAACGCATACATTACATTATTATTATTTAGTTTATCCCTACATTTCTTTCGCTTTGTATATACAGTATATATATGGATAACTTTTAATATTTTTTTTAACGTTTTAATGTGTGTCGAACAAAGCAATTATTATAAACAATGATCAAGCAGTAATAAAAATTTCAAAAATAATTAAATTAAAAAGTACTTTTTAAAGACATGCTTTTATTTAATAGTTTCAAATAAAAATAAAACCCACACACATTTCTGCAAATTACATTTAATTTTCAAATAATAAAAGCAACAATATTAATTTCACAGTATATATAAATATGCACTATTAAATAATTGTTTAACCAAATAAACATCACACTATAGAATTTATAATTTGTTCAAATAAAAATATCATATAATAAAGTAATTCTATTCTAATTAACAAGAGTCAACAGTAATTATACTAATAATTAAAAATGAGTCAATATATAAATGATGAGAAAACACTGACTTCAAAATTTACATCATCTTAGATTTTTTTTATATAAATTTAATTACCTTAAAATTTTATTTTTAATATATGTACTGAAGTCTTTATATAAATACGAACACGTGTAAGTAAAATGAAGCCAGTCAAACTTTACTAAGTTGTAGACTTTTTTCTCACATATTTCCATTCTTTCTGGTTTTTTGATGTTGTTTTTAAATCTTCGTGTCAATATTCTTCTACTTGTAATCATTTAAATATCATTTCTCAGGGTTTTTATAGTTGTTCTCTTTTACTTATTAGGCAACTCACCAATTTTATAACTTAATGATGAAAAAAATCAATTTTTTGTGCAGTCTAAAATCGACATGATAAAAAAAAAAAAAGATCAGATATTATTGTTTAAAGTTAATACTGTACTGTGTTTTCTTGTTATTTACATTCAAGAAAAGAAGTTACAAACACCTCTTTACAATAAATATACATTTATAAATAATTTCATTTGCTTTAAAACTAGAAATTTATTTACTTTAACTAACAGTCTTGAGTCCTCTTAGTTTTCATTTGATGATAGTTGCTAAAAATATAATTTTTCAGCCTGCATGGTTTTTTGATACTATGTAGCTGGTTATTTTCTATGGATTATTCCCTGTTTTCTTCTATTGTTTCATTTTGTATTTTTTTAGCATTTCTGGTTATCACCACTTTATTATTAAATCTTTTATTATTATAGAATGTTGTCCTCTTGTTTTTGTCCTCCACTGTCGTTTTCCGTTTTCCTCGTATCTTCTTATAAGGATATGACTCATGATCTCTTATAATTCTTGGTCTCTATTGTGATTATTCACTAGAATTTTATTCTTGCCATTCTAAATTTTTTTTCATTACTTTATTGAAATAAGATGTATTGAGATTTCATCTCCAGGTTTGAATCATGTATTTTATTTTTTAATTGATATAATCAGATGTTGATATTCTTTAACCAACTTAAGTCTGTGTTTCAGCATTTTAAAAAGTTTGTTGAGGTCTTTGCTGTCTTAATCATTCTTCATTCTTTGTTAGGTTTATTACAATGAGATACTATTTTTTTACATCATTATATTTGTGATCATCACACAAAGCTTCAAACTACTGCCTTTGTGCGTGAATGGAGAGCAGCAGTACCTGAATGTTATTTATGTAATATTTTCATCACACTTTTTCTCCCTTCCATGGATATTACACCTCTGTTGGTCATCATGATTAATTCATTTGCAATAAAAAAAATGATCACACTGACATAATGCTAAATCGTTTTTCAACCAGCTTCTTTAATCTATTTCTTGACATAAAAATATAAAACCATTCTACTAACAAGTTATTTTGATGATTGGTATAGGAAATATTTTCTTTAAAATGTGTCACTTCCACACACATTTTTTTACTTTTTTATTTGGTATTTTAGCTAAAACATTAGCAAAATCATCTCTTTATCTTAACTACATTGTAAATTACATTATGCAGCTAATTTATTAATTTGTCATAACAATCATGGAGACAGATATACAAACACAAGTTTATTATTTTAAAATTTTCTTAGTTTGAATTTTCTATTACACATATACTAGTAAAATTATTTCATTCCAGGCATCATTTCTAATACTCTCTTATCTAATTAATTATAAATTTATCCTGCTTTTGACAGGATGTATTCTGTAAATGAGATAATATTAATGAAAATTAGTGGATAAAAGATAGTTCTTAGTTTTTCAAAAGTCTTTTCACATATGTAATGTATGTCTCTTGCATATGACTTTTAAAAATAGACAAAATTTTACTAATAAATATATCATAGATGAAGCAACCTTTTATAATAAATAGCCCACCATCCTTTCATTGAAAAACAGTGAAGAGAGGTAATATGCACTAGGCTTGCCAATTACTAAATAAAAAGGATTTGAGCAGTTTGACATATTCATTTTTCTCTAGGTAAGAATGTCTAGTATCAATTTACCAACAGCATTGGATTAGCTCTGATGATTATGGGCCAATTACCTGAAAAAAATTATAACCCCCTGAAAAGAATTTAGCCCAGATTTGAATTTGAGATTATAGGCATAGCAAATGGTGCATTAAGTCTGTACTTTAAAGCTTTACTTAATCAAATTTGAACTGATTTTTTTTTTTTTAAATTAAGATAGAGTAGTCATCCTAAAATATGAGGCAGGACTGAATAACTAGGAAAAAGTGATAATGCTTGATCATCGACCCGTGTTATTTTGCCATTTAATACATCATTGCTTGTTGTCATAAATTTTAATGAGCTTTTTACCTTATTAAGATGCACCAAGTCACTAATAATATAAAAATAAACAAACAACTGCGCTATCGTCACTTGCACAAAATCATTTAAATATTACCAGAAATTCATTTCCTCTAGCACAGAAAGTACGCGTGTATAGTGAAATATGCATTGGGGTAAAAATAAAATTTGAATATATACATACACACACTCTCACAAATAATTCCAAAATATAAACAATCATTTTAATGACATATAATATTGAATTAAAAAGAATATTACAAAATGTGAATGAATACCTTGTAAAAAAAGAAAAGAAATAAAGTTCGTTGTGTAATATATATATTGTTTCATGTATTATTGTATTTATGTATACTCAAAAGTAAATTTGACAGACAATAGTTTAATGCTTCCCGATTATTGGGATTCTTCATGATCAAGCCAGCAACTCCTGAAGAAGAGAGAAAAATACTACTTAATAGCTATTAATAATAGCTGAAAGTATTTCAAAAGTTTAAATAAAATTTGAATTTCTCTAAAAAAATTTAATAATTAATTTTATATGTCGGAAATAATTCAACATATAATTACAATGCATACTTTGTTCTTAAATTAGTTACATATGTTCAATAATTTAATAAATTATATATATATTTCTATTTTAAAAAAATGAATTTCATTTATTAAACCATTTGCAACAAGTACAGCCAATCTAATTCCAGAAGTAAAAAATGGAATTAGAATTGCTGCTTGTTTGATTAAAGGATGCAGTTCCACAAAAATATAATCTCCATAATAGTGCAAACGTGACTGATGGCATGAGAATCATGATGGCCAGAATCATATTAATCTAAATAATTAAAGGCAATACGTAAATAAGACATTTATTTTATATAGCACTATGTTTTTATAAACTGTAGTATTAATAAGCCAATAAGCCAATGCACATGTGCTTTGTAGATTTAACTATAAATGAATACTCTCACTTTATAAACACAAGATAAAGATAGAATGAATCCATCTATCTTTTCAACCCAAATGTTTATGTATGGGCAAATCTTAAGTATTTGGAAATGAGAGTGTGAAGGCAATATGATAATAATAATAAAAAAAAAAAATAAAGAGAAAATGAGAAAAAGAGCCAAAAGAAAAATCAGAAAATATTGCTTTTGTCAGAAATAGTATTTAATCGGTGACAATTCAACATTTTATTCTACAAACCAATAAATAATAATACTCTTGATTTTACTCTTTATGAAAACAAAAAAATGAAGAAAAAAATAGAAAATTGAAAGCAAACAATATGGAAAAAAATGAATGAACAAAGCTGGTTATACATTCCATATCACTTTGTTAAACATATTTTAAATATATCACTTTTATGATAAAGTTAAGAATATCTTAATAATGCTTAAAGAACATTTCTTTTATTTCTACTCCATGGTCATCTTTTATAAGCATTGCTATTACATACACATGGCCAGACTAGAGATATAAATTACCAGTTAGTGCTATTAATTAGTCAGAATTGACTAAAGAAAAGCTTTTATTAAAATGAGATAGAAGAAAAAGAAATGAGTCAGTATTGGCAGATTTTTTTTGTTAATTGTAGATTGGAAAAAAGTAATAGGAGGAAAAAAGTAGATGAATTTTTTGAAGTATACAATGGTTTCAAGGGAATGTCTGACTTGGCTAATAAGGTCTTTGAAGATATTGCATAATGCAAAAACTTCTGATTTTATCTAAAGAGAAGTCATTTTACATCTCACTATTGCTTCTAATAATATATGTTAAATCAAGAATTTCCAATCTATGTCACATGGATGAAACATGGTACATAGATGCATTAATTTTGGCACATTAAAGCCTTAATTATAAAAATAAAAAGATTAGATCTTGTAAAACAATATTATAGGCAAAAAATATTTTTTATTAATAATAAGAAAGAATAAAATAAAAATTAAATTCTGTGAGTCAAACTGACAAAAGATTTGTTCAGCATTCAATCAGTAAATAAACATTTTTATATTTGTTTAATTTTGAAGGCTAATCCAGGACTAATTCATATTTGGTTTATCGTGCCTAAGTGGTTCATATTTGAAAAATGTTCTGCTTATCTCTAAACATTAAAACTCTAGTATAAACAAAACAAATTTAAAAATTCCATTAAAGTAAGCTATATTTAAATGTAATTTTTTAATTTTTTTCTATATACTATAGAAAAAAAATTTTTATAACAGATTTTTTATATTTTGAAAACAATGTTAATATTATTAATCTATAGCATATTATCTTTTATACAAAAATTAAATATATAAATAACATGCTCTTCTTAATAAATCTTGTTTTATTATATGAACTATTAGAAAATAAATAACACTTCAATGTTTCAACTATATTTTTTTATAATCTTTATCAATGCACAAACTAAAAAAAAACAAAAACAATAAATACAAATATTCCACAATAATCCAAATCCATAAATAACTCTTACCTTAAAACTCTTCTAACAAAAAATCTTAAATTTCCATTACATTCATTTCTTAAATTAATCCCCTATAATTATTCAATTAAATCAAACTATTATTTTATATATTTTTTTCAATTACCAACTTATTCATTTAAAAATTGAATATTTAAATAAATCAATAATATAATATAATATAAAATATCTTTATATAACAGCAATAATATATATTATAATGATTGAAATGGAAGTGGAGATCGAATCTAACCGCAAAAACCATATCTGCAACTACCAGGGCGCCATCTAGGCATTTGAGCCTAGAAAAATTTATAGAGTAGGCAGATACGCGCTGTTAAGATTCCACTTTATTTAAATATTCCGATCGTTAGCCCAAGTCACTAGCTCAGCGGAGACGCAGAGATAAAAATCTATATCTTAATTTATATCTTAAATATCAATAAATAAAAGCCACTGCCAGAAATTAACACATAAAAATATTTATTTACGCACATATAAAATAACATTTAAATTTTGAGGAATAAATTCAACATTTTAGATTTTTCTATTAATCTTTTAATTTTACATTTAACTAAGTTTCAATGAGTTTAATATTTTATTTAGATAGTCAAGTATGAATAGACTACATAGATCTGCATTTGAAAAGAAAATATTCTTCCCTGATTTAACCTTAGGCAACAAATTTCGCAATCAACTGGCGCCAATCCATCTGATACATTCATGTATTCAATGTAGCATGATACGACAACACAAAATACTATACTGTCAGGAATGGACATCTGAACAATAAGTAGAATTAGAGAAGACATTGACTCTTCACCAACAGGAATGTTACATCTGTTGGCAAGTAGAACAATAAACAAAAAACTCCATAGGAATGGACTGCGGTCTTCTGCCGACTTACAAACCCATCCATAGGCAAACAGAAGGTGTGTGGCATATATATGCAATCCTGCCCATAGCGGACCTCATACTACATCTACTAATTACACAAATATATCCAATCCATTGAGCCAATTCAACCACGAAATGAATAACCTAAGATTACCCTCCCTTAATATAACTTTACAAAACTATATAGCCATTCACGCCCGACTTAAATTTAACATTTAGATACGTTCGCACAAATGCATTTTATAAAATTTGTTTTAAAATGTTGAGTACAGATCAGCTGCACAGATTCCACGGTCAAAAACATTCCAAATTAAACACAACCGATCAAAATACAAAGTCATCGATAAACGTCACTTGCATAGGGAATATACAAATCCCATTAGCATTCATCGTAAGATGCTTGCAGTGATATCGTTGACATATATTCTAATCGAATGTGAAAACCACAACATTATCAACCGCTAACGAATCTATGCAACGTCTATACCCAACTTAAATGTAATGCATTTAATAATTTCTACAATAAATATTACTACAAATAAAAATAATAAAATGGAAATGATTTTAGCAAAACTTAACTATATAAATTTAAACAATCAATTATTAATTTGAAAATCAAATAAGAGTTCATTTTAAAATTTAAATTAGCTGAATCTTTAAAAAAAAATCAATGACGAAAGTTCTTAATTACTTTTTTTGGTTGTTGTTAATTTGTAAAGTTCATAGCTCACGGTAGAAGAGTCCAGGTTTCTGCTTTTAATTCCCACGACGCCTCCATTGGAAGATAATGTTCTGGAGATGGCAATAGCTGGTTCAAGGTATCACAGTCTTTTCATTTTCCTTTTTAAATAGAGAGTGTGGTATGTGCGTCCTACCACCTCTCAAACACACAACGCTGGAACTGCCCGAAAAAACTGTATTTCCCTTTTTATATTATCCACACAGATTCAATCAACAAAACGTCACTAATCCATCACTTTCATTAGGGTCCAAGCCAAGGCTTAGTGCTTCCATTGGTCAAGCTAATTTCTCTTTTTTTCTTATCTATCTTTCATCAGATCATTTTAATTATACAAGAGCCCACGGCTAGCTTGCTTTTCAAACAATTTATAAACAATCATTTCCATTTACAGATTACAAGAATTAATTAATACCTGTTTTTATTTTTAAATCTTATACTTTTTTTTTTTATAAAAAAGTACGTTCAAATACTTATTTATTTGTTTTTTTAAAAAAAATATTTTTAAAGTTTGGCATCTGTGCGAATGTATATACGTTTAACAAACATTTTAATTTTAGCGTTTAGTTTTTTTTACTTTTATTTGCGAACTTTTAAGTTTTTATTTTAAATTAATGTAACGACATATTTATATATCGTTACAATATATATATAATAATAATCAAATACAAAAAAACTTTTTGGCAAATATTAATTTTTGCCCTTTTCAGTGTGCTTTAACTAATTTACAATTACGATCTATTTTGCATACATAGCAACATCTATCTTTTTTATATAAAATTAATCATAACCTATTAAAAACATATAATATTTTTTAAGGCATACAAATATAAATATATAAATTCTTGGCATGTTTTGTTAATATAATTTTTATATATTAATATTTATTTTTTTAATTCATATACAAATATGTGCAGTAAAATTATAAATATGTTTGTATTCATTTTTTTTTCTTTTTTTAAACAAGCACTCATTTGGAAAAATTAAAAATATTCTAGTATAATAATAAAAAGCATGTAATTAAAAATTGTCTTTTATAGTTTTTTCCAAATTTTTCATTTTATTAAGAATAAATATTAAGCAAAGCCACATTTTTATTCATATTTAATTATTTTTAGATACACACACATTAAGTATCTAAGTATATTTATACCTATGCACACATTAAATCTGTTATTAATATAAATTCGAAGGTTTGTTTGTTACTTAATAAGTCAACAAATATTGGCAGCAAACTTGATGAATCTTGCATTTCTTTTTTTTTTTTTGAGAATTACATAGGCTACGCAATTTTATTTCATGGTTCTTCAATGTTTGAAAAAAAATTGCTAATTTATTCCTATCTGAGCAAAGCTATGAATACAGAATTTGAACATTTGTACCAGTGCTGACCTCTGTGAAATTTTGAAAATTATCAATATATTATTTCACTGAAAAAAAATTGTGTGTTCTAAAAAAATTAGGACAATATTTTCTGGAGTTAGTTAAATATCAAACATTCAAACAAACTTTTAAATTTAATTATATATGACTAATAAAAATATATTCAAAGGATTGTTTAAAATATTTTAATGAATTAATTTTTTTTTTTTTTCAAAATAATCTTTATTTGCACAAAAAGTAAAATATACATTGTAATATAGAGTTCATGTTTACAATCATGTCTGATACATTAAAGACTAATTAGTTATTAAATTAGATGATGAGTACAGGATTAAAAGTAAAATTTATGTTATGTTACTTATCAGGGGTGATCTAATTTGGCATATAAATCCCATGACATGTAAAGTTTGTGTCATGAATAAACATTATACATACATGGTCATTGCTAAATATTTAATTGACTCCATGTTTGCTCAGCAAGACTAGGCAGGCATGTTCTTAGATCACTTTCTTTAGCTTTATATAATAACTTTAAGAAAATGTCCTCAATAGGACCGGCCAACTCTCTATCAAATAATACCTTACATCTAATCTTCCATATGATAAAATTTATGAAAGTGGCCAGGCGGATGGAGCCAAAATTTCCACTTTTGAATGCATCATTAAGGTAGACATTTGAAGAATTGTATCCTGTAATCCTCTGTAGGGCAATATTCCGTAACTGAGTCCACCATTCACATTGATAGAGTATGTGTTCAATGGACTCATCAAATCTTCTACAAAGAGTACACACTGTATCAATGTTGTGTCCCCTCTGATTACAAAGAAACATCCCAGTAGGCAAGGCTCCAAGGTTGACCTTAACCAAAAAATCCACAAACTTTGGTTCCAATTTCAGGAACTTAGTCAGCCTTATGAGACGAGGGATTGCAACTGGGAGAAGATTATCTGTCCTAGATTTACCAGAGTGAACTAATTGATAAGAACTCCAGTATGATATTTTTTCATCAAACATGGAGCTAGAGCTTTTGATACTATTAAAGACAATAGTTAATTGTTGTTGCATCCAGATATTTTTTATGAGGGGGTGGACGATCAGTGGGGATTATTTTTTCAAAAGGTAAGGGACTTTCTATGTTTGCATTGTCTTTGAAAATTTTAACAAGGATATTGTAAGTCCTCTGTATCAGAAAAATTTTAATCGAGTGCAGTCCTAAACCATTAAGATATCTTGGTTTTTGCAAAATATTAAGACTTATTGCTGGTGTCTTCCCTCCCCAGCACAGCTTTCTACATAGAGATTCAACCTTGCGGATGAAACAAATTGTTGGTGAAAAACCAGCTAGATAATAAATAATTTTTGGTAAAATCACAGAATTAAGGAGTGCAACCTTTCCAAACAGAGAAAGATAAATTTTAGATAGTGAATTAACAGTCTTTTCAATCTTTAAAATTAATGAATTTTCAAGTTCTTTTCTCATGACTGCTGGAGAAGAAGCAATACTAAAACCAAGTCTGTGGGGGAGCTTTTAGTCTACCAGATATTTGCTTCCCTGTCAGAATGGACCACATTGCCAACTTTGCTCCATTAATTGCCAGGCCAAATTCACATGCAAACTTGTGTAGGAGTTCCTCAAGTCTAGAGAACTCATCCTGAGATGAGAGAAACACAACCACATCATCCATATAGGAAATATGGCATATGTACTCTCTCAATAAAGGAATATAAATCCCAGGAAGGAAAGACTCGATGCTCAACAGCAATGGGTTCACATAGACTGTGAAGAGTAGTGCACTTAGTGGTGAGCCCTGAGGGATGGATACACAAGGCCGAAAGCCGGGAGGTACTCTTCCATCAAGTGAGAGAAACACCTCTCTGTTAAGGAGAAGGTTCTCAATCATCTGAAGATATGCCAGAGGCACTTGGAGTTCCTCCAGTTCACCAAGTAGCACATCAATCCTGACACAATCAAAAACTCCGGCAAAGTCAAGTTGAACTGCAACTGGCCGTGGCATCGTTTTCCTGCGAACATGATCGACTAGAAGTCAAAATCGACTGACAGCATCAGCAGTAGAGCTCCCTTTCTTTGCAAACTGATAGGTTGATAATTTTCCAATAATGTTTGTTTGTATATCCTCTCTAATAAGGCCTTCAATGGTTTTAATAAGCAATGGCACCATAGAGATAGGCCGAAGATTATCAAGATTTTTTTGACCCTCAGGTTTTTTAACAAGCGGGACCATGCCTATTTGGCAAAGCCCATTAATTTCTTGGCAGCCACTAGCCAAGAAGTCTACCATTTTTTTAATAATGGGGACTGAAAAGGCGCATAAATGAAGTAATAAAAATTTTGGTATTCCATGTAATCCAGGGTGAGTTCTGTCAGGGAATGATGAAATCTTTGAAAGGATTCTTGCTTCAGTAATTTTGTGTTGATCAGAATGTTCATAAACAAAACATTTCCTGACAAAAGAAATGCCAAGTGGTTGGAATTTTTTTGCATAATATTCCCGAATTCTGAGAAGCATGGAAGAACCTGTATAGCAGTTGCCTTGTATCTCAATGGACCTAGGTGCCTTTGATCTTCTGCTAGAGCCAAGGGCCCATCTCATGTACCCCCTAGTCCAGCAATGTTGGTGATGAAGATATTGTCTGGCCCTTTTAATTGATAAGTACTCAGCAATGGCCTTTTGTTTAGCCTTGTATTTGGATTTTAAATTTAAAATGTTAGGAATATTTTGTGCTTCATATGAAATATTTTTGAGATCACGTGCTATGGAGTCCAGCTCATTGAGAAGAATAACTGGACCTTTAGTTTTGGTAGTACAAGAATTTATTAACTTTGTTAGTGTCTCAATAAAAGTCTTCCATGCATCTACCGCAGGGAGAGTTAAAATTTTTGTTCTATGGAAAATGATATAAGCTTCAGAGATCAGTTTAATAGTGGCATTAAACTTTGTAAGCATGCAAATAGTCCTTGGCATCTCAATTATAGGTTGTAGAATGTTTCTTGGGATTATTTTAATCTCCAGAGCATAATGATCAGAGAACGTAATGGGCCACAGATGAGCTTCTATTTGTGATGATAATGAAGGTGAAAAAAAAAGTAAATCAATTAGTGAACATGATGATTTAGTATAAAAAGAGAAAGCTTCATCATCAAAGAAGAATTTTCCACTACACAGAGACTGATTTATATAACCAATATATTTTTTTGAAAGACTTGATATGTATGATTAAAATTTCCAATAATAATCGTTTCAAAAGGGCTAGTTCTTAGTGTTGAATTAATTACATTAATCACTCTTGTAACAGTATCTTGAGATTTAGGAAGATATACATTTATATAGATTTACATTTAATGTAATTTATAAAGCACTTAATAAAAGATTATTAATTTATTACACATATTGTTAGTATTTTTAAAAGCAAGTAATTTAGAATAACTATATCAAAGAGGTTGATTGTCTGCATCTTGGAACCTTGATAAATATGTTTAAATAAAAGGAGAGTCAGTAATAGGTGTTGGAGTATAATTCAAATATTACAATAAGAATTAAAGGATTAGCAATTAATAATCAAAATAAATATGAGATCTCTAAAACAACTCATTCAGAAATATTTAATTTAAAGACAGCTCCATAAATTAGTGGTAATCTGTTAACATTTATCCTTTTTAACTTTTCTTTATCCTGATTCTTATATATATATATATATATATATATTTGAAAACTTTGTTTACTAGGCTATGGATTTTTGCTTTATAGTATTTAATTGTTTTAATTTTCTACTAACAAAAACATAACCATGGGGAGAACTAGTATATATAAAAATCTGATATAAAAACCAACAGACATTTACATATACACAATTGTGATTCAAAAAAATCTTTGCACAATCTGTCAAACATGATACTTCACGAGATGATAGAATATAATCTTGTTTAGTAATTATCACAAATTATTATTTAATAGAATGCTAGTTCACATAAAATTTAAGGATTTTCCATCTATGTCACTATTATAAGCAAAAGTATGTACTTAAATTTATAATTTCAAATACTAAAATCAAGATGAATCATATATAAAAAAGTGACAAATAGATGTTATGTTATAAAAGTCTTTAGCTTCCAAGTTCACCACTCTATCATTGAGCTAAAGCACAGAAAGCTCTTATCAAATGAGAAGAGTGTTGGTAATTAAAATTCCCCAAAAGAAAATCCTACATCTTCATATTTTTAAAAACTCTAAGAAATCTTTTTTATTTATTTTATATTATAAAAAATAACACATGTAGATAAGAATTAATTACATTATTAAATAAGTAACACATTAATTTCTCCAAACACTTTATTTTATGATGCTAATATCTTACATTTAACTTCAAAACCAAATTTACAAGTAATGTGAAAATCAAGAGAGTAGAATATATATGTACATAAGTAAAAACAGAAATAAAATTTTGGAAATAGAAATAGAAAGAATACCTTTGTATTTAAGAGAATTAATTTTAATATATAAAAAAGTATGGATTACAACAGAATAATGAATAAAATAAAATATTTTAAGTATGATCCCTAGAAATAATTATAAGTAAAAAAAATTTTTTTTTAAAAAAAGTATTATGTAAACATTGAATTTCATAAATGTGAAAGAGAAATAAAATGTGAATAATTATACTTTTTAAAAGATGAAAGATGTTGTAGCTGTAATAGAGATTATTTTGAAAGGGGAAAATAATATTTTTTAGAAGTGTGGATGAGAGAAAATAAATACATTTCAGAATAGTGAAAAAAGAAGACATAGAAATTATTATTTAAAATATAAATTTTAGAAGCATGTGTGAGTTGAACTGATATGAAGAATAATATATTGAATTACAAGACTTGAGAAAGCTGTGAAAAAATGGAATGCAAGTTTTTGAGGTTTATAGAGGAATATATGAGTTTAGAAAAAATAATATAAAATATTAATATAAATAATATAAAGTCATATTAATAAAATCAACAAAGTGAATAATAAAAATAGGGTACTTTTGATAAGAATAAATGTGAAAAATGAAACTAAAATAAAAAGTAAAAATAAAATCTATGATGGACTTTATAAGATTAAGGAAGAATTTGAACAACACTGCTGATTATGGGTGAGTAGATAAAAAGGGAACTAAGAATATCATTATTTTCATCAAAAACTTTACAATTTTTAATTAGAAAGGCTATAATAGTTAGGAAAATATGAAGCATTAAACATGGGTCTATATAACAGAAAGTAGGGATGGGTGATTGATAAGAAATAAATCTAAATTGACCAAATTTATTAATATTTTAGAAATAATTGCTTTAAAAAAACTTATAAAAGATGTAATAAAATGGTAAAGAAAATTTTTATTGAATATTATTTTGAATTAATAAAGCTATTAAGAAATGATGGAGTAATCATATTTTAAAAGATATAAAAGAGAGAGAGAAGCTACTAAGAAACAAGGTGAAAAAGGAAAAAGTAATGGTTAGATAAAATAATTATGTATATAATATTTGTCTGCAAGTTTGTAATGATGGTATATTATAAGATGTGATATGTTGGACTATTGCCATAATTTATGAGTGAATGTTGAATGTATAGAAAATTTTAAACTTTATTTAAACTTTCCAAATACAAACAACTGCTTAGTAATAACACACAAATAGACAATACAGGTTAGTAATTACACAACATTTCGAGTAGTATTATTCTCCATTTTTCTTCAGGTGTTGCTGGCCTATATGCACAGTGACAATATTCGCTTAGAAATTGAACTCGCACCTTTAGATTCTTGAATATCGAATTTAAGGCAGTTGGTAGAGCGTTTGCCTTAAATTCGATTATGTATATGTTCACATAATTTTGATTTATTAAAAAGTAGGTTATATAAGTTGTAATTGTGCACACACTATGATATGCATTTTAAAACATATCAAAATTATAAATTGTTAAAGTTGTTTTGTTTGAATCTATTTACAAATATATTACCGTCATAATATATTTTGATTTAAAATAAAATTCATTTAGTAAATATTCGTTTAGTAAATAGATTCAAATATTGCAATTTAAAAAGTAAAATCATTTTCTTTAATTTAATAAAAGTTATTCCAAATATTTCTGTTTAAATAAATCAGGGACAATAGTTTAATTAGTTAATATTATATAAGTTTATCTAAAAACAGCAGATATCCACTTAAGGTTTTCTTTAATTAATAAAAATAATTTTTAATTAAATCTAGTTTGTAATCCGAATGTCGACAGGGAAATTAACAAAAGAAATTAATTAATGTTGAATTCCTTTAGACATTGGGATAGATTTAATTACAGCTGATAAGTCCGATATATTTTTGTAATGCTCCAGGGCAGTTCTATTGTTAACTTCTACTATAAAAAGAATGGTTTTCTTTTGTTCTCCAGTTTTTCCTTCTAATGTTTCTAAGAGAAATCATTCTGAGTTCTATTCTAGTAATTTGTAAATCTTGACATGACAGAGTAGAGCGCGAGAAGGCTATTTCTCTCCGGAATGGTCATCTGCTGCCGTAGACCATCGGAACTTATCATACAGGGAACCCCGGAACTGCTGCTGCTGCCAAAAATATGAACATTTCCAGATTTTGCTGTTAAATTATATAAAAACCTGCCGACCATCAATCTACCTAAATGCTTCTCCAGAGGTAACCCTAAATTAACCCAAGAGCTCTTGTGATAACTAACATGCTATAGCTATTTAAAATTGTTTTCCTTATATTTCACATAACTTCATTATGTATTTCTTTAACGTGTTAATATAATATAATCAACAGTTTTGCTCTATCCTTGGGTTAATATTTTCTATTTATAAAGCTTTCTTTTATTTTATTATGATAATGTGTCAGAATCATCTTTGACCGAGTGAACTATTCCCTTTATTGAAAGTAAGACACTGCTATTAAGGCATATTTTAAATTTATAATTTTCCAATTTTATTATCTTGCAAATCACTCGTTCGAGGGCGATTCTATTCTTTAATATATAATATAATCACATAGTTTAAAATCTACATGTTATTGATTTTAATCTAATATGAGAGTATTGCGAGGTCAATGATTAAATGTGTCCCCTAATGCATGATTGCATATATAAATCTATACTTACTTTTCAAACCCGCAAGCATGCATTTTCCTATTTTAATTACCGTGTTCTACTTTAATTATAAAGTTCATTGACGTCGAGAATGTGCGGACCCTTTTAAATGAATTTCGGGGAATTTGATTGGGCATTACTCTTAATCCGAGTAAAACCCATTCAGTATGTTTTTATATACACTAGTCTCATATTGCTGGTAAATGAATTGGCTGTTGAGACCGCTTTGTTTTATTTTTCCAAGGATTCTTTACACGGCAAAGTCCGTTCTTTTCGTATATTGCAAGTTTCCAGGCAGAGTGTGTTCCAAATGACACACCTGGGAATTAAACGCAATCGTCACACAGTCACTAAGTTTCGGCTGTTCATAAAATACTTTCCTACGGGTTAGCGGCGAGATGCCCTCCGTAATTATTCCAGATCTTCAATATTGTTTTATTTTATGTTTATTTTACAAAGCATCCGTGACTTAAACGTGTCATACCCTCCAACTTTAATAAATTCATTATCAGCAATACTGACCTCCCAATGCAACTCTATTATTATTATTCTCAAATAAATGCTTTGATCACATTCCCACTTTGTTGCTTAGTAAGCTTTTGTCCGTGCTATTCTCGAAATCAATAAATATTTTATAACACTTAATTTCAAATATTTTCTTAAACTTGTATAATTGCTCAAAGCACCTCGCACATGTTCCTATCTCATCAAGTATATTATCGTAATGCTATTAACCCGAGGAATAGAATATGTCACTTTGTTTTAAAACCTTTTTGTCATTTATTGAAATATAATGCCCACAATTATTTAATACGCGTCCCTGTCTCATATAAGCAGACAGTGGCGTTATATATATATTTTATGAATAAATTTTGTGAAATTATTTAAAACTAAATTTGATCTCTTATTTTATTTGATTCCTATCACTGTCTCAGTCTATATATATATATATTCTGCATTTCTTTTGTAAATCCATAGACATTAATTAGCCACCCAAACTTCTTTTTGTATAGAGTCTTTTGTTTTTCCCTGACCACCAGGCACCGATCAAAGGTCATACTAGTAGTGGCATCAGATGCGTTGTCACGTAGATGGCACTGTGAAATTTGGGCTTTAGATTCGAACTTGGTATATCTAGAAGGCAGCCCCTCCTAGAATGTTCAGTTTCGTGTCTGGGGTTTGAATTCTGCAGTATGTTAACGAGATAGACGATTCTGACTGTTACAGCATATATATATATTGTGCCAGGCATTATCAAATGGCCTTGCACAAAGTATGGATTAAGCACAACAAATATATAAATGTGCTATATTGATAATGGAGTGGTCTGAGCATTAAAATACCCACACACACCAATTTAAATAATATGAAATTGACATGGAAAATATTGTAAAATAAGCTCATGTATTTTTTTTATTTTTCTATTTTGTATATTTTTTATATCACTTTATGTATTGGGCTTTTCTCTGAAAAATTCAAATAGAGAAAGGCAAACTTATTAAACAAATGAATCAAATGTTGGAACATAGTAGTAAAATAAATAATTAAAGCAATTGTTCCAACATACTTGTATATTTTTCATTTTTTTAATTACTGCCTCTAAAAACTAATTTTATTCTATAAACAAAGAATGTTAATTGCTTTTGCAAAAATCTGACCAAAAGCAAAATGTTTGATAATGCTATAATTAAAATGTTATTATTTTTTTTTTAAATAGAAATTCTTTTGAAATGAATAGCTGTAATCAAGTGGTCTGAGGATTCAAGATGGATGTCAAACTTAAAATGTAGAATTTAATCGGAAAAATATAAAGGAATGTTTGCAATCTAAGTGATAAGCTAGATTAAAAGGATTGGCTGATTCATTCTTCTCAGAGGGATATCTGAATTGGTTCTTATTAGTGGGATGGATAGTGCTATGGGATTCAGTCTTTTGTTGGCAGCCATTCTGGGCAAGTCATTCTTTTTGTTGCTCCAGAATTCTCCAAGCAATCAGCTACTTAGAGAGTCATTTATGAATAGTACTATTAGTGACATTCGTTAGAACAAATCCTTTATACAGTTCTTTTAAGAACTCTTATCTTTGTGGATTCGAATAACTATTGGAGACAGCCTATGAAAATTTATTAAATAATCCTCGTTACTATTTAGATATATAAAAAAAGAGGATATGAAGCAATATACTAGAGATTCCGGCATGACCTTGGGGTAGACAACTATCCAGTGCACCGCCCTTTCTCTGTCCTAAGCCGCCCAGATGTGACCACGCCAATTCCAACCGCCCAGGAGGATGGCCAGTGCCGCCTTACTAAATGGAAGAAATCGTCACCACACAGCCAGTTAACTTGAAGCCCACTCAGCCCAGAGGAGAAGAATGAAGACGCAGATATAAGTTTATTTTAAGAGATTTATTAACATTGAAATAATTAACTTTTCTATTTCTGATTAGATATATTTTTTTTTGTTATTATTATTTATCATTTAAAAATGAGTCTCTCGCATACGTATAAATTTATGGTTATTGCGGTCATAAATGGTAAAGCTTTTACTTAAATCCTTTGAGTGAATTTTTCTATTTCAAATTAGTATTTTCAGCAAAGATCGCAATGAGATTTTTTATTGTTGTTGTTGTTGCTATTCGTTTTGCTGTTGTTGTTATTCCTGAAATTCGTCAAATATAAATATGCATGTAGATATATGTATGCGTACATACGCTTATTATATTCGGTAAATATGATATCTCATGCTGAATATCTAAAAATGTATTTAACCGGATATCCTTTTTAAGTTATTTTTTTTTTGTGACTGCTACACCTCACGATGAGTGTAAGAAGGGATTGATTTATTATAGGTTCCCTGGAAGCAAGTACTCTAATAACTTTATATTTAAAATAATAGTAAGTGTATAATTTGGCTGCACGTATATACATGTATAGAAATTTATCTTTGGCAAAACGGAAATAGATACAGTACCTTATGGTGAGTACGATATGGTATCTGAGCCAATGCAACATATTGACTTGTTGAAAATATGAATTTAGTGATATATTTCATTGTGCAAATATGCATAGTTTTCATTATTATATTTCCTATCAATAAAAAGGTTTTAAAGTTATCAGTAAAAGCGTATGCCTGTATGACCGAAAATCTCATATCTGTATATCAAATCACACAAATTAAAATTTATTTCTATTGGGTAAAAAGAGCTCAGACCACTTCCATTACTTATAAACATTGTAAATAGCTTTAGGGATTTATTATTTTCTTATTTAAAATTGTATTTTATCTATTTCAACGCCTCGAATATATATATAGTTTGGGGTAATTAATTATTTAGTATTTTGTTATTATATTATCATTAGTATGAAACGGTGGTGGGTCTTAGGGATTAAATAAATATTTAATCATAATATTAAACTTTTTTCGTTTTCGTATCATTATTTATATTGATAAAAATGTGTTCTTTCCTTATCAACCACATACCTGTAATAATCATTTAACTTACCCATTTGAAGACCCTAGATGTAGAGTGACTTGAGCTAGCCACATGGGATATCGCTCTACCGGGGTGTTAAATCTTATTCTTATGCTCCGCTGAACATATGGTATTGCACATCCTTCTAGGAGGGTGAAAAATTCATTTTTTGATTCTTTTCTAGAAGTGGCGCGCAAAAGTCTATTTTGTAAATAGATTTTTCAAAGGTGTGTACTTGCCATTGTTCTAAATATTCAGGCATTAAAATAAGATATCAACTAAAGGGTGTTTTAACTGGAAGATTCCTGTCAATCCACTCTTTCTATCAGTTTAGCTGGAAGTACTGATATGTATGAGTATAGAAATCGGCTAAATTGATATCCATTTCTTTACCTGTTAAATCTTGGTCACTTCATGCTCAGTGCAAGATTAGGAAAAGAATTCCGCAGGGAGTATGGTCCGGTACAATATATATATATATATATATATGGCTGCAGAAAGGAGTTTGCTATTAACTGAAAGGAGACCCTTTGATTCCTCTTGGAGGCCTTAAAGGAACCGAGCAGGGCAAATTCCTAATGTCCACTCCATACGTTCTTGTCGTTGCAGCTGTTATTACTATGTGATTATTCATATAGTATACGAACATGGATGGGCTGCTCACCAACACGCATTAGCCAGCGTGGTGAGTTTATTGGCTTTTTACCTCTGAGTTTAAGATCAAGAAACACCATGGTCTTTCTTCTCAGTGCCTGATAAGGCAGAATGAATGTTTGTGTAAATGATAAATATTTTTCCAATACATATATACAATTATGACAGACAAAAATAAAGCATGGCCCTTATTCCCAGGAGGCTGTAAAGTCACCAACCAAGGCAGCAGTTGGTGGCCAAAGGCGGAGGGTGCTAAGAATCCCCTGATTGTGGACCCAGGCTGCCATTTGATGATGACTTTTTATTTAGGTACTTACAACTGCAGATCACTTTCAAGTGAAGGAAGATTGCAAGAATTAGAAGAAGAACTGTCTTATATTAAATGGGACATTATTGGACTTTGTGAAGTTAGAAGAAAAGGTGAAGAAACAATTGATTTAAAAAGTGGACATATACTCTATTATAAAGGCACACATATTGGAAATACAAGTGGAGTAGGATTCATTATAAATAAAAAGTGGAAGAACAATATTGTGGAGATTGATGGTGTATCGGACAGAGTTGCAAGATTAGTTATACAACTTAATAGCAGATACCAAATGCAGATAATTCAGGTTTATGCCCCAACAAGTTCTCATAGTGATGAAGTAGTAGAAGATTTTTATATGGATGTACAAAAGGCTTTTGATCAGAGTAAACAACATTTTAAAATTGTTATGGGAGACTTTAATGCTAGAATTGGTAGACACATGAAAGATGAAATTGCTGTAGGTAATTTTGGTTATGGTAATAGAAATGAGAGAGGACATAGACTTGTGGAGTTTGCAGAAAAAGAAAAACTTTATATTATGAATTCATTTTTTGAGAAAAATGTTAAAAGGAAATGGACATGGAAGCATCCAAATGAAGGTACAGCAGAATTGGATTATATTTTGACTAACAGGAAATACATATTTCAAGATTGTAATGTTCTTAATAAATTTAACACAGGAAGTGATCATCGATTAGTAAGGTGTAAGTTACGTGTTAATGTAAAACTAGAGAGACAAAAATTATTAAGAAAAACAATATTTACAGTTGATATTTCTAATCTTCAGAAACATTCTAATGAATTTAAATTAGAACTTACAAATAGGTTTCAAGTGTTAGGAGATTTTGAACATGATTCAGATTTGAATGAAATTAATATGAAAATAACTGATACACTTTTAAAAACTGCAACAAAGATAGCTGGTAGAAAAAAGCAGCAATTGACTAATAAAATTTCTACTGAGACTAGAGAATTTATGAAGAAAAGAAGGAATATGAAGATATACAAAAGTGATGTATTAAAAAGAATTGAATATCTCAAATTTTGTAAAATGGTACGGAAAAGAGTTGAAAATGATATAAGAAAGTATAACTGTGAAATAGCAAGGAAAGCTGTAGAAGAAAATAAAAGTCTCAAGAATGTTAAACAACATTTTGGTATTGGTAGGAAATTTATATCTGCAATAAGAAAAAAAGATGGAATTATTACTAAAAAGAGAGATGACATCATGAAATTGGTAGAAGATTTTTATCAAGAATTATATAGTAATAAAGAACAAGTACCTCCTATATCTATTACATCTTCCGAATTGCCCAGAATTTTAAATGAAGAAGTGAGACATGCAATTGAATGTATGAAGAAAGGAAAGGCTCCAGGAAATGATGGAATTATAATTGATATATTAAAAGAAGCAGGTGAAGAAATAGAAACAATTTTAGCAAAGTTATATACCAAATGTCTAAATGATAAAGATGTACCAGAAGATTGGAAGAATGCAGTAATAATATTAATATTTAAAAAAGGTGATAAAGAAGATATTAGAAATTACAGACCTATCAGCCTTTTATCAGTTTTATATAAAATTTTTACCAAGATAATTACAACTCGTCTACAGAGAACTTTGGATTTCCACCAACCAAGAGAACAAGCTGGATTTAAAAGTGGTTTTAGTACAATAGATCATATCCAGGTATTGAGAGAAGTCATAGAAAGGACAAATGAATATGAGTTGTCATTATGTTTTGGATTTGTAGATTATGAAAAGGCATTCGATTCTATACACATTTCTTCAGTGATTAAAGCATTGGATCATCAAGGTATAGATCCAGGTTATTGTCATATTTTAAAGAATATTTATAAAAATGCAACAGCAACAATTAGATTACATAATGATACTGGAAAAATCAACATTGAGAAAGGTGTAAGACAAGGTGACTCCATATCACCAAAACTTTTTACAGCAGTGCTGCAAGAAGTATTTTGTGGATTAAAATGGGAAACTAAAGGAATGAAAGTAAATGGAGAGTATTTAAGTCATTTAGATTTTGCAGATGATGTAGTTGTTTTTGCAAATAATGCTTCAGAGCTGCAGGAAATGTTGCAGGAGTTAGCAGATGAAAGTAGAAAAGTAGGACTAAAGATAAATGTTAAAAAGACTAAAGTAATGTTTAATCGATTTGCTCAAAATATGAAAATAAAGATTGATTATGAAGAATTAGAAGAAGTTAACAGTTACAAATACCTTGGTCAGATTATTAATACAGATGGAAACATAATGGAGGAAATTAATCATAGAATTAAACTTGGTTGGAGTGCTTTTGGTAGAAATAACTTGATACTAAAAGGAAATATGCCTATGTGTTTGAAAAGGATGGTTTTTAACAAATGTGTTTTACCAGTTCTTACTTATGGATCTGAGACTTGGACACTTAATAGAAGAGCAATACAGAGACTTCAGACCACTCAAAGGAGTATGGAGAGATGTATGTTGGGAGTAACAAGAAGAGATCGAAAACGCAATGTATGGGTAAGACAACAAACAGGTGTTACTGACCTTATTGAAAAAATTAAAAGATTGAAATGGAGTTGGGCTGGACATATTGCTAGAAGAAATGATAATAGATGGACAATTGAAATTTTAAACTGGATTCCAAGAGATTGTAAAAGACCCAGAAAGAGACCACATGTGAGATGGATGGATGAAATAGGAAAATGTGCAGAGGTGTTGTGGAAAAGAGAAGCTAAAGATCAGAGAAGATGGATTAAACTTGGAGAGACCTTCATCCTGCAGTGGATTGATAATGGTTGATGATGATGATTATATATATATAGGCATAGAAACTTCTGACTTCATCTAGGAAAAAGTTATTTTATAACATTTCATTACATAACATTACTAGTTTCTAATAAATTGGTCTTCTGGTAAAAAAACATTCAATTTGTATTGTTTTCAAATTAGTTGGCTTAGATTCAAAATATTACAGGGATTGCATTTTTAAGCATCAGCAGAATAAAAGTAAGTTGGTCATTAGATAAAAAGAAAAAGCATATCCTATACATCGTAACAAAAAAGTCTAACAAAAACCATAAGAGAGTCTACTAATTAACATAACTCAGTACTTTCACAGTTAGTTCTGAAATTAGATGTCATCATGCTATAAAAATTCTTACACTATAAAAATGATACATATATAAGAAAAACTGAAACTCAAATACGCTAATAAATTTAAATATAAAAACTTTATTACTTGCTAAGTCAGGCTTTCGATAGGTGTGTATTATATATTATAAAATTAGTAATTAAATGCATCAATAAAAAAAAGACTTATAGAAGTTTGTATTGTGATATTTTTTTTTTTAAAAAATGTGTTTAAAGGAAGATCAAAGTATAGCAATTATCACTGATGGTGATTGTATTACCTTAACCCACTTTCAAGCAAAGAACTGACTATATAAAATTGCTAATAGCATATTTTGGATTGATCTTATTTAATTAACTTTTTTCATTTTGTCATACTGTTTAAATAAATTTGTACTTATTTTTAATTTAGAAGATTTAGCTAATTATTTATTCCAACAATATATACTTGTGCGCATATTTTTTTATAATGGTTAAAAATGATTATGATGATGATATTTGCGTATAAGTTTTATAATAATCACAAAAATAAATAATATTTTTATTTATTTTATTAGTGAATAGAATTATTATTAAAATAATTGTTATCTGAGTTTATCGAGAAAAAAAAGTTATAATTTGAATGATTAATGTTGTGATAATATCTTAGAAAAAAAAAAGTTTTTATCGTCTTAATCATATAGTAGTCTAAGATAATGCAAGGGGGGTAAATCTCTCCTTCCATCTTACAATATACTTTGAGCTACTTGCCTCATGACATATCATTGAGAACAAGATTTGCCAATCCGCATTTTTCCATGGAGAGCCCCAACTCAGATTAGAGAATCCAATAGTAAAATGGTACTTTTACGTAGTATTATTTATAATTTTATTACAATTATATTTATTGGGGCCAACCCTGTTATTGCAATTAGGAATATCACTTATGCTTGAGTGACCCTTGTTTGATAAAATTTTAGCATTACTAATGAAGAAAGGAAATCTTTTTAGTCCAAATTTTAAATCATTCACTATATTTTTTTATAGGAAAATTGTATAAATAAATAAAAAATCTCTATTCTAAACCTAATTATGTACTAAACATTATCATTTCACTTTCTCTGATTACTTTAAACATTTACACTAAAAGTAACAATTCACTCCATTTATTCTACCCTAAAGCTTGAATAATGAAATATGTGATGTGATGCACTATGACTTCTTTATCGAAATCAGGAATCTCTGAGCCACAATGCCCAGAGAAACATGTTAACTCCCTTACCTTGCCCTTCCATTCCCCACCCTAAGTTTTTCCCATATTGTTTCCTATCCTGCTCCATTCCATTTCCACAACATAATCTTTGTCAACTCTATAGCCTTTATATCTAAACCCCTCTTATCCCCCCCCCCCAAATCAAGCATAAAAACCAAGAACCCTTTTTCTGTATAATCACTTTGTTTATATTTATTCTCCTACAACTTCATTATTTGTACCCTTTGTTTTCAAGCATTTACATTCAATTAACAGATGCTTAATATTTTCTATGCCTTTCTTACTTCACTTTCAGACTAATTCACCCATATTTTTCCATTTATGTATATATTCTTGTTGCTAAAGATCCTGTTTGAGCCTTAAACATTAAACTACTTTCTTTTCTATTGTCATAAATTAACTCGCACCCAATATTCTGTTTACTTCTATATATATTTATTCTCCCAATTAGTTGTCCATCTCTCCAACTCCCTATTCTTTATTAATACATCTTCTATCCCATTCGTTGCTACTATTACACTCAACAATTCTCCTAACATAATCATCCCATCTTTTGTATAAGTATACTGACATAAATTCTTTATCGAAATTTTCTGCATATCATATTACCTTTCTCACCTATCTTGTTGCCTACACTTTACTCATAACCCAATTAAATACTATTATGGCTATTCTCTTATTATCCATAAACTGCAATCTACTGAACATTTTCATTTTGCTTTTTAACATCTCTCATATAAAAACTTGATCATCCCATTTCTCCTTGAATTGCCTCCTTTGCTGTCCTCACATCTGCATCTAATTCATGTCTTCCTACTTCTCTTTGAACTTTTTCTAAATAATCTAATACCCCTTTACTTACACATAACACATCATTACCATATATTAACCATGCTACTACCATTCCTTTGGATACAATTCTAGCTACATCATATTTATTATATGAAAACACATCACTGTTAATTTCTTTATCAATCCCTTTCTTTTCTTTGCTTTATTGACCAATTTTTTCTCTCATTTATCCAAGCAATTTTTTTGATTACATAAGATAATTCCCAAATCATTATACCAATTCACCACACTTAACTTTATATCCCCCAATAAAAATTATTTGTCTTCTCTTTCCTCAGTATTAATCGTCATTACTTTTGATTTTTTTTCACTAAATTTAATCCCCATCTCTTTACCCACCATTGTGCATGTCTTCAGCATAACTTACATATCTTTCCTTCTTTCTGTGCACTGGAAGACATCTGCAGATAAAAGGGTCAATAATGTATATACTGCCTTGCTGCCTATTAATGGTATCTCTATCCTTCTTTCTAGTCTTTTTATTGTTTTCTCCATTTCTTTTAAATACAACAAAAACAAAATAGGTGATATAGGGCATCCATGCCTTAGTCCCACCCCATTTTTAACTCTAACTGATTCTATATTCCCTAATTAATGAGTACAATAATTATTTTCATACAATCTCTTAATAAGATCCACTAAAGCTCCATCTATTCCCAAATTTACTAAACTTATCCATAATCTATTTCTATTTATTCTATCATATGCCTTCTCTATATCTATAAAAGCCATATATAACTGTCTAACTGAATTTCTACTCATATCTATAAGTTATGCCTAACTGATTGAGAACCTTCTTGCATTTCTCCCAGTATATTATTTTCTTCCATCCATTTTTCAATCCTTCCAGTCACCATATATGCAAAAACTTTATACAACACTGATGTTACCACCATCATTCTATGATTACTTAACTTTTTATGATTCTTACCTTACTCCAACTATCCGGAAAATCTCTCCTCTGTGCCATCTTATTCAAACATGATAATAGGTTTGATGTTGCCCTATGTTCTAAATTCATTACCATCTCTGCTGCCCATCCATCTAAATCTCTGGCCTTTTCACTTTTCAATACTTCCCTGTCTCATTCAGTTCATTTTCTGAAAACTTAATATTTCCATTACTATATGCTTTTATGTTTGTTATCACTCTGTCCTTCACATCTAACATCTTTTCTATATCCATTACATACTTATTTAAGATTGTCTCTAATTCTTCTCTAAAGCTGTATTGTATTCTCTCATCATCTAGTAATATTATTTCTCTCTCCCCTACATTCCTTCTTTTAATGTATTTCCAAAATTTTTTACTCCCATCTCTTCCACTTTTATTAATATCCTCCAACGATTTACTATTTAATTTTGTTCTCTATATATAATTATCTATTTTGGTCAATTTCTTTTTTAAAAAATACTTTTCCCATTTAACATATGTGATGTGATGCTCTGTGACTTCTGCTTAAACAGAGTCAGGAATCTCTCAGCAACTATGCCCTGAGAAACTTGTTAGCAACTTTACTTTCCATTCCCCACTCTAAGTTTTCCCATATTCTGCTCCATCCTATTTCCACAACATAATCTTTGTCAACTCTGTGGCTTTTATATCTAAATCCTCCTTATCTTTTCCCAAACCCAGCATAAAAACCAATATTCCACTTTCTGTATAATCACTTTTTTTCATATATATTCTTCCATAACTTCATTATTTGTACCCTTTCTGTTTTCAAGCATTTACATTCAATTAAAAGATGCCTAATATTTTCTATTCCTTCTTTACACAATTTACAGACAAATCACCCGTATTTTTCCATTTACATGTATATTCTCTGGTTGCTAAAGATCCCATTCGAGCCTTAAACAATAAACTACTTTCCTTACTATTATCATACATTAACTTGCACCTAATGTTCTATTTACTTAAACTCTTTTTCTCCATCTCTCTAACTCCCTATTCTTATTAATGAATCTATTCTTTTATCCCATTCCTTACCACTATAACATTCAACAATCCTCCTAACACAATCATCCCATCTTTTGTACAAATATACTGATGTAAATTCTTTATCCAAATTTTTTGCATACTGCATTATCTTTCGCTTGTCCTTTACTCGTAACCCAATTAAATACTATTTTGGCTATTCTTTATTATCCATAAACTGCAATCTACCAAACATTTTTATTTTACTTTTTTGCATCTCTCATATAAAAACTTGCCCATCCCATTTCTCCTTGAATTGCCTCCCTTGCTGTCCATATATCTGCATCCAATGCATGTCTTCGTATTTTCCTTTGTACTTTTTCTAAATAATCTAATACCCCTTTACTAACACATAATGCATCATTACCATATGCCTATTCCTTACACAATTTACAGACTAAATCACCCATATTTTTCCATTTACATGTATATTCTCTTGTTGCTAAAAATCCCATTTGAGCCTTAAACAATAAACTACTTTCCTTACTATTATCATACATTAACTTGCACCTAATGTTCTGTTTACTTTTATATATATTTAAACTCTTTATACTCTCCGTACTAGTTCTCCATCTCTCTAACTACTATTCTTTATTAATGAATCTATTCTTTTATCCCATTCCTTACCACTATAACACTCAACAATTCTACTAACACAATCATCCCATCTTTTGTACAAATATACTGATATAAATTCTTTATCCAAATTTTTTGCATACCGCATTATTTTTCTCACCCATCTTGTTGCTTGTCTTTTACTCATAACCCAATTACATACTATTTTGGCTATTCTTTTATTATCTATAAACTGCAATCTACCAAACATTTTTATTTTACTTTTTGCATCTCTCATATAAAAACTTGACCATCCCATTTCTCTTTGAATTGCCTCCCATGCTGTCCATACATCTGCATCCAATGCATGTCTTCCTACTTCCCTTTGTACTTTTTCTAAGTAATCTAATACCCCTTTATTAACACATAATGCATCATTACCATATGTTAACCCTGCTACTGCAACTCCCTTCCATATAATTCCAGCTACATCATATTTATTATATGAAAACACTTAATTTCTTTATCAATCCCTTTCTTTTCTTTGCTTCATTTATCAATTTTTCTCCCCATTCATTGAAACAATTTTTCTGATTACTTAAGATAATTCCCAAATAACTATATCTATTCACCACATTTAACTTTATATCCCCCAATAAAAATTCTACATCTTCTTTTTCCTCAGTATTAACCATCATTATATTTGATTTTTCTTCACTAAATTTAATCCCCATCCTTTTATCCACCCTTGCACATTTCCTCAGCATAACTTCCATATCTTCTCTTCTTTCTGCACACAAAAAGATATCCAAAAAAAAAAAAAGACATGACAAAGTATATATTCCCTTGACACCTATTAATGGTATCTCTATCCCTCTTACCTAATCTTTCTATTGCTCTTTCCATTTCACTCAAATACAACAAAAGCAAAATAGGTGACATATCACATCCTTGCCTTAGTCCCACCCCGTTTTTAACTTTAACTGATTCTATATTCCCTAATTGATATGTATAGTAATTATTTTCATATAATTTCTTAATAATGTCCACTAAAGCTTCATCCATTCCCAAATTTTCTAAACTTACCCATAATTTATTTCTATTTACTCTATCATATGCCTTCTCTATATCTATCTATAAAACTCATATATAACTGTCTACCTGAATTCCTACTCATATCCATAAGTTGTGTGACTACAAATAAACTATCTCCTATACGCCTATCTAATCTAAAATGTTCTTGCATTTCCCCCACTACATTATTCCCTTCCATCCATTTTATAACTCTTCTAGCCACCATATATGAGAAAAAACTTTATATAAAACTGATGTTACTGCTAGCAGTCTATAATTATTTAACTTTCTATGGATCCTTACCCTTTCCTTTAAATAATAATCTTACTTTTGTATTATTCCAACTACTTAGAATTTGCCCTATACCCTAAATTCATTACCATCTCTGCTGCCCATCCATCTAAACCTCTTGCCTTTCCACTTTTCAATTTCTTCTCTACCTCATTCAGTTCATTTTTTGTAAACCTAATATTCCCATTACTATATACTTTCATGTTTTCTATCACTCTATCCTTCACATCTAACATCTTTTCTATATCCATTACATATTAAGTCTTCTCTAGAGCTACACTCTATTCCCTCATCATCTAGTAATACTATGTCTCTTCCCCCTACATTTCTCCTTTTAATGTAATTTCAAAATTTTTTACTCTCATCTCTTCCACTTTTATTAATATCCTCCAAACAATTTACTATTCAATTTCATTCTCTCTATATATTTATCTATTTTAGCCAACTTCTTCTTTTCTAAGTACTTTTCCCATTTAGCATTAATATCTTTTTCATTTTCCTTATTCTTAATAGTACCCTTATATTCTCTGCATGCTTCTTTTCTTTCTTTTACACTTTTACTAATTCTCATTTTTTTATTACTTTTATTCAGATTTGGATATAGTACTGCCACTTAGTGTCTATTAGTTATTTAAGATTACAGTACTTAGTTCTGAAATAGAATATAGAGAATTTTACTCTAATTGCAGATGCTAAACTAATTGTGATTTGTTTATACAAAAAAAAAGTATTTAAATCTATTTACCAAGGTATAGACAAGCTTACAGTAAAAGAATATTGTTCACATATTGTGTTGGCATCTAAAATAAATAAGTTAAAGACATCATATGAAGGAGATGATGTTAGAAAAGAGCCGTTGTTACACAAATACATGGCAAATACAAGGCACTAGCATAAAATAACCCTATTTAATTATATAATCCAATTGGAAATGTGAATCTCCTATTATCATATTTTAAATTAAAACCATGTAGAGGTTTTAAAAATATATATATATGTTTTTTAAATGTTATCTATGAAATGTATAATCATTAAATTTTGCCAACAAATGTTATCAGGTTTGAAGAAAGTTTTTAAGATGCTCAATTAATCATTATTGGATTAAAGTAATCTTTGGAAAATATTGGATATTGAACAGAATATAATTTGAGATATTATTTCAGATATGTAGATTTTAAGTATGAAGTATTATTTATCTAAATGCTTTCACCATTTCATGTCATACTTATGTTTGATTACTTTAAAACATGATGAGTAATCACCAACATTGCCCAAACAGAAAATTAACCATATACACCACACAAATTAATCATCAGTACTGGCTAAAGTTCATTAAGTTAAAATTAAAATTAAAATTATTTAAAAGAAAATGAAAATTTTCAGCTTTAAAATACTGCATCTTTTAAAGCAATGAAAGGAACTTAATATTATTTTAAAATATTTAAAGTGAGTATTTATTATGTGAAGAGAGAAACAGAAAAAAAGGAAAGAAGAAAATATCTCATTATAAATATTGTTTTATACATAGTCAGTTTATTTAATAAATCGTTTAATAATTAACCCTTGTTGTGATTAGTTTTGTTTTTTTTTAAAAAAAATGAGAGAAATAAACTCATAACTAAAATAAATACATGAGTCTGTCATCGTCTGCTTTAGAAGTATATCATAACACACTTTAATGTAAAAAAAAGAGAGTAAAAATGTTTGAATATTTATACTTGCATGCAACTCAGGAGTTCTAAATAATCAATTTAAATGTTCATCCAATAAAAACAAGCATCCTATTAGTGACATAATGAATTAAATCACTCTCCATCTTCTATTCCAGTCCCATTCATTTATTTTTACTGAAAACACAACTGAACTGTTGAATTTTAAGACTAAGGTTAACACCTTTAAAGGACAATCAAATTACATTTCTTTTCATCTCTATTTTAGAATATACTTGGCAATTAACTTTTTTTATGGATACTATGTGCTTTGTAAATTCAAAACATAAATATATTATTTAAGCTTTTTATTATTATTGAATGCATTATAATACATTTTTTAAAATGATTATCAGTAAATATATTTAAAAACAGCAAATTTAGACCAGTATTTGACTAGATATAGTAATTATTACATAAAATTTTTTTTAAAAAATCATGAAAAATTGACAATTGCTCATTATATGTGTTGCCAATTTTCTATTCACAGCTGTGTTATCATCTTTAGAAGTAAAGAAATTTTTTTTTTTTTTAAAAAAAAAATTCTGCTTAGCAATCGAATGTAATCACACAGTCTATATACTCTTTTATATCAATCCAAAGAAAGTGTTAAAAAAAAACAAGTTCATTTTATTATTGATATTCATTTCTCTTAATAACATCATAAGATAGTGGTATCATATCTGATTCAAAATTTTAATTCAAGCTGATAAAATTCAAAATCTCTTTTAGGTTACATAAACAATTAGGATTTTTCTTTAAGATATCCAACACATAGTTTAAAACAGTGGTCTTCAACCTTTTCACACCTGCGGACCGGTAAAAATAAGGATAAGGTTTCACAGACCGGCAGAAGTCTATAGATAAATTTTCTTAAAGATGTAAACTGCTTAGCCTTAGATGAGGTTATATATATATATATATATGGAGTTTGTATAATAAAAAAAACTTTTTTTTTTTAATTTTGAATTTTTTTAGAAAAGTAATAAAAAATTTAATTTTATCCCCTCCCCCCATAAACATCTGTGATAACTAGAAAAACAAATTAATTTATGTGTGATTGATTAGATTTTGTTTTTGTTCTGTTTCTTTTTTTTTAATTGGCTAAAAATGAGATGAAAAAATAAATAAAAATTGTTTATATTAATTAAAAGTTTAAATTCTTATTATTCTGTTATTACTAACTTTCTTGCCAGTCTACCGCGGACCAGTAAAAAACTTCTGCGGCCCGGCACCGGTCTGCGCACCAAGGGTTGAAGACCACTGGTTTAAAACACCAATCAAAAATTGATTTGTAAATGAGTATTTAGGTTTTGGGGTACCACAAATACAAAAAAATATTCATAATTTCACTGCTTAAGAATTTGGGAAGCCTTCACTGTTCTAATTTAGAGAAGTCTTAAAAGCTGATTTGTCTTTTAATGATATTTATTCAGAAACCAGTTTAGATTAGACATGATTTATTCACCAATCATAAAAACATTCTTTTTTTGTACAATGTTTTTAAATAATAGTTTTAGGATGGTATTTTACATTCAATTTCAGATTAAATCAAGAAAAATTTACTTCTAAGCTTTTTTTTTTTTTGTCTAAAAGATAGCTTTGGTAGAAATAACTTGCCTATGTGTTTGAAAAGGAAAGTTTTTAATAAATATGTTTTACTAGTTCTTACTTATGGATATGAGATTTGGACACTTAATATAAGAGCATTACAGAGATTTTAGACTACTTAATAAAGTATGGAAAGACATATGTTAAAGTAACAAGAAGAGATCGAAAATAAAATTCATGTTAGAGAACAAACGTGAATCACTGCTATTATTTAAAAAATTAAGAGATTACAATGAAAATGGACTGGACATATTACTAGAAGAAATGGTAATAGGTGGACAGTTGAAATCTTGAACTGAATCCCAAAAAATTGTAAAATACTTACCAAGAGACCACATGTGAGGTGAAATGATGAATAAGGAATTTTGTTGATGTGTTATGAAAAAGATAGAGATAAAAAAAACTGGACTAAATTTGGAGAGACCTTCATCTTGCAGTGAAATGATAATGATTGAAAATAATGATTGCAACAGATATATTATTATAATGAAATATCCTATCTTTTAATATATTTAGTGCAGCAACATATCAAAATCTGTGTTTAACATACAAAGCTGCTTTTATATCTTAAAAAAAAATAACAAAGCATATTTAAGTTGATTCACATTCTTTGGTAATCATTCAAGTTAAAGGTTGTGAAGATTTCTCTTCCATCATTGTCTAATTTAGTTTTTTTTTTATTTAATATTAAAGTAAAAATCTTCATAAACTGCATTTAAATAGTAAAAATATTCTGTAAAATGAGAAAAATATAAATCTTAAGTAAATGCATACAAACATAAATATACTGTATAATAAATAGAGATTATTTGCTATTAAAATTTCAAAATAGTGTATTCTGAATATCAACTTTCTTACTAAAATATAAGAACATTAAACTAAAATTTAATTAGAAATATGCTAGAAGTTTATCCAAAAAAATCTAAGCTGAGGATTTTTTGAAAAATATGTAACTAAAAATCAAATAATTAGTAAAATAATTATCTAGTTTATTTTTTTTAAAAAAACAACAATCTGCTGCTGGAGAAAGCCAGATAGTGCGTTCATTCAAATGTAAAGTCACAAAGAGTTCAATAAATGGTGCGCCATTTATTTTCTATTCTTTTTTCTTCTAAAAATAAGTAAGCATCAAAAAGATATTCACATATTATTTATTAGTTAATATATTGTAACTGAACAAAAGATGCAACAATTGCTCATGTGTTTGAATATGCACACAAACAACCATTTCAGTTCTTTTTAAAAATGCAATACATTTTATTATTACCAAAACATTTTGGACAATGTCAAGCTATCCTATAAGTATAGCTTTATTAAGTCACAAAGAAAAAACTCAGAAAACACATTACAAATGATTATTTAAAGTAAAACAAATAAAAATTCAATAATTCCCAATGAAAATTACTTTACTAGTCCCTCAAGACTAGCAGCAAAAAAATCTTTTGTCCCTTGAAGATACCTGTGCATTTCTTCATCATCATATATAGTTATAAATAATTTGATGTGACAAATCTTTTTATCATAATTATAAACAGTCTTTACAAATATCTAATGAATATGCATTCTATATCTACTACTTCGATTGTAATCAAATTAGAATGTGCTGTTATCCATTAATATATATAGGAAACTTGTAATTTCTGTTCTACTTGAATTTGTAATCAATTTCTGATTTCTATATTTAAATAATATTCAAAATATAAATACAAATTTATCGGACATGTATATATCATACACATTGGTCTATAAATCATTTTATTGTGATTATTTTCAAATATGTATTTTTACATACACACATTCATTGTACATTAATTAGTATATAGATGTGTAAGATAGTTAAACAAATTATCGTTAATTATATTTTTTTAGATGTACATACTTTTAAATATGAAAACTCTCTAAAAATATTTATAGGATAGCTGTTGTGAAACAAGAAATGGAAAAAAGTATCATGTCACAATCTCAACTCCAGATGTACAGTGAAGTCTTATCGTTGACATTTCAGTATCAGATTACAAAACTCGTGTAATTGAGCAAGGCTAGAGACCTCATGACTAGACCTAACATTTTGTTAAAAAAACACCTGCATTTAGAAAAATCAAAACCAAACAAGAAATATATTTTTGAAATATATATATATTCAAAACGCACTTCTACTATGTTAACTACATACATATGATTATGTGTATAGACAATAGTGTGAACTTTCTATGAAGATCAGACATTTAGTAAATTTAATCTCTACATATTTAACTTGCAATCACCTGTAATACTAATGAAAAGAGGAACAGAAAAAGATATAAATATTTCCTTATACATCTAATTCTAAAGACATCTGCTGCTAAAATTTTTAATCAATTTCTGATACACATGGTAGCATAGAAAAAACAAAAATGTCTCTAACTGCTCTTCATAGAGAAATAGTAGAGAAGACTGATGACAAGAGTTTGAGCAATTTTTCATCCTCATTTTATCATCCAGCTAAGAATAGCCAACAACCACCACTTACAGACCTATTAGATGCTGCTTGGTTGCCTAAGGGTCCAGATACCGATGTAAAAACTTAAACCTGATGACAAAATGAAATAAAAATCAAATTTAATCAATCCAGATTTGAACCTAGATCATAGCAATAGCAGGTAGTTGCATAACAATGGCTTCAAAAATCCTTTTACAATGTTTCTTTTTATATTATAAGATTTTGTAAGATTTCCTCCTCTTTTCCTCTGCCCAATCTCTGTGCAAATTATTGTCATCTTTAAATTTTAGCAATGTTTATATATATATAATGCTTTCATACAAATTATTTTTTTATATTTTTTCACAAGAAAGAATACTATCTAAAACAGGATAGTTAGACTTTTGATGTTTAGCATCAATAACACTTTTAACATGTGCAATAGCTTAAAAACAATTCTTAAAAGTTGCACAATATTTTATTAGCCTATTCATTCAGTGAACTGCATGTTTCCTGTATAAGTAAGTAGAGGGATTTGAACTTAGAATTTTTCAGTCTACATTCATCCTCCACTCTATCTCAAATAATTGACACATCTTACCACATTCATATGAAAAAAATAGATGATTCCCACATGCATGTGGTTAGGTGAATCGGTTGTTGAGATAGAGTTGAGGATGAATATAGACTAAAAAAATAGTAAGTTCAAATACCTTTATTTACAATATTTAATCATATAATGATATAAAAAATAACAATAAAAACTGTATATGCACATTATCATTAGAAGCCATTTGTAAAATAATATGGCTATTTCTAACTCTAGGTAAAAAAGAATGAAGAAGAAGAAAAAATAAAAAATTAAAAAATAAATTTAAAAAAAAGATTAAAATCATGATTACTGAATGTATGATTAATGGTTGAAAATGTCCACAAGCATACAATAATATTTTCCCAGTAGCACCGAGATAACTGATAACATAAAAGACTCAAGATGATTAAGTTCTGTATTAAATTAAATAAGGTAAAAGAAAATGAAGAGAAACAGAAATTATATAAAATCTAACTATAAGATCTTTCCATTGACTCGTTGTAAATCAAAAGATTTTGTGAGTATTAATGTGTAATAAGAAATGTGGACTTAATCAGTGAAGTATTGAATAGCTTCATGGTCTCAGATCTAACTGCTTCAGCTTCACCTATTTAAATAGAAAGTAGGTTGAATAAAAAAAGGTTCCCCTCTTTTCTTCCAAAGTGTAAGCTTGTAGTTAAGACCTGTAGAGGTCCGTACTATCGCATTTTTACACGCATATTCTTGAGGTTACAGCCATAGTAAATATTACTTATGTAATCAATGTGCATTTAAATAAATTTGTAATAATAATTACTAATAAATTTAGGGTAATGGTAGAGTGTAGCTCAGGGGTCAAATGTCAAAGCTCCAGCCCTGCCATTTGCAGGGTTCAATCTTCATATAAATTCCCAATAAATCATTCAATTATCTATTATGTCAAAGATTTTTTTTATTATTCATACAAATCTTTAATCCTACACATGATTTATTAATCTTGGCAATTGAAGTAATTTCTATTATAGGATTGGGGGGGGGGGGGAGCTTTCATCATTACAAGTAAAGGACAGACAACAAGATGGGGTGAAAAAAGTAGTATGGTATGCAGAAGATTTGGATAAAAACTTTATATCAGCATACTTGTATAAAAGGTGAGGTAATTGTGTTAGGAAGATTGCTGAGGGTTATAGTGGCAAAGAATGGGACAGAAGAATAGATGCAATACTAAAAAATAGGGAGCTAGAGAGATGGAAAACTAGTATGGATAGTAAAAAGTGTCTAAATATATATATAAATGTAAACAAAATATTAGGTGTGAGTAATTTATGATAACAGTAAGGTAAGTAGTCTACTGTTTAAGGCTTGAACAGAATTGTTAGCAACAAGGGAATATACACGTAAATGGAGAAATGTGGGTCATTTAATCTGTAAGTTACACAATGAAGGCATAGAAATGCTTACAAGAAGAAAGGGTATAAATAAAGAAGTTGTGGGAGAATAAATATAAATTAAGTGATTATACAGAAAGTGGGTTCTTGATCTTTATACTGAGTTTGGGAAAAGATAAGGAGGATCTAAATATAAAGGCAATGAATATAAAGGCCATGGAATGAACAAAGATGATGTTGTGAAAATGGGATAGAGAAGAATATGGGGGAACTTAGGGTGAGGAATGAAAAGGGAAAGTAAGGTGGCTAATAGATTTTTCTGGGCATAGTGGCTGAAAGATTCCTCACTTAAATAAAGGAGCAGCCATATCACTTCACATCACATTCACTATCAAACTTTGTAAAAAAAAAAAATGTATACTAGATGTACATTTATATTTTAAAATACATATAGCAAAATCTCATTTTATTGTTCTTGTTACCTTAATTTTTCTGAATATTTTATCTGCTTTTTTTTTTTTTGGTCCTGAAACTAACTTCATGTAAATAGAATTTTTTTTTTTATTCCATCATCATTAAAAACTATTTAAAAATTTAATTAGGATATATAAAATCTTGAACTATGGTAAACCAAATATCTATCTAATGACTACATTTTACATTAACTCTATATTTTTAATAGCTATGATTTTAAAATTGCATATATATATATATACACACATACATTTTTCAAGTAATAAGTATAAATTTTGATTTATAAAATCTGAGATATACTTCATATGTATTTTAATGAATAATAATCATTAAAGTGTTTTATTTGTAATTTTTAATGGCTTCTTGTTTATATTGTTTTCCCATATATATAATTTTTTTTTCTTATCCATTTCTCAAATGATGAATCGAAATTTCACTTGTGTATATATGATTAAATATCAAGATAAATGTATATCATATTTATTCATATCTATAATATATGACTTCTTTTTTAAGCAATTACATGTTTGTTTTTGTTGTGTGTGTGTATATATATATGAGGTTAATAAACACAGACTTGTATAAACACAATTAAAAGATTTTATTCAGCTTATATGGCTAGATATAGCAATTTGTTACCATGCAATTATTAATGTAAGGAACTTTAGATACCCTTCTAGGTTTATCTAACACTTCCAGCTATACAGTGGCAGTTTACTTCATCTGTAGGTTCCAGCTAGTCTCATATCTGATTTATGACCTAACAGCTTCCACTTCTAGTGTGAACTTGTTTCATTACTTTATTCATATAATGAACAATATGCATATTGCTGTTCAGCTATGACAGTAATTAGTTATTATCTCCCTTTATCTCAAAATGGATTACTTATTTAATGTTATGCATCCATGTATAATACAGAACAAATAAACAGACAGCAACTAATAAATCACTAGTTTTATTATGGCAATATAGAATTCATATGTCACATGAACAGTAAAATGTATCATGTTTTCATTAATTATTATCAATTCTTTCTTTTCTGTAGTAGACAACCAAAATTTGTTTATATTTTATATATGTATTATTTTTACATATAAAAAAGTATCATTTTTACATACAAAAAAATCTTGTCATCTATTAATATGTATATATAATTACTAAAAAATTATGAAACAAGAGGAAATGTAATATTTTATATATATGAAAATGTTTTTCATTTAAATTACAAATATGTATTGCATGTGAAGTTTCCATCTCAAATGGACACAACTAAGTAGCAGTTATGGGTATAAATATAATCTTTAATTAAATTTTAAAAAAGTAAAAATAAATACATCCACTTATATAAATTTATATTAGAATTAATAACTCAAATTTAAACAAATGTGTTACTAAACAACAGTTCACCACTAATGAGTGTTAAACAACTATTTTTTTAGTAGCCTTTAATTGTTCAAGTTTTTCTTTTATGAGTGTATTTAACAAATACAAATTATATCTGAATTTCAACAATATACGAAATTCTAATTCATTTATCATAATTGTCAATTGCTTGATAAGTTATGTGTATTCAAGCACCATAACAGCTGCCTTTTAACATAAAAGTTTTTTCCAATTCTCTAAACTGAGATTTTTTTTTACCAAAATCATGCTAAAATTTTTAGCCTTTGACTCCACTATTCTTATACAGGTTTTTAATTCTTCATTTATTTTATAACATGTAAGTTTTAAAAAAGAAAATTACATTTTAAACATAAATATGTGAAATGTTAAAAATGTATGTGTAAACTATTAGAAATTACCTTCATGCAATGCTCTTCTGGCCAAGGCTTCAAACTCTTCAAAACTATCTAAAATGTAACTGTGTTCTTTTTGTGGTTCTGAAGCCATATCATATAATTCTCGAACATTGCCATTACGAATACCAAAAGTGAATACTTCAACTCCATTGTCTCTTAGAACTTTGGCTGCTAATCTGGGATCTCCACCATTAGAAAATCCATCTGTTATTAAAAACACTGCTTTCTGGGCTTCTTTCCTTGCTGATATCAAAACTCTCTGCAAAATAAAATGTACCTTTTGTTAACAAATAGTTTTCAAATATTTTGTAATTCAAAAATAATAATACATATACTGAAAGATATTTATAATGAAATATAAGTTACTGGAAGTTGAAGTTCACATTAAGATTAGCTGAATCATTATCCAGTTTCTATCGGGCAGGATTTTTTTGTCTCTTTGATTCATCATAAATTCAAATATCTGAGTTTTGATATTTTACCTAACTTCTATATATAGGGGGTTTGAACTCAGACTTTCACATGATCTACAACTATCCATGCTATCTCATACTGCTGTCACACCTGATCACACACATGTCAAAAAGATAAATAATCACCAATATACGTATTTCATGCTAAACCAGCACTCGTCAGTTGGTCCAGATTATCATCTCCACACATATATACAATCAATGCTCAGCTTATCCAGGTATGAAAAAGCTTGCACTGTAGAAAGAAAAATTCATATATTAAAATATAGTGCTGTAAGATCTGCCCATCCCTCATATATGTATATAAATGGATTATGTCCTGTACATGAAGGGTCAGAGTGACTTATGGTCAACATGGGGATAGGATGAGAAGGTTAGCACCAATGTGGGCTTTGAGAATTCCATCATCAGATTTTCAATGAAATGGATGGCTGAAGAGTTATGGTCAACATGGGGATAGGATGAGAAGGTTGGCACCAATATGGGCTTTGAGCATTCCATCATCAGATTTTCAATGAAATGGATGGCTGAAGAGTTATGGGGTGGAGTGGATTGAAGCCTGTCCATTAAAGTATAAAGATTGTCTATCTTAATATAAACTGAGCATTGATTATATATATGTGTGATGATAATCTGGACCAACTGATGAGTGCTGGTTTAATACGAAATACATATATTGGTGATTAGTTATCTTTTCGATGTGTGTGATCAGGTGTGTCAGCAGTATGAGATAGTGTGGATAGTTGTGGGTCATGTGAAAGTCTGAGTTCAAACCCCTATATATTACATATTGGAGTGCAGGTATGAAAAAGCTTGTACTGTAGAAAAAAAAATTCATATATTAACTTTTATACTAAATTATCTGCTTTTTAAACACATATTTTTTGTTTCTTTCTCAATACTATATGAGAAACGAATATTGATAAAAAAATATAGTCTGGTTATCCTTTTTTTTTGCTAAAAGATTCACATATCCTAATATTTCACACAATTGAACCACACAGTTATACACAAATATTCAAGTGCTTTTATATAAATAAATATTTACACCCACATTATAGCAAAAATCTTTTAAAATATTTCAATGATCAAATGATATCACAGTCATGTCGTAACTCTTGCTTAGCAATTTTCAAACCTACTTAATTAAAGATGAAAATCTAACAAGAAAAAATAATTTTCTTCAAATAGCAACGTTAATTTCCAAATCAATGGGCACAATCATACACAAATATTCAAACATTTTTTTGTTTGTTTTATATGCACATTATAGCAAAAAAAAATATTTTTTTTTGTCATACTACATGTGAATACACATAAATGCACGCTACCTAATTATCATAACTCTATCTTAAAGCTGGAGACTTAATTTAAATATAACAGTATTTTTATTTAATAACTAGACAATATCTGTTTGAATGATAAAAATTGGTTCATTGGATTAAATAGTTTAGTAGTTGCATTCCCTCAAGGAAAAAAACCTGATAAAAGTATATATATAAAATATTTAGTTTTGTTTAAGAAAAAGTCATTTGTTGTTATTTAATCAGATAAGTTTTAACTATTAGTAATTTACATGATCACATTTCCTATACTAGCACATTAATTGTTGATAAACAGAGCAAAACTCTCCATACAGTATTGCCACCTGTGCTAAACAGAGTAATCAATGGATGCCAGAAGGGTTGTGCATAAAATCCCTATCTAATGCCTACTCATCCAATATCCCCAGACTAGTTTCTGGCTTGTGGCCTTCATCAGTGAGGAGCTTTGGATCTGAGAGCACTGCATCTAGATCTTAGGAGCTAATGCAACCCTCTAGCAACCACCTTTTATCTCTACTTAACTACAAAACTATGAGAATGAAATTGAAAACACAAAAAATATTTTCAATCTAGATTGAAAATATTTTTTGTGTTTTCAATTTCATTCTCATAGTTTTGTAGTTAAGTAGAGATAAAAGGTGGTTGCTAGAGGTTGCATTAGATCCTAAGATCTAGATGCAGTGCTCTCAGATCCCAAGCTCCTCACTGATGAAGGCCACAAGCCAGAAACTAGTCTGGGGATATTGGATGAGTAGGCATTAGATAGGGATTTTATGCACAAGCCTTCTGGCATCCATTGATTACTCTGTTTAGCACAGGTGGCAATACTGTATGGAGAGTTTTGCTCTGTTTATCAACAATTAATGTGCTAGTATAGGAAATGTGATCATGTGATGCTTAATGGTTTAACACCAATCCTGCCTAATAGGATAGTGGTGGCTATGGTTGTAGAAGAGCCAAAGACACCAAAATGTATGGGTGCTGAACTGAGTTCAGACCCATATGACTATATAAGCTATTGAGCTTAGATTGAAAATATTTTTTGTGTTTTCAATTTCATTCTCATAGTTTTGTAGTTAAGTAGAGATAAAAGGTGGTTGCTAGAGGGTTGCATTAGATCCTAAGATCTAGATGCAGTGCTCTCAGATCCAAAGCTCCTCACTGATAAAGGCCACAAGCCAGAAACTAGTCTGGGGATATTGGATGAGTAGGCATTAGATAGGGATTTTATGCACAAGCCTTCTGGCATCCATTGATTACTCTGTTTAGCACAGGTGGCAATACTGTATGGAGAGTTTTGCTCTATTAGTAATTTAACATAATGAATTACAAGTTCATTATATTTTAATAATATTTGATTACACAGAGTTTTACAATTTTAACATTTTAAATAAGTACAATTTACTAACTTCTTTAATTTAAAAGAATATTATTCAATGATATTTGGAATACATTTATTTCATAGAATACTTTTATTATTATTATTAATTAATAATATTATATACTTATTTCTTGAAATAAATTGATTTACTGAGTAGTGAATTTTTTTCTATCATTTAATATAGCATTTGTTTACTGTTATAAAAATTGCATTAATTACGATAGAATGACAGCCTGTTAAGCTAATTGCACAGACGCTGTGAGAATGTTATTAATAAATGAATACCTTCGAACAACCACATGATATAGTATTTATATAAGAGTAAAAAGGAATCCTCTTACTCTTACAACTCAAATGTTTATATATGAGCAAATCTAAAGTAGTTGTATTGAAGGCGTGACTACATAATAGTCACTTTAAATTACTATATATAATGTCTGTATGAATGACCCAATGAAATTTTCTAGAATTTACTAAATGCCACTCTAAACGAAACTAGATCATATACATGAATAAGCATTTTATTTTATAACGTCTTGCGTGCGATTATAATTACGATAGAATGACAGCCTGTTAAGCTAATTGCGCAGACGCTGTGAGAATGTTATTAATAAATGAATACCTTCGAACAACCACATGATATAGTATTTATATAAGAGTAAAAAGGAATCCTCTTACTCTTACGACTCAAATGTTTATATATGAGCAAATCTAAAGTAGTTTAACGAGCGTGAGCGACATAATAGTCACTTTAAATTATTATATATAATGTCTGTATGGAATGACCCAATGAAATTTTCTAGAATTTACTAAATGCCACTCTAAATGAAACTAGATCATATACATGAATAAGCATTTATTTTATAACATCTTGCGTGCGATTATAATTACGATAGAATGACAGCCTGTTAAGCTTATTGCTGTGAGAATGTTATTAATAAATGAATACCTTCGAACAACCACATGATATAGTATTTATATAAGAGTAAAAAGGAATCCTCTTACTCTTACGACTCAAATGTTTATATATGAGCAAATCTAAAGTAGTTGTAGCGAAGGCGTGACTATATAATAGTCACTTTAAATTACTATATATAATGTCTGTATGAATGACGCCAATGAAATTTTCTAGAATTTACTAAACGCCACTTTAAACGAAACTAGATCATATACATGAATAAGCATTTATTTTATAACGTCTTGCGTTATAAAATAAAATTAAAAATTGCATTAAACAAATCATATATATATATATTGATATTTTTATTTGATGTCTATATTTTGATGTTATATATGTGATCTTGTAATTGAATATTAATAAATACAGTAACTTTAAACTTTTATCCATTTAGGAGCGTTTTCGACTATCTTTGTCAACTAATACACTCAAAGGCTAGTCTTTCCACAATTCCGTGATTTTTACGTTTGCTGCCTGTTTGTTTATTAAGTCGTGCTTATATTTATATATGCATACATATACTAGAATGCTTACATTGATGAACATGTAATTCTACTTAAAATTTGAATTAGGAGTCAAAATTTTAAATGAGTTTTTAATGTGTAAGGATAAAATAACATTATAGCCCTCACCTTATGATTGAATTTCATATGTATCCTATTTTCCAGATATGATTTAGTGATTTTATTTTTACAAATGTTTAACAATTATTTACAAAATTATAGAAGTATTTGTGAAACACAAATGTTAAAAATAACCAACAGTAAAAATTATGCTGAAGGTAATTACAACAATAAAAAATTAATTACCATAAAAGAAAATAAATACTGAAATCAGTTATAAAATATCATATAGTAATAAAAGTGAATTATGATGTGACACTCTTTGTTATGAATAGTAAGTGTAATTAATTTCTTGTTTAACAATAGTTATCCAATGATACTAATAATGAAAATCAATTATCTAGAAAAACATCAGAAAAGTAAATTTTTGCAATGGGGGAAGTGCAGCCATTGCTAATTCTATTCACAACATTATTTTTTACTGTTGAAAAGTTATATTTTTTACATTAATATTTACATCTATTAATACCTATATATACTCATACACAAATTAAAATTTGAAAGGGCCAATAGGCACTGATTTCTTTTTTTATTTGTTGTTACATAATATTTAAGTTTTTACAATCAGCACAATTACTTAACATTTATTTGTTTCAATACTTTCTCTCATCTTGATCTCTAGATTGTACTTATGAATTTCATTGCTGTGCTAAAAGTAATCTAATATAGTAATTTTTTTTTAACTTGGGTGTATGTATTATGGGTGTAAATTGGATAGTAAGTTATTCATTAAGTTGGCTGTAATGTTGCATAATAATTATTATCCTCCTCAATGTACCAACTTAATGCATATCTATTGGGAGTTTTTGATACACATAAGATAATGTTTTTGCTACACTTGTGCAGTTAACTTATATATTGTATAGATGTTTGCAATACTTCTTAACCATTATATTTACCTAAATAATGAAATATTTGATGACAGAATGCTTTATATAAATTGCTAATTTATGAAAATTCTCAATAAGATCAAGGGTTATTTGTTATTCAGTTTTTTGGAATGCAAATAAGCATATCTTTTCACAAATAATGACTTATGATGTGTAGACATTTACTTCATTTAAATAATATAGCATGCTTCTGTATATCACATACTATATTTTAACATAATATTGTAGATCAGTTTATATTCATAATACTTTTGAGAGGTGAGAATATATTGAGAGTGGATATATTTCAATATAGTTGTGTTTACCTTATTCCTGTTTAATATAATTAATAACTTATAATAGTGTGCAATATGTTTTATTGAATTTTTATTTGTAGTATACCCTATGTAATATGTGAATGCAATAGTTCATATTGAAACATTCATACTCAAGGGGTTTTATAAGTATAATAAATGTGTTGCTATAGAGTAATTACATGAAGTATAGTATCTACTTTGCGTGGTATATATTTGTATTAAAAAAAAAAAAAAACTTGATCAATTTATTGAAATTTTAAAAATGCTGCAATATTAAACTAACATGGCTATGATCTGTAAAATAACAGGATGTTGATACTAACTAGTTAATGATAACACTTAGAGTGGATTAAAAAATATAATTTACAGTCAAAGAACTTATGGGCTTTTAAATTTGATATTTTTATTGGACAGCTAGGATAAAGTTACTACTTATGGTTAAAATCTGCTTTGCTAAAGTACTTGAAATCATTACCAAATATGGTTTGAAATGAAAGATTTTTTAACTTTTTGAGTATATTAGCAACCACTCACAAAATACCAATCATGATTTAATTGATCGATAAAATAGAAGACTCTAAAACCCATGGGTCATAGTTTGGTGTGATTTCTGTCATTTCTGCTGCTCAAATTTTATGTAATCTTCACATGAATTCCTGCCGAACTATTTGAATATTTTTATTTTTACTCAGCAAAATGTGTAAAACCATTTTAACTCTAAAGGAAAATCAAAGTTAGAAAGATATAGAGTAAAAAAAACTGGAAATCAGAATTAGTATGAATGTATTAAAAAATGAAATATGATTGTGAATGGAAATATGATTACACACATAGAGAAACATAACCCATGGTATAATAGGTTTACCCATATATTCACTGTTAATTAAAATGCTAAGATCATTTGACTTAGAAAAAAGATAGTTTTAAGATGCATAATCTCTGATTAGATTCAGTTTATAATTTACATAAAGTGTATCAAAAGAAAGCATTAATATGTTTCAGATATTTTTTAATTAAAAAAATTTTAATTTTTTTAATTATATTTCTTCAATATTTTTCAGTATTTAAATTTAATCTGGCTAATATATATTAGACAATTTGTTTTGGTTTTTTTTTGTAACTTTGTATGTAAAGGAATGTATAAACTAGCCAATTTTGTTTTTATTTTTTCCAATAATAATAATAAACATTCTTGATAGAATTTTCAAAATAATGGATTAATATGTGTTAAAGAAAAAAGAGTTTAAAAATATACTGGAGAGTATACTAATACTCTTAGAATGTCATAATTTTTTTAATATCAAAAATAAATCTATCGCATTTTTATGTGTTTAGGATGTAACAATAATCCTATCATCATATAATTAAAAAGAAATCTCTTTAGTTAAATTTATTGAATTAAATAAAGTTCATTTATTTTTAAAACTATAATAAGTATAACTAGATGTATCAGGGTAGCAATGTTTCCTTTAAGCTGCACATGGCATAACTGCACAGCAATTTTGAAAGCCTACTCACTGCTCAGTGGCATTTGCACTGTCCAGACATTCCAATACTCAAGTATTTATCCATTTGTTTTTATATTTAAAACATAAAGTTAAATCTAGATGAATAATATTGACAAAAAAAGTTTAATAAATAGAATTGATCTTACCATGCTGTGAAGTGGAATATTGCTATGGGGACTTCAGTTTAAGTGTTTTTCCTGCAAGAAACAACTAAAAATATGTTCCAATACTTCATTATCAGAATGTAATGAGACTTTTTTATTATTATAATTTTAAAAAAAAACATCCTACATATATTTTATTTTAGGCCCTACAAATATCAAAATGTTCAGTAAGTCAATCTAATTCTTTGTCAAGCCAATCTAAAAATAAGTAAAACAAATTTAAATATGAATGACTTTCCAGATCAATTGAAACCGAAATATCATCTTCAAAAATTATAACTTTATATTAAATTTAAGAATATTTTTCATTATCAAAGCAATATAGATGATCTCAATTGTAAAATTTGCTGTCAGCCAAATTCAAAAGGTGAATTTACTATCATTAAAATATAGGCCAAGTGTAAAATAGGTTATTTAAATTGACATTTAAGTCAAATTTATTCTAGCAATTACCATCAATTCATCAATGCATTCTTTGCAATCTATACATGACAATGTAGAAAAACATGTTAATATTCCCAAAACATAACACAGCAAAAATTATTCCTTCAAATTTATAGAATGTATAAATTTACAGTTGATATTCCTAATCTTCAGAAACATTCTAATGAATTTAACTTAGAATTTACAAATCAGTTTCAAGTATTAGTAGATTTTGAAAATGATTGAGATTTGAATGAAATTAATAAGAAAATAACTGATACACTTTTAAAAACTGCATCAAAGATAGCTGATAGAAAAAAGTAGCAATTGACCAATAAAATTTCTACCGAGTGTTATGCATTAAAAAAGATTGAATATCTCAAATTTTGTAAAATGGTGCGGAAAAGAGTTGAAAATGATATAAGAAAGTATAACTGTGAATTAGCAAGGAAAGCTGTAGAAGAGAATAAAAGTCTCAAGAGTGTAAAACAACATTTTAGTATTGGTAGGAAACTTATATCTGCAATAAGAAAAGAAGATAGAATTATTACTAAAAAGAGAGATGGCATCATGAAATGGGTAGAAGACTTCTATCAATGCCTAAGAGAAGAGGAAACTTCTATTCACCTCCTCTGCCACTGTGTTTCCCTTCAACCCTAAAGAGACCTTATAGCCTCCATGCTAAATGACAAAATGCCTTCCTTATCTACTCTCATTGACTGTGTAGATCCATCACAGAGATACGTTTATCAACATTCTCATTGTTTTCGCTATGGTACACCCAATGCTGGCTCACCTTTAATCATGTCCGTCCTGAACATCCACTTGATTTATATATTGACAAAATGAAAAAAAATTGGAAGAGGAACCAGAATTTGGCCCCCTCCTACATCTATGATACCACATGGAAACTAATTGATTTGCCTCCCTAAAGCTGATTCCTTTCATACCTGAATAGAAATCACCTATTAGGGGCATTTTGCATGCATTCCTTTGGGATTGATTATGATTTGCCTTCCTCCTCAAGCTTATTGCCCAAACCCTGAGCATTATGACATTGATTTCCATTCTGAAGGGTTGGTTTACTTATACAAAGCTGTGGTTTTGCATAGACAAAAGTTTAGAACTATCTTTGTACATTTCGAGACATGCAAGCTTAGTCACCTGCCACCAAGACACTAAATCCCAGGCTCATTCCTTTGCCTCTATGCATCATATTAGTCCTTATAGGCTGTTCCATGCAAGATGTGTCAATATTGAACTTCTATCTCTCTGAATATCATTTAATATATGCTATGTCTAATTTTATCATGAGCTGTAACCAAACTTTAAAATAATATATATTTTTATAAAAATAATTTTAAAAAAGAATTATATAGTAATAAAGAACAAGTACCTCTTATATGTATTATATCTTCCGAATTGTCCAGAATTTTAAATGAAGAAGTGAGACATGCAATTAAATTTATGAAGAAAGGAAAGGCTCCAGGTAATGATGGAATTATTAAAAAAAGCAGGTGAAGAAATAAAAAAATTTTTAGCAAAGTTATATACCAAATGTCTAAATAATAAAGATGTAGCAGATGATTGGAAGAATACAGTATTAATATTAATATTTAAAAAAGGTAATAAAGAAGATATTAGAAAATATAGACCTATCAGCCTTTTATCAGTTTTATACAAAATTTTTACCAAGATAATTACAACTCATCTACAGAGAACATTGGATTTCCACCAACCAAGAGAACAAGCTGGATTTAAAAATGGTTTTAGTACAATAAATCATATCCAGGTATTGAGAGAAGTTATAGAAAGGACAAATGAATACAAGTTTGCCATTATGCTTTGGATTTGTAGATTATGAAAAGACATTTGATTCTATAAACATTTCTTCAGTGATTAAGGCATTGAATCATCAAGGTATAGATTCAGGATATTGTCATATTTATAAAAATGAAACAGCAACAATTAGATTACATAGTGATATTAGGAAAGTCAACATTGAGAAGGGTGTAAGACAAGGTGACTCAATTTTTCCAAAACTTTTTACAGCAGTACTGCAAGAAATATTTTATGGATTAAAATGGAAAGCTAAAGGAGTGAAAGTAAATGGAGATTATTTAAGTCATTTAGATTTGCAAATGATGTAGTTGTTTTTGCAAATAATGCTTTAGACCTGTCGGAAATGTTACAGGAGTTATCAGATGAAAGTCAGACTAAAGATAAATATTAAAAAGACTAAAGTAATGTTCAATGGATTTTCTCAAAATATGAAAATAAAGATTGATGAGTTAGAAGAAGTTAGCAGCTACAAATACCTTGGTCAGATTATAAATACAGATGGAAACATAATGGATGAAATTAATCATAGAATTAAACTTGGTTGGAGTATTTTTGGTAGAAATAACTTGATACTAAAAGGAAATCTCCCTATGTTTGAAAAAGGGTTTTAATAAATGTGTTTTACCAGTTCTTACTTATAGATCTGAGACTTGGACACTTAACAGAAGAGCAATACAGAGATTTCAGACCACTCAAAGAAGCATGGAGAGATGCATGTTAGGAGTAACAAGAAGAGATTGAAAACACAATATATGGGTAAGAGAACAAACAGGTGTTACTGATGTCATCGAAAAAATTAAAAGACTGAAGTGGAGTTAGGTGGACATATTGCTAGAAGTGATGATAATAGATGGACAATTGAAATCTTAAACTGGATTCAAGAGATTCAAAAAACCCAGAAAGAGACCACACATGAGATAGATGGATGAAATAAGAAAATGTGCAGGTCTGATGGGGGGAAAAGAAGCTAAAGATCGGAGAAGATGGATTGAGCTTGGAGAGACCTTCATCCTGCAGTAAATTGATAATGGTTGTTGATGATGATGATAAATTTATCATATATAAGGAGATTATTGAAAAAGTTTGAACATCTTCATTTCATTGTTTGATAATGAAATATGGATATTTCAGTAAAAAAAAAAAATATAATACCAAATCAAAATTTGACTTCAGCTATCAGATAAAATTTATCAGCATTGTTAAGCTTAATGCATAAGATAGTAACAGGAATAATAAAAAGTTTTTATAAAGAGAATAGCCATGATTTCCAAAAAATGATGCTTAGTAATGTTAGGAAGATCAAATGGTGTCACTGCTCATCTACAAGATATATATATTTCACATTTAATTCCACAGTACTGTGTGGCTCATATGGAAAATCTTGAGAATAGATGATGCTTAAAAATAGGTTCCATTTATTAAGGATATTGAAGCCCTTTTAAGGACAATATACAATGTTTAGTAGATAATTTATAAGAATTGAAAATCTTAGAAAATTGGCCAACATTTCAGAAATACAGAGTTCTCAATGGACTATGATGGGTATTTAGCTATTAAATGCTCTGGTAAGAAAAATATGATGTTTTAATAAGTTACTGCACAGAACAAGTTGAGCAATTTAATGACTGAATAAATAAATATTGTTTAAAAACCTCAAAACCTTATAATACTGGGTAGCATGTGTGATTTTTAAAAATATATTTGTGGAATTATTAGTATTAAACAAAACTTATCATCAATGGAAGCACACCAATTTGCAAAGACAATTTAATAAACTATGAGTGCAATATCTAGATAACATCTGCTGGAATGAGGATGCTCAAACAATTTCAGATTCCAGTGATTGTATAGATAACTCACCAATACTTAAATTTATTCAATTGCTTTGTAATCATTAGAATACTAGATTTCCAAAGAAAGATATAAATGATTGGAATGTCTTGAATCCTTTTATAATGAAAAATAATTTAAATATAAAATATGGAAAAAATAGTCTAAAACATTATGCACTCACAGGCTAAAGATTTGAGAACTGCTTCTTGTTTAAACTAAGAACACCTCTTAATCTGAGCAATTACTTGGAAATTTCAGTGCTCAATCTTATCATTGGAATGCTTCAATGTCACATGACATTACAAGTAACTAACAATATGATTATTTTTTATCAATGAAATTATTGCATCCAACCAGCCATTTAGATATTCAAATCCTAAGCAGCTAACCATATGATTATTTTTTATTAATAGAATTACTGTGCTCAACAATCATTTGGGTACTCACATGCCACATGATCTCTTAAGCAATTAATTATGCAATTTACAGAGTTTATTACAACTTTCATATTTTATTATGTCAGTGCATATTGGGAGGAGGGGGAATATTAAATATTTTTATTATGAAACACATTAAATTATCGTCTTAGAATTAAAAAAAAAATCTTGAAGGCCTTGAACTTGGGATAGAAAATATAAGAAAATGAAAACAGTTGTAAATGTATTAATATACTGTAATTATTATTTGTATAGTATGATGTCCCGATAGCGGTTTGGAAAATCAAAATAGTTTGGATTCTCAAATCATAAAAATGCCTAGTTTATCTGGAAATAATATAATATTATTTCTATTTTACTTTAAAAAATAAAATAATACAAAAATGTTAGCAAATAATAGATCTAATGTTTGGGGGTTTGTTTGTTTGTCTTTTTTTTTTTTTTTGGGGGGGGGGGGTCAATGTACGCTCAAATAATTTTAAATAAAATTAACAGTGAATGAAATGAAAATACAAATACCCTCAAATAAATCATTTATTATGAATTTATAAGTTTTTATAAACATACATATTTCTTAAAAATTACAGGAATCTTTAAAAATTGCTATTCTAATCTCCTACAATAAATGTAAATTTTATAAAATCATTACCTTAGTTACCACTTTATTTTAGAAGAGTGAAAATCAATTCTATTATAAACAAATAAAAACTGTGTACGATCATTCAAAAAAGATAACGGTAGAATAAAAAATGAATTTTATTTTTAAAGAAAATTTGATTTTCACTACAGAAATTTAGTATTTTAAGTGGCAGTCTTCTCAAATAACCGTTTCTTAAATTTTGTAAAACTTTTTTTTAAAAAACAAAACAAAAACAACACTATTGTATAATCATTTACTTATAACAAATATTTTATCAAAACAACTTCTTGGCATAACCTCTGAATAAATAATCGAAAACAATGAACTAAGAGGCATGATTAAAATTAATTCTTCAGCATGATAACTAGAATATTAAAAAAAGGCACTACAATGAAGAAATCGGGAGTCGGGTAATTAACAATCTAGAGTTCTAGACGATTAACATCTGGATAATCAGCCCCTTTGCTATATATAATAAATCAATTATAGGTATTTAAAATATATTGCATAACATATAACTTTTACACATACAAGTAATTTTATGAATCTTGTAAAACAGAAATATCTATTAATTAACAATAAACCAAATACAACAAGCAATTACATCTATGTAAATATGTAATAGCTCAAGTACAATACAATGTATAATTCTAAAAAAAAAACCAAAAAATAAAAAAAAAAAACAAACAACACAAACATTAAATTTCACTACTAGTTGGAGTTTGAAGAAATTTAAGGGTTGTGTTTTGTTTTTTTTTTTTTTTTTTTTTGTTTTATTTATTTATTAGGTTGTGTTTTTTTTTTTATTTTGACTAGTTTAGCTTTATGCTTGTAATGTTTACATTTTAATGTATAATTGTAAGGGACTTGAACTCAGACTTTCAAGCTCCCTCTATACACTCCATCTTATACAACTGATACACATGACCACATACATGTGAAAAAGATAAATGATCTCCAATATATTTCATGCTGAACTAGCACCCATCAGATGGTCCAGATCACGATCTCCCACACATATATATAATCAATGCTCAGTTTATATTAAGATAGCAAATCTTCAAACTTTAATGGACAAGCTTCAATCTTCTCCACTCTCCAATTCTTATCTATATCATTGAAAATCTGATGATGGAAAACTCAAAGACCTTGTAGAAAGCTTGAAAGTCTGACTTCAAATCCTTACATTTACAATACAAGGTATAAGTAAATCCGTAATAATAAAAAAAACAAATTTGCAGAGTTCTTAAGTATGACTGGAAATCTATATATTTGTAATAAATTATTTAATTTGTTCATTTTATTATAGAAAAATATTCAGAGTTAAGGAAATTAGCATGTGTTATTGCATAATGGCAGAGTAAATCCCGAATATATATGTAATAATAAATGGTAACTTTTTTAAATATCTGTAATTAAACACAAGTAACTTCCTCCTACTGAGTTCACTCAGAGGGAGCTTGTTACTTCAGTTTCACTTAATTAGATATATACTCACATATGTGGGAATTCAGAATAAACAAGAAATAATTTGCTTACAATGTTCAGCACAATGATAGAATGACAGACTTAAAAGTTAATGGGAAATAATTGATTTTATAATAAATAAATACAATACTAAACCAAATTCTCTTACAAGTAATTTTATACAACTCTGAAATATTGGTTTTTCAAAAAAAAAAAAACCCACATGTTTATCTAATTTTGAAAAAAATAATATCATCTACATATATTAGGAAGTATTTTTTAATGAACTGCTGAGAATATTTATAATACTGTATTAAGTGAGGCTAATATTAATCTGTGACTTCTACAAGCAATGCTTGTGGGAAACTACAGAAGTTCTGCCAAGAAAAAATAATGCAAAAGTTATTTTTAAACAATAATAAAAATTAAGAATATTTAAAAAAAAATAGTAAATTCACAACAATAACAAAAATAATAATTTTTTTTCATAAAAAGTCCATGATAACCTTTCAACACATAAATGGAATGATAAAGTTGAAGACTTTGAAGTCATAATTTCAAATAATACTGTAAATTATTTAATTACTTTGTATACATTCTCTGACTATAGTAGATGATAATGCTCCTAAAGCACCTAATCTTTTATCATCTCAGACTATGATAGAACAAACTTTTGACATTTTTCATCAGTAATAAAAATAAATGATGAACAGGATGAATAATGTATTTTATTAAAGCCAAAAAATTTGATTCCTTGATAGTGCTTTTATCTCTAGTGACTATAACTCACACATATAAAATATTACCAAAACTACCAACAAAAAATTCAGAATTAACAAACATGTCTATCTGTATTTTTATATTGGACTGTTTCCATCATCTAATATGTGTGTTGAATGTCTTTAGAAAAGTTTAATTTTTAGTTAAATATTCCAAATGCATTCAACTGTTAGTAATATCACAGCAAACAAATGTTAATAATATCACAGCAAACACATTATGTCTATGGTTCCTGAAGTAGATGGTACCACTTCCCAGTGGGCACTGAAGTCTTTTATGGGGGCAATAGTGGGTTCAGAAGTATTTGGGGGGGGGGGGCATTCAGATGGTCTAGAAGTCAGTAGCTCCTTATATAAAAAATTACTAATATATATTTAAAAATTAATTATTTTCATGATTTTATGATTGGATAATCGTTTAAAATTTAAATTCTGCATTTTAATTCATCTTATGCCTGTCTTAAACAATCAATTTTTTTTTCAATTTTCTATTTCAATTACTATGTCTGACAGAAATAGATGTCAATTTTTTATATCAATGAGAAAATAGAGCATACATATATGTGTGTATAATAGTTACGTTTACAATAGCAAATATATTCGTTATATTTCATTCCAAAATTTATATAAAATATATAAAAATCACTTTTCTAATTGATTCCTACAAAAATAAACCCAATTTTATAAAATTTAATATTGTGAGTAAAAATAATAATGGCAAGAAAAAAATAAAATCGCAAATTTGATTTAGCCTAGTTAATACTAACTTATATTGCTAACTAGAGGAAAAAGCCAAAGCAAATATTGTTTGAAACTTATTATACTGTTGTCTGTGTTTAAGTTTTGTAGGTTTGGTGTTTATATCTGATGTAATTATTTTATTTATTAATTATTTGGACAATATTGTGGTCAGATGAACAAAATAAGCGCTTGTGTGCAAAATAAAAAATTGAACATGTCTTACAGGATATTTTAACTTCAATTTTTTATATACTTAAACAATTTATTCATTTTTTGCTATTGTAAAAATTGTGGCATACAGGCTTTAGCCTATTCACACAGCAGATGAGTCTTAATTAGTAGTATGGCAGATAACTATTACATAGGCAATTCAGCATGTTTCAACAGGAATATGGGTGCTTGCAGTGACTCGTTCACAGCATGAGTACGATGGTATCGCAAACAAGTCAATGCATGCAAGTCAATCCAAGCTAGATTTCAAATCTATAAATATCAGTGTTTTAGGAATGTTTCATTATTTTTTGTGCACTTTGCCAACACTCATCAGTCAAAAGTGTGAAAGTGGAGTCATACAAAGTGTGAATTAAATTTTTTATTTTGTGAATATTGTTGCAAATTTTATTACTTCATTATAACTGAATCTAAGAAGAAATGTTGACAGTACATTATTGAGTATTTGAAATATGGCTTTATTCAGTCTCTATAAGTCAACCTATGTGCTTGATTTTCCAAAAAGCACTTTCAAATGAAGCAATGAAACCTTCTAGGCTACAAGAGCATTTGATTAAAATTCATGCTGACAAAAAGGATAAAAATTTGTCCTTTTTCAAGTACTAAAAGAAAAATATTTTAAACTTCCAACTATATCAAAACTTTTTGTGTCATTCATTAAACAAGATAATGACAGATTACAAGCTTCCTATAATATTTCATTATTAATCACAAAAATGAGAAAATCACACACAATTGGTGAGGAATTAATCTTGCCAGTAGTAAAAAAAGTAATAAACACTGTACGTCATAAGCCAGTATCATATATCATCAGGAAAATTTTTTTGAGTAATAATTCAGTGCAAAAAAGAATCGATGAAATGGATGAAGACACTGTAAAATCATTGTGCAATTATTTGAAGACATGCCAATTTTCCATTTCAACTCAATGAATCAACTCTCCCAAATAATGAAGCATTACTCTTATCATAAGTATGATTCATAAAAGAAGAAAAAGTTTGTCAAGAATTATTATTTGCTAAAAATTTGAAAGTGGATAAAAAGAGAGAATTTATATTTAATACCATGACTAAATTTTTTCAAGAGAAAGACATTCCTATTCATAATATTTTGTTTGCTGCTACTAATGGTGCTACAGTAATGACAAGGTGCCACAAGGATTTCATAGCATATTTGCAAGAAGCAGTATCAAATGTACTAACTATACATTGTGTTCATCATTAATATTTGGTTGCAAAGAATTTAAATGAATGCCTGTGTACATCACTCCATTACATTATTAGAGCAGTCAACAAGATTATGAGCAATTCATTGAGTGACAGATTGTTTAGCCAACTTTGTAGTGAAAATGATGAAGATTTCAATCATATGTTGCTTCACACAAAATTTCATTGGCTTTCAAAAGGTATTTGTCTGAATCAACTTTACAATTTGTTTGATTCAGTATTAGAGTTCCTAGAAAACAGAAATGACAGATTGTGGGCCAACCTGATTACATCCAAAAATGACCACTTATTTTACAAACCTCTATAAAATATTTAATGAGGTCGATCTACAATTGCAAGGTGATCTACAATTGCAAGGTGATGAATTGAATTTAATTAAAACAAAAAATATTATTGCTACTTTTGTGGGAAAACTTCTTCTGTTCAAGTGGAATCTAGGCTGAGGGGAATATAGCCACTTTTCAAATTTATCAGCAGTGTTTCTCAAAAAAAAAAAGATTTACTTACATACTGCCAACACTTGGAGGTTCTCCATGCTGATTTCAATTAGTGATTCAAGGATATTCTAAACATGAATAAACCAAACTGAGTTCTAGATCCTTTTTCACATGCAAACACAGCAGGATTATCAAATTTAGAAATGGAACTCATAGAACTTGTAACAAATGAAGATGAATTTCAAAAGTGAATACAAAATCAATACTGACAATGTACTGTGGATTATGGGAAATAAGTGCAGAAATTTTTAATCACATTTTCATCTTCTTATTTGGCTGAGCATAGGTTTAGTGCTGTAGTGAATTTACTATTTAAAAAAAGGAACCGATTGCATATAACTGAGCATGGTGACTTATGACTGTTTTTAACAAAAGTTGAACCCAATATTAACAAATTTTTAAAAATGCAACAGGTTCATCCTTCACATTAATTTTTTTTTTTTTGTATTTTTACTTTGTAAGTTTGAAATAAACAATTTTGTAATATATTTGATGGTGTTTTGATTATTACAATAAGTTTCTTACTAATGCGAAGCAATCTCTTAATATATATTCTGAAATTACATATTTAAACCATAGTATGAAATTGTGCATAGCAATAATTGTGTTCAAGCTGAAGCACATATTGGCCATTACTTTTTCAATAATTTAACGGCATAAGCAGTAATGTATCATTAGTTGCTATTTACGTCAAAAATATCAAACAGATTGAATGCAAAAAACTGTTAAAATGGGGGGGGGGGCTAACAAAAATTATGGCTTGCAAAATGGACAGTGACCTGAAAAAGTTTGGGAACCTATGTGTTACGTATTAAAAAACCCAATACAATTTTTCAAGTGAAGATATTTTTTACACAATCATTATGTTTGATACAAATTTCTTGCAACAAAAATTGTTAAGACTACTGAAGTTGTTTTTTTGTTGTTTTTTGAGTAAAAGAGAAATTATTTAAATTTAATAGACTCCTAAATGCATGAAAAATTATTTTTAATTTTGAATATCAAAATATGAGAATTCTTAAACAGACGGATGTGATAAATCCTTTTTGAAATGTAGTAACAAATTCTTTTATGTCTTTTCTTTATTTTTATAACATTTAAATTGTTCTTTTAATAGAATTTCAATACTTCTTTTGGTATTATATTCTATTTAACATCAAAAATATTTTTACTTTGTAATATTTATATATACTTTTTTGTTGTTGTTCAATCAATTATTTTTTTGTTAATTTGAATTTTGATAAATTCATTTTTATAAGACTATTATGAAGTATTTATTTATTATCTAATTATTTTATATTCTTTAATAAATATATTCTAAAATATAATATTTTAATTGGAATTTTAATTGATAAATATTGCAAATACATATATTTAGATTGATTGTTTAAATTATTGTATTAAAATGTTGTCTCTTATACCATATTTATAAGTTAATAAAAGAATTTAAAGGAAGTAAAATTAAATGTAGTTTTAAGTACACCTATGAGAAAAGCTATTTTTATATCTCTCTTCTGATTGTTCAATTTAAGCATCATTGTATATACTATATAACATGATTATATACGTAACTATAGCATGCGTAAACTCTCTAGTAAGATTTTTTAGCTAGAAAATTTAAATATGATATACTAGGTATGAAAAATAATTTATATATAATAGCCAATCCAGCTTTTGACATTTTTCTGTTTACTATATATTATATGCAGGTTATATTCTTTATCCTATATAAAATATATTTAATTCTCCGAGAACAAATTTGGGAAATATTTTATGACTAACATAATAAGCATTTTATATTATCAAGATGCATATGTGAGTATAATCGGGTATAAGTAGAAGCACTGTTAATAAATCAACTTTAAATATCAGTAAATGGTCTACTATCGTATTTCCGTTTTTATTTCGTTTTGATTACCATTTATTAAAAAAGAAAAAAACTTAAAAAGTGAGAAGATAGCATTAGAAGAAAATAAAGGAATTTTTACTTTTAAGTATTTATTTTTAAACTGATTCAAAAACTGACTAAATGAAATACCAATGACACCATGAGCAAATGCTTATCATTTCAAAATGGTTCTAATTTCTTTTTTGAGTATATAAATAAAATAATTTTCGCAATCTAAAAAAAAAAAAAAACAGAAATAAAAAACCGCTTTAAGAATTTTTACAATTTATTCTGATATTTAAGATCTCAATTCATTTATAAAAAATCTGTTAACTTTTTTTATTTATTAAATATATTTCTTTATAGTCTCGCCTCAATGCTATTAATCATTCAAATGGACTTTTTAAAAATTTCATAAATTAATTAAATATTTGTCTTAACTTTATATTAAGCAGAGAGAAAAAATGAACAGAATACTTTTTTTAAAAAACAGCCTCTTATGACAATGGCAGATAACTTCACAAGTTATATTAGTGTAATAATCCATAATGTCTGGAAAACACTTGCTAACTTTAACCTTAAATTTTTTTTAGAAATCAATCTCATAAATAACTGTGTAAAAGCCAAAATTTTTATTGATTGTTTTTTTAGACACATTTGCTTAATTGTTTAGAGCATCATTTTAAATCAGTATTCTTGAATCTAAAAGTCACCAGTTCATTTCCCACACTTGACTTTTATTGGTCAATTCAAGAACAGTTGCAGGAGATAAATAATATCTTTAGGAATATTGTGACCTATACTAACCAATGCATTATTACTGACTGTGAATGTTTTTGAAAAATATAATTCATTTCAAATTTTCTAAAACATTTAACAATTATTAAACTAGATGATAAAGTCCACTTAACTACAAATTTAACTAAATATCCTAAGATATCAAAGCAATATATATATATATATCTTGATGCTTATGATGAGTTTTAGTTTTTATGAAACTTTAAGTACCAGGGCACATTGAATTTATGATGTAATAATAAACTATCAACAAACATTATAAAACGGTGCTAATAACTTGATTCTAGCACCCTATTATTTCACTATTGTCTTTCTTTAGGGTTAAATGAAAGAAAAGACATTTAGAGAATTATTGAAAATATTGTAAAAGCTCTTGTAATATACATAGAAATTCTTTCCGTAATTTTTAATGATCATCTCCTATTATAACCAGAAACTGGTTAATTATTAAGACCTTCATAATATCAAGATAAAAAGTCAATGTTTTTAAGATCTGAATTTCAAACACATCAATTGTATTAGGTTCATTTCTAAATCAGATTCACTTGAATTTGTAGATAAAATGTCATGTAAAAAAAAATTGTTATGACTAAGCAAAAAAGATCTATATTATTATATATAATTCCTTTCAATTTTACCTTAACATGTGAATTAATCTTAACCTGAGTGAGAAGACTGGATTTTAACAATTCCAAGTTCTATGCTAATGTATTAAAGGTAATAATAGTTCCTTTCAAAGAGTATCTTTGCCTTAAAGGGTGAATTAGTCTTACTCCAATGAGAAGACTGGGCTTTGACAATTCCAAGCTAATGTATTAAAGATAATAATAGTTCCTTTCAAGGAATATCTTTACCTTAAAGTATGAGTTAATCTTACTCCAATGAGAAGACTGGGCTTTAACAACTCCAAGTTCTATGCTAATGTATTTCTATTACTGGAAAGATCTCTTAAGCTTAACAGTTCTATAGGATTTAACCATACTAAAAGAGATATTACAGGAGGAACAGTAGGAGTATTGTCTCCACACTAGTCAATATCAAGTGGAGCAAGCAAAAGAACATAACAATTGGTCTAACAAACATTATCATTATGATGTCAGAATATTATAGAGCATTATTAAATAAAAAATTTCCAATATACTTTTGCTACATTGATATATCATTCAGAATAAATATGTAAATTCCTTTCTCTACTCAGAAAGTTACCAAAAGGTTTAAACTAATCCTATTGAGCTATTAAATACCCAAGTTTTTTTTAGCATTAATTATGAAATGGAAGCTTATTCCAATATCCTATGTATTTTTCTGAATGTATTCAGTATAGATTTTAGGAGCAGTAATTCATTCTGTTTACTCTATTCCAAAGACTATTGCAAGGCTGAATAATCGATAAATGATAGAGATTTATCCATATTCCAGATTACTTTCTGATTAATGACTTTTGTTAGTAAGACTCACTGTCCCTAGTCAAGAAATTAGTTTGTGTAAAAAGCATAAATAAAATTGTTTATAGAACACTCAAAATATTGAGAACAGTTTGTAGATGATTTTTTGAATTGGTATGAATAGCAAAATCATTAGCATACTGCAAATATAAAAATCAAAAAGTCATATATATAAATCTAAATATTTGAAATAAAGACACTTCATATACCTGAAGCCTAATTGTAAATATAGGGGATTTGAACTTAGACTTTCAAGCACCTTTCAAATATCCACACTATCTCATAACACTAATACACATGATCACACACATGTAGAAAAGATCAATAATCATCAATATATGTATTTCAGTTGGTCCAGATTATCATCTCTCACACACATATATATAATCAGTGCTCAGTTTATATTAAGATAGAAAATCTTCATATTTTAATGGACAGGCTTCAATCTACTCCAATCGCCAACTCTCCAGCCATCCATACCATTGAAATTCTGATGATGGAAAGCCCAAATCCCATACTGATGCCAATATTGCTGTCATGCCCATGTTGACCTGAAGTCACTATGACCCCTCATGTACAGGACTGTATCCATTTAAATACATAGAAGAGGAATTAATGTGCAATATTTGAAATACAGGTACTCTTCATATATCTGGAGTCTAACTGTAAATACAGGGGATTTGAACTCAGACTTTCAAGCACCTTTCAACTATCTCATGATACTGATACACATGATCACACATATGTAGAAATGATCAATAATCACCAATATACTGTAATGATATATAAATATGTCATTACATTAATTTAAAATAAAAACTTAAAAGTTCGCAAATAAAAGTAAAAAACTAAACGCTAAAATTAAAATGTTTGTTAAACGTATATACATTCGCACAGATGCTAAACTTTAAAAATATTTTTTTTAATAAATAAAAAAAGGTATTTGAATGTATTTTTTTTATAAAAAAAGATTTAAATATAAAAATAGTTTAAAAAAGAAATAACGTAAGTAAAAATAAAAACAGGTATTAATTAATTCTTGTAATCTTTAAATGGAAATGATTGTTTATAAATTGTTTAAAAAGCAAGCTAGCTTTGGGCTCTTGTATAATTAAAATGATCTGATGAAAGATAGATAAGAAAATAAAAAGAAATTAGCTTGACCAATGGAAGCACCAAGCCTCAGCCCAGACCCGAACGAAAATTTGGATTAGTGACGTCTTTGTTCAGTCAATCCGTGTGGATTAATATAAAAAGGGAAATACAGTTTTTTCGGACAGTTCCAGCGTTGTGTGTTTGAGAGGTGGTAGGACGCATATACCACACTCTCTATTTAAAAAGGAAAAATGAAAAGACTGTGATACCTTGAACCAGCTATTGCCATCTCCAGAACATTATCTTCCAATGGAGGCGTCGCGGGAATTAAAAGCAGAAACCTGGACTCTTCTACCGTGAGCTATGAACTTTACAAATTAACAACAACCAAAAAAGTAATTAAGAACTTTCATCATTGATTTTTTTTCCTGCTGAACCAGCACTCATCAGTTGGTCCAGATTATCATCTCTCACACACATATATAATCAGTGCTCAGTTTTTATTAAGATAGCAAATCTTCATACTTTAGTGGACAGGCTTCAGTCTATTCCAACCTTCAACTCTCCAACCATCGATACCACTGAAAATCTAATGATGGAAAGCTCAAATTCCATATTGATGCCAATATTGTTGTCATGCCCATGTTGTCCTGAAATCACTCTGACCCCTCATGTATTTACAATTAGGCTCCAGGTGTATGAAGAGTGCCTGTATTTCAAATATTACACATTAAGCCTACATTTTGTCCATCCCTTTTCTGTGTATTTAAATGGATGCAGACCTGTATATGAGGGGTCAGAGTAACTTCAGGTCAACAAGGACATGACAACAATATTGGCATCAGTATGGGATTTGGGCTTTCCATCATCAGATTTTCAATGGTATGAATAGCTGGAGAGTTGGAGTAGACTGAAGCCTGTCCATTAAAGTATAAAGATTTGCTACCTTAATATAAACTGAGCACTGATTATATATATGTGTGTGAGAGATAATAATCTGGAACAACTGATGAGTGCTGGTTCAGCACAAAATACATATATTGGTGATTATTGATCTTTTCTACATGTGTGTGATCATGTCTATCAGTGTTATGAGATAGTGTGGATAGTTGAAAGGTGCTTAAAAGTCTGAGTTCAAATCCCCTATCTATATATCTAAATTATAAAAAAAAATTTAAATCCTTTCAATTTCCTCTGCAAATTTTCGAGAAATGGTTCCAAGATTTCATTGACCTTGAATATCATTATGGACATTATATCTGCTGTTAATAAAATTCATCAAATAATTATTTGAAAGAAAAAAAAATTCAAATCATTATTATTTCTGTATAAAACATTGTCACTAATCTTAAAAGTTAGCAAACATTCCATAAAAGTAGTGCCACCTAGTGCAAGTTATAGTAATCAATGGATGCTAAAAGATTTGTACAAACCTTTTAACATCCATTGATTACTACAGCTTGCATTAGGGGCACTACAGTATGGAGAGTTTGTTATTGTTTTAACAGCTTGAATCAGCATAGGAAATAGTGATCATGTGATGTTTTAGTAATCTTCAATTATCATCATTGTGATATTCAAATATACATGGGTGTGTGTATTATCTACCCAAAGGCATGTAACAAAACTAGGCAATAATAAGATAACATAAAATAATTTGTAAGGGTTTTTAAATCAGAAAATTTCAAATGATTTTCATATGATTATAGTGTACATTGCTTTTTTTGAATTACATAGGTTTAAAGACATATATAGAAGATCCCATTGTTAAAAATAGTAAATATTTTAGTTTTAAATTACTACCACATAATATGTCAACAAACATTTATCAGTAGTATCAAAAGATAATTTATAAGATGAAACAAATATCAAATTCTTAGAAGCCAAGTGTGAATAATAAAAGTCAAAAATTCAAGGAAATGATAATTATAATCCAGAAAACAAAAACTGATTTTAAAATGAGAAATATATATGTATAATGAATTTATCAATAAAGATAAAACTAAAGTTTGCACTCAGTGCCAGTGGATTTGTGACACCACTGACAATGATAACCGACCATATTATAGTAATATTTCTTTTATAATCAGTGCAATACTCTTCTGACTAGTTTCAGTTATCATGAAACTGGGTGAAAAATTAGTTATCTATTTAATAACAAATGAATATACATATATGTGTGAGTGTATGTGAGATGTGTGTGTATGTAAGAAAGAGAAGGAAAAGAGAGAAAAAGTATTTCATGAATATGCAAATATTTTTAAAAAAATATTAAAAATATACAGCATACATGTATAATTAAACTAGATTTGAACACAAGCTTTCAAGCTTCCTACAGTCATCCAATCTATCCAATATAACCGATACACATGACCACATGTAAGTGGCCATGTGGTTATGTGTATCGGTTACATTAGATAGAGTGGATGACTATAGGAAATTGAAAGTCTGTATTCAAACCCCTTTAATTACATCTAGATTGAATATATACACTATACTTGTATTTCAATATAAAATACATATATGAAATTGTTTTAAAACTGATATACATATTAATTAACTTTTTTTTAGGTTTTTCTTTGTATAAGGACTGGTAGAGGCATTTTATGAAAAGCAAAATCAGAAAGTAGATAGTTAGGACCGCATTGCAGTTGTGCTGATACTAAATTATACTAATTACTACATCATAATTCTTATCCATATAGTATAATCTTGTCTTATTTCATTTATTTTGTTTTCATTGGTTTCCTGCATTGTTTAGTATAGTGATGACAATAATGGATTCAAAAATTAAAGATTCTTGAACTAAATCCCAGCTAAAAAAAATTAAAAATAAAAGAAATTGAATCCATCACTTTGATGCTTGAATATAATAAGATCTCCCAAGCAATTGATCAGGTGAAATGATCATTATTATTAGTTAACTTGAAATTTAATCAAATTTTAAAACAATTCCAAATTACATAATTCACTGATGTCCTGAAAATATAATTGTGATATTATTTAAAAAGCTAGCAAGTGAGATTAAATATCATGCATAGCCACAATAAAAATATGAGAAGAGACGTATTAATAATTTTTCTCTCTATTAATGGTCTTTTTCCAGTCTTTGTATATGGAAATCTTCAAAATAATTTTTTTTACTATTTTATCTTTGAAAATAATCAGAGAACATGTATACAGTATATCATGAAAAATAAAAATTAATTTGAGATATTTAAGTTTCTTTTCAGATGGCCAAAATCAGATTATCAAACAGCCTGATAATACATAAAAAATATTCATTTTTAGTCTGAATGAATTTACAAAGAAATATACATAATACAGTATTTTACACATATGAACAGCTAACTTGATTAAAAACTTTCTCATGAATGAGCTATAAAAAGAGTTACCATAAAAGATTCAAAAGCAACTTTAATATTTACAAATATGCTATAATGTTCAGTTTTCTTAAATAGATTTAAAGAGATCTTAGTATTATAAATATAAAAAGTGTGATGAGTAACAAATTCCTTTGGACTTATTAATAATGGCAGACATTTATCTGTGTCTTCAGAAACCATTAAAAAAAACTGTGTATTAGATCTAATGAATTGAAAAACTATTTGATTTCCTATATGAATTAAGCAAACAAATCAAAGAACTTCATAATGAAAATGTAGTAAGCAAAAATCAAATCTGACATTATCAGCTACTATGGAGATCAGCTGGGATTATATCAAACATGGTGACTTAATTTCTATTTAAAGAGATTCACAAAGCAAAATTTGATATTAAAGTTTGAACATGAATTTTAAAAGATAATTTAGACTGTTTTATATTAATCAGCTCAATGTTAATTGATAAGGAAAAGCTTATAATCCAATTTATTTTAATTTTTTTTTTTAAATAAACATTTAAATAATTAATTAATTAAATACCACTTGTTGAAAGATGAAGATAGTTTTGTGTTCCATCTAGTTAGAAAATTCCATTTACAGTTGTTTTATAAAAAGGAAGTTACAAAATTATTTATATGATATTGCATTGAGCACAGTTTTGGTAAACAATGCTTTTTCAATATGATCATATGATGGAATGCATACTGACCAGAATTTGTGCATCTTTTTTTTTTAATGAGTCAAAATCAAAAATATTAATCATCATTATAGCATCTTTATAATGCCTGCCCTCATTTTTTTTTTCTAACACAACTTTTTCTAAAACTTATTTCAACTTCAATTCATAATATATTTTGATAGTCCATCCTTTGTCAAAAACCTATCTTTATTAGTATGTTCCCAATAGTATATTACCAATATTCCTTCTTCCAATACTTTATGATTATATTTTTTCAAAATCATTAATTCCAAAATAGCGCTTCATATTTTCTATATTATCATTATGCAATCTACTTTTTCATTTTTTACCTTATTCAACATTCTTTTTTTTAATTTTTTAAAATATTAATCTTTGTTTTAAATAACAAATGACATTACTGTTCATTAACACATATATATTCTCTCCCATAACATTTTCATCTAATTACAATATATTATTATTATTATTCTATTATATTCTTTTTTTATTGACCAACACTTTATTTATCCTCCTATCCCAATCTCCATAAACATCTATTACTAGAATTGTTTTTGCTTCCTCATCTCAATCACAAAACATATAGTACATAAAAATGTAGTCAAATTTAACTCTTCTTTGATCTTGTTTCCTATTGTTCAAATAACCCAATTTTTTTCTTCCCATTATTCTAGCATCACTCACAAATGCTAATCTATCATTTAACTCTAATTCAATCTTCATTTCATTCATATAAAGCTCAGTCAATTCATTTCCCCTAAAATATCTTCCATTGTTATCTGAATCTCAGTTCATATCTTTTAATTCTTTTTTGGGGTCTTATTACCCTTTTTCTCATTGTTACATATTAAATCTGGAACAATAATTCTACCCTTTATACATTTGATACAATTTATATTTATCACAAGCAAATAGTGTATATCCTGTTCTTATATATTTTTTAATTTTTTTTTTTTTTTCTTAATAATTTTTCATTTTCTCAAATATTTTTTTTACCCATCTTTATTCCTGTATCTGTCTACAATTTTTATATTTACTTTTCAAAAAAAAAAAAAAACATCTTTCATTTATTACTTGCTTATAATTTGGTATCAATATTTACAACTTATTTTTACTATAGCAAAGCCATAAAAAATTTCTCTTAAATTATGCTTTCTTGTCTGAGAAAATTTTTAAATGTTCATTTGACATTCTCCAATCTTGTAATACAAATTTTCTTATTACAATTCATTCTTCAAATCCTCTAAATTTATTATAAATAACTCTGAAGATTAAATACATTCTCTTGATCAAAAATTCTCTATAAGTTCTTACCCAACCTCTCTCTTATTTACCTATCATAAATCTTTTCTACATAGTATCTTTAAAAAAAGGCCTAGTAACAAGCTTATATCCAGTTTTTAAATACTTTCGTCATCAGAACCAAAACAAGCACATTATCTTCCTGCTTTCTATTTTTTGCAAGACTTTATTTTTATAAAATAATTATATTTCAATGTACAATGTTATTTTTAAAATATATACAAATAATTTCCACATTACTGCCCCTAGTCTATAATTCTCTAAATATCTTAGATTAAAAAAATAATTGCCCTCTTTTCTAATTTTCAGGAATAATCTGCTTTGCAAGAATTATATTGAAACATGCCAACAAATGTTACTTTTTTTTTGCATCCATCCCATTTATCATTTCTGTTTGAAGAAACTCTTCCTCCAAGTACACATTTAATAAAGTTATGGCACTGTCTCTGTTTTGGCTTTATACTATATCTTAAATATTCAAACTTTATGTCTTTTAATTCTATTGGCTGATATAATTTTGCCATAAATCTCACATGCACCTCTTATATTTCTAATTTTCATATTTATTATCTAGCAAACACTTTTATTTTTTCTCCTTTATAACTATCCTTTATATCTAATTTTTCTAAGTGTACATTAAAATATTCCAGAAAGATATCTTTTTTTTTAAATATATATATATATATATTGTATATTTTTTTTTAAATATATATATATATATATTGTATATCTACCCTCTACTATATTAAGATATAATAAATCTATTTACCATATTTTTTTAAATCTTTTTCTGCATATGTCTGGACTCTTATATACAATATCAATAAAAATTCATTATAATGCCCACATTATTACTTTGCATCTTCTACTCTATTTACTTCTTCTCAATTAAATATATATTTGTCTTAACTCTCTGATAACTTTCTAACATTCAAAAATATATATTCAATACTTGATTATTGATTCAAACATCTTTTTCTATTCAAAAGTTCTACATTAATATACTCTTCACTTCTCCATTTCTTTAAAATATATTCCCCCATTCTTTTTTTGCTTTCTCATACTTCATGATCTCAGAAATATAGAATACTAATATACAGATGTTATATCATTGTGTCTAATCCTTATAGATATGTGTGGGTGTGTGTAATATTTTAATTTAGTAAATTGCTCTTTCAATTCTTTATAGAATTGAAAGAACTTGTGCAACTTCAGGAGAAAGAACCCATGTTTTGACCATTTCCCCCCTATAAATCAAGTTTAAACAATTACATTCTTTCTATTTTTCATAATGTTTTCTTATCACATCAATACGTATTTTTATCAAATATGATTTGAATTTTCTGGCCTAATAAAATTTCAGTTATTTTTCTTAAACTTGAATAATGTAAATCTTATACCAGATGCTTAATCAATTTCTTAAAATTTCTTATAAAAATAAGTTCTAAATTTAATTAACTCTTTCTGCTTTTTAAAGTCATTACTTTGTCCATTCTGATAGTTTCATTTCACTCTATCACAAAAATATATTGAATTTTTCCCCATCTAGCACTCAATTATGGAACATTCGATCTAGTCATCTTTATTTTCATTTTAATATTTAGTTTTTTTAAAAAACACATCTTTTAAACAGGATAAACATAATAAAAAATAAAGTCATATATCACATGATGCCATTTCTTTTTTTAACCTTGTAAAATATAAACAAAGAGAGCAATTATCAAAGATCTTTTTTTTGGATAAACTTAATTTTTAAAATACATTTTGGCTTTGAAATGTTCACTCTTATGCAAACAGAAAGACTAAGATAATGCAATCTGATTTAATATCTAGGACTAGAATCTTGGCAGATAAATAATGTTGATGATAAACTACAAATTGAAAAACATACTGGCCCTTTATTCTAATAATAAATAATATTTCTGTAGTATAATTTTTATAACACAACTCTCATGCAAGGTAGGAACTGATTTCTATCCACTTTCAACATCTTGTGGAGGGATATAGTGATAAAAATATGACCAAAGAAACAAAAAAAGATTTATGATCCCCAAGATGCACATTTTATGTTAAAGCAGCACTCATTAGTTGGCCCAGACCACAATCTCTTATACATATCTTTATTAATGTTCAATAGATTGAAACAGATATACTGTTCCACGTATATACTCAAAAGATCCCCCCCCCAATTAAAAAGACTAACATGATTTGTTGTTAAAAAAGAAAAAAAGAAAACAAATACGTTTAAATCTGCAATTAAAAAAAAGGGTATAAATCTTTCTTTATTAAGATTCAGCAATCTAAGAAAGAAAATCATTATTTTCTATAATTGAAAAAAAAAAAACAACCTTCCATTATTGATTTTATAATTTTAAATTACGATATAAATAAAAGCTGGCATTTATTAAAATAGTACATTTTAATTTTTGAAACGATGTTGTCATACAAAGTATAATATTCACTTGAGGCAAAGTTATCAAATTGGAAAACATGGCTTATCCTTATGATTCCTTATCTGTCCTGCTAAAAGTAGTGTCCAATCCTTAAGAAGAGAAAAGTACTCGAGCTTAAATGAAAGCTGTGCAACAAATCAGATACAGTGGGCAGTGCTGCTTAATCAATCCAGAGATCAGAGTATAAATAGTTGAGTTGGAAGTTCAGAGGGGATTTTAAAAAAGATTTTAAAAAGATTTTTTTTTAAAAGATTTTAAGAGCAGTTAAAGAATGAGAATGTTACTTAACTTTGACAGTTAAAGAATGAGAATGTTACTTAACTTTGACAGCTGATTTTCGCCACCTTGGAATATAACATTTACAGTCACTGTTGATGATGAAAAAAGAAAATCTTAATAAGGAAATCATAACAATGGAAGGCTAATTGGTAACAGTTTCCTCTCTTTGTCCAAAGCCATAGTTCTCCAAGATTTGCCTGGGTTAACATCATGGAAAGTAAATAATGCCATTCAGCTTAAATACAACAATCCCTTTTTGAATGCAGTAGCATCATGGATATGAAGGAACAAACTGGATAAAGTGAAGGTAACAATTTTATAAAATATTCAATACTTATGTGTGTTTATAAAAGACAAAACAAAACATCTTTCTTGGAAAAAAAAATTATGAATAAATATAGCTATGTGAAAATACGTTTTATTAGTGATAAATTATAAATACTAAAGATATCTATAATCAAAAGGCATTTTATTTAATACTTATATGTGTTTATAAAAGACAAAATAAAATGTCTTTCTTAAAGAAAATTATGAATAAATGTAGCTATGTGAAAATGTGTTTTATTAGTGATAAAATATAAATGAAACTGCTGATCAACTTATATCTAGAAACATACATCTGTGGCAGATCAAACAACAATATTTATGCTATATATTATAATAACTAAATAAAAATTACAAATGCTTACATGCATATTGATTGTATATGAATATTACATATAACTATAACTGGCTATATTATAAATGAAACTGCTGATCAACTTATATCTAGAAACATACATCTGTTAAATGAAACTGCTGATCAACTTATATCTAGAAACATACATCTGTGGCAGACCAAACAACAATATTTATGCTATATATTATAATAACTAAATAAAAATTACAAATGCTTACATGCATATTGATTGTATATGAATATTACATATAACTATAACTGGCTAAATTATAAATGAAACTGCTGATCAACTTATATGCAGAAACATACATCTGTGGCAGACCAAACAACAATGTTTATGCTATACATTAGAATAACTAAATAATGAATTACAAATACTCACATGCATACTGATTGTATATAAATAAAATAATGAAATTTGTGCACACAAATGTACATTTATACTTGACGGAATTATAGACGCTTCACAAATCTGGAATTGCTCATCTTACTATTTACCTACCTAAAAGGCCTAAAAGGGATATACAGATATGGAACGAATAGTTAAAAATATTCATGCAGTATTGGTAGATGTCTACTTGATAAAAGACCCTTGGAATTCTTTACCCAAGATAAATTAAAATGAGCCTTCATTTGAAATGAAGGATGGACTTTATTAGAAGGACTTGCAAATGAACTATTGATCAATAAAGTGCTTCTAACCTTTTCATAAATGAACTGAAAGTGAATCATCACATGGATATGAAAGAACTTTATTAGAAGAACTTGCAAATTAATTGTTGCTACTTAAAATTGATTTTAGTTATCCAGTTGTTCAGTTCTTATTTTTTTGCATCACTTATCATTCATTGCATTTATTCATGAGAATTCCATGCCTCCTGAGCTACGTCTGGCATAACTAGACCTAGGTAAGTCAGGTTCTAGTGAGATGGAACTCTAGTGGTGCCATTTGGAAAACCAAACACAGAAATGTCTAGATACTTCCAGTCTCTATGGTGCTACATCCTCTGATGAGCAGGAAATATTGTTGTAGGGGGGGGGGGGTGATGTCTGTATTGGGGAAAGCCAATCGATGGTTCCTTCCTACAATATGCTCATTGGGAAATTGTTACAACCGAGGTAATAAAGGGGTTGTATGGGCCCGGTTACAATATATATAGACATAACAAATTACTACAGTTTAATTGATGTGTCAAACAAGCTGCTCTCACAACTTTGAATAAATCATTTAAAGAAAGTATATTAATTATTTTTATTAGTCATTCATTAGACTAGAGATTATCTGACAATGAATAATATTATTCATTATTAGATAATCTCTAGTCTAATCAATGACTAGTAGAAATTATTAATAGTCCTTTACTCTGTTTAACTAACATTTTACTGTCTTAATTTTTTTTCTGAAAGACTTTAAGTCTTTCCATAATTGTAACTCTTCAATGTATTCTTTCTTCTTTCACATACTCCCAATGAGTCTTTTTAGAATAGCTTTAAAAGAATCCCCAATATAAACAGGATCTGTTTTATGTAAAACGATAAAATATTTTCTTAATATTTTTTTTCTATCCTGTTTAAAAAATAAAGCACACATTTTTAGGTTATAATTTTTTTTAAAAAATAAAGTCTATTATTCTTCATCTATTTCACATGATCAAACCAATCAAGACGTGTCTTTATAATTGTGTAGATATTATCATATTCAGAAAGATGAAATTAACTTATAATCTTGCAAGCATATTTTTGGAATCAGATTATCCTTGAATAAAATTTTTCCACTGTTTTATGTTAATTAAATTATTTTAGCAGATATAATGAGTTCTTTAAAAAATATTTTCAAATGTAAAACTTATGAATTAAAGAAATTACTTAGGTATGGGCAATGAAAAAGAAGGATTAAAAGAATATGGCTGCTATGTGTGTTATAGGAAAATAATAAACCTGGGGAAGAAAATAAAAAAATTATTTGATCAAAATATATTTAAAGTTGGATGTGCAAATGACTCCATACAATAATACACTCAGAATCAAATTACACATTAATGATTATGAAATCTGAAGACTTGAACCTAATGAAGATCATTGTATTGTAAAATAGCGTCTAAGCTAATTTGGTGTTTAATATAATTAGTCAAATAATCCTCTACACAAAGTATAATCAAATCTTTGAAAATGCTTGGTGGACTCTTAGCAGATAAAAAAAAATTGACTAATTAAATGGAACTATTTCTTCTTTCAATCACTTGGATGCTTGAATGTTACAATATGATTATATACTTTAATTGTGATTTTAAATAAGAATAGCAGTATGCATGTTTTTAATTCATATAACCTATATATATATAATGTAATGTCATAGTATTAGAAAATTAATCATCTCATTTCTATTGTTTGATTTTAAACTTAATATAAAGGGGGTGGGGTAAATATATCTGGTTTGGACATTTTTGCTTTTTTTCATAGCTCTAGCCAAAATTTTGAATAATATTATAGCAATTTCTTGGCATATATTACTTTGGTTTGTTTTTTACAAAGAATAAAGCTATCTAGGTTATTAAATACAGAAAGCACTGAAGTCAATTACAGCCACATATTGTCTTGCATGATAATAATTAAATTATTTCTAATGTATATTAACAAAAATTCTATACTATAACAAAAAGATTTTAATATTTAAATGATTTATTGGTAGGTTATTCATAATAAGATTTAGTGCCAGAAATGACAGATCTGGAGCTTCAAATTATGGACTTTTAATTCCAAAGTCTATGCTTCTAGACTGTAGATTCTTATTGGAATGTATACCCATTTTAAATTTTAAAATATACATAACTGCTTTTAATACAAACTAATATGTGATTAATTTTATTATAAGCTTTTTTAAGCTATATACGTATATGCTTTTAACTAGAGTGCATCAGCTTTGGTTTATATATGAAGAACATGAATTCCAAAGTTATAATATTTAAATTTTTATCCTAGACTATCATTTCCACTGCAAAAATTAAAGAAAAAATATAAATATTCTCAGTACAGAAAAATTTGGAAAAGAATCAATAAAAATATAGAACCCCCCCCTTCTCTATATGATGAGACTGATTCTATCAATCTCTCATTTCTCTCACAACTGGGATCCTTCACATCATCAAGCAGGCAAAACTCTCCATACAGTTTTGCCACTCAGTGCAAGCCAGAGTAATCAATGGATGCCAGAAGGCTTGTGCATAAAATATCCATCTAGTGCCTACTCATCCAATATCCCCAGACTAGTTTCTGGCTTATGGTCTTCGTCAGTGAATAGACACTAGATGGAGATTTTATGCACAAGCCTTCTGGCATCCATTGATTACTCTGGCTTGCACTAAGTGGTAATACTGTATGAAGAGTTTTGCCTGTTGAATAACAATTAGTTAAGCAAGCATAAGAAATGGTGATCATGTGATGTTTATTTTTCACATCATATCAGTAATGCATTAATTTTCCTGACTTCAAAAACTGATTAATAATTTAGCATTAAAATAATCAACTTAAAATTTGTGTTTAAATTATAATACTGTATCTTTAATTACTCAATCATATTACTTACATTTATTGATTATGTAATGATTCATTTAATCTATACATTTATATATAATAAATCAATATATACTAAGATATTATTTCTTACTAACGTTTTCCAACAAATTGATTAAAAATTATAAATTTAACAATATAGACAAATTTTAAAAGATTGATTTCTCTGTATAAATCTTAGAAATGTGAGTAACTTTATAATTCTTAGCCAATTAGCATATATGGTGATTATTTCTCAATTGATTTAATTCATGCACTATAAAAAAAGTGGTGTACAACCTGTGAGTCCTAATTTATAAAAAGTTTCCAACTCTTAAAGAATTTTTGGAGTTCATAGAATTCTCAAGAAATGTATGTATAAATAATAATATAATAATTTTATTATTTTAAAAAATAATAATGCATCTTATTTTAATATTAACTAGACAATCAATATTTATAATGGGGAAATATTCATAATAAAATAACATATTTTTATCCTATTATAAACAAAATTAATAGAATTTCGACTATTTTAATATAACCTGACAATAGTTGCATAAAATTATTTTCTAAATTATATTTATGTTCATTATATTTTTTTTCAAAAAGTTGAGGGTGGCGCTAAAAATTCTGTTTAAGAAAAAGGTCAGGCATGTTAAGTTGCACCATTAGACTACACTGCTAAAGAATGTTTCAGTTTATAATGAAAAGATATATATATATACCTGAACAAAATCAAGAATCATAATAGAACAGTGCATAATGTTGACACAAGCACATTCACACATAAATGCAAAGTCTTTGTGGCAAAGTGGGTTAATATAATTCAAGTAAAATCAAATGTTTTTCAGATAGCTGAAATGGTAAAAGTGATTTCAAGATTTATTTTCAGGAAATCAAATCTGCCAGAAATTCCATGTTGGTTGATAGGTAAAATTTAATCCCCCCCATAAAATTCCTTAATAATCAGTTTGATGAAATTGTCTACTTCTCCAGTAAGCAAATATGTCTTTGTATTCAAGGATTTTATTTTTTATATATGCATATAATTAATGAATAAATATTATTAGATTAACTTATTACATATATTTGTTATGACTTATACAGATGTTATATATATTTAATGCAGTATTATTTTTATATAAACTTTTCTATTTCTGTTATCAAAAACACTGAAAATTTTTTTTTTATATAGTTTTTTTTTATTATTATTATTAAATTTCCTATGTTTCGACCTATTTATATATAGGACATCCTCAGGGTTTTAATTATAGACATCCTTCTTTAAAATATCATAGTTATTAACAGCTGTTATGAAATGTCATTACTAATTTTTAACACTTTTTTTTTCGCCATTATTTAACAATATTATATATATAAACGTCAGTTCAATAGCTATGCCAGAAAGCCAAAATGTCTAGAATCAATTTATATTAACAGAAATCATGGAAACCCATTAAGTTTAAGTACAATAATTGATCATATGAATGGAAACTATTGGACTCTGTCTACCATTTTGGGACCTCAAAACTAAGAAATCAAATTGAATTAAATTATCTTTTTTAATTCTCCTCAGTTGATTTTATGATAACAAAGGCAACATAAATAGAATTTACTTAATAAGAAAAATACTAATTGAATGTCTTTATTGCTTGTGAGTTTATAAAAAGTTTTAGCACTAAAATGGTAGAACTAGGTGTTCCTTGTGTTGTTTAAGTTTCAGAGTCAGCCATTTTATAATTGCATTAAGTCGTGCAGAGCAATTTATTTAATATAAACAAATCACACTTTGTTTTCGTGCTGTTATTATCTGCATTAAATTCAACAACTTTGTAAGTTTATAATTAACATTTAAAATTTTCTAAAAGATGACTGTCTATAAATGGCATTAGAAGATCAAAACAAATCTGAGAGATAATAAGGAAAATAATTATGTAAAATTGATGAACATAAATGAAAATGTTTATTAATGTTTTCTCATTATACATATGTAAACATAATTTTAAACAGTGTATTATAAAGTTGGGTGCATATCAGACAGCAAGTGAGGAGAGTACTACATTCAAGCAACAACACCTTATGATCAATGATAGATTATTCTGGCATTTTATTAACACTATTTATTCTGGCATATTAATTTTAAGGCTGCTTTATAAACTTTAAACATCTCTTTACATTATTAAGGTAGATACATGTGACCAAATACTTATTTAAATAATGTATTATTAATAGTAAGTCCATATTAGTACTAAAAATTTAAATAAAAATTAGACTTTAGTAAAGGAAAGAATAGATAACTAGAAAATAATACTTATCTATTCTTTTTCTAGATTCAAATTTTGATTGAAATCTTTAAATATGTATAATAAGTCATGCATCACTATATGATGAAGGGCTTTTTAAAGTTTATGATATAGCTCTAAAAATTGAATTAAAAGAAAAGTAAGGCAAACTGATGGTATCAACAATGTATGTTATTGAATCAAAATGGTAGACTTGGCTTGATTAAGTAGCATAAATAATAAAAAAAACTCAATTTAGACTAAGTTAATGAAATTGTTAAATGTTTTACCTGTCACTAAAGTATTCAAATGTCACAAGATCTCAAGAGCAATTAACCATATTTATTATTCCATGTTATCCCATTTGCATTATCAGATAACAAATTCCCATCTCTCCAGCATAACATTAAAAACCTGTTAGTGTAAAATACTGAACAACTACAACAACAACAATAGTGATGATGCTGATGTTGAAAGATTATAAACATGGTTAAATTAATGAATTTCTTCAAAATCAACTTTAAAAGAGATATCTCCAATCTACTTTAAAAAATTTCTTAGAAGATTATAAACAGTAAATTTGCCAAATCCCCAAGATAATTGTTAGTTTACAATGATAACACAAAAAAAAATTGGCTAATTAAAAGCATGTTAATCATATTCTCCTACAGTTCTAAACCTCGGCAGTCATTTATTGATAATCTGAGACCAGAAAAGAAATATGGTGACTGTTATTATAAGTTTTAGACAAGCATAATACCATGAATAAATGCTCTTAGTTTAGTGTAGATATCTATAGATAGAGCATATATGGTTAGTAGTGTAGAAGTCAAATGATGTTTAACCACCTTTGTATTAAGCTGGACACAGCAAATTCATTCAACTTCCCAAATTGAAATTTTTAGTTTCTCAGTTAAGAATTAATTCTGAGACTTCTATCTCTGAGTATGCTACTTGATATACTCGGCTACAATAATAATATTAAAAATTTTATATTCAAACTGAGTATGAATATTATTTTACATTAATATCTAGAATTGTAGAGTATGGAAATGTAATATATATATGATCATCATCATCAACCATTATCAATCCACTGCAGGATGAAGGTCTCTCCAAGTTCAATCCATCTCTGATCTTTAGCTTCTTTTCTCCACATCATCCCTGCACACTTTCTTATTTCATCCATCCATCTCATATGTGGTCTGTTTCTGAATCTTTTACAATCTCTTGGAATCCAGTTTAAGATTTCAATTGTCCATCTATTATTATCTCTTCTAGAAATATGTCCAGTTCAATTCCACTTCAGTCTTTGAGGTCAATAGCACCTGTTTGTTCTCTTACCCATATATTGTGTTTTCAATCTCTTCTTGTTACTCCCAACATGCATCTCTCCATACTTCTTTGAGTGGTCTGAAGTCTTTGTATTGCTCTTCTATTAAGTGTCCAAATCTCAGATCCATAAGTAAGAACTGGTAAAACACATTTGTTAAAAACCTTCCTTTTCAAACACATAGGCATATTTCCTTTTAGTATCAAGTTATTTCTACCAAAAGCACTCCAACCAAGGTTAATTCTATGATTAATTTCATCCATTATGTTTTCATCTGTATTCATAATCTGACCAAGGTATTTATAGTTGTTAACTTCTAACTCATCATAATCAATCTTTATTTTCATATTTTGAAAAAATCCATTAGTCTTTTTAACATTTATCTTTATTCCTAGTTTTCTACTTTCATCTGATAACTCCTGCAACATTTCCAGCAGTTCTAAAGCATTATTTAGAAAAACAATTACATCATCTGCAAAATCTAAATGACTTAAATAATCTCCATTTACTATCACTCCTTTAGCTTCCCATTTTAATCCACAAAATACTTCTTGTTAGCACTGCTGTAAAAAGTTTTGGAGATATGGAGTCAGCCTGTCTTACACCCTGCTCAATGTTGACTTTTCTAGTATTATTATGTAATCTAATTGTTGCTGTTGCATTTTTATAAATATTCTTTAAAATATGACAATATCCTGGATCTATACCTTGATGATTCAATGCTTTAATCACTGAAAAAATGTTTATAAAATCAAATGCCTTTTCATAATCTACAAATCCAAAGCATAGTAGCAACTCATATTCATTTGTCCTTTCTATAACTTCTCTCAATACCTGGATATGATCTAATGTACTAAAACCAGGTTTTAAATTTAGCTTGTTCTCTTTGTTGGTGGAAATCCAATGTTTTCGGTAGACACGTTGTAATTATCTTAGTAAAATTTTTGTATAAAACTGATAAAAGGCTGACAGGTCTGTAATTCTAGTATCTTCTTTATCATCTTTTTTAAATATTAATATTTATACTGCATTCTTCCAATCATCTGGTACATCTTCATCATTTAGACATTTAGTATATAACATTGCTAAAAAAAATTCAATTTCTTCACCTACTTCTTTTAATATATCAATTATAATTCCATCATTACCTGCATCCACAACATTTATTTTCAAAGCTTTGTGTAGATATCAAAATTTATGAAAAGTACTGTATATATTTGTTTTCTTGATATATAAATATTAAATACTATCTATCACTACACTAGTAATTATAAATAAAATAGAAAATCATATAACATTACAATACTAGTCAAAAAAAAAATTTATTAAAATTTTGCCACAATCATGATTTCATCTATTAACAAATATACCTTTTCAAATGAAATTCAACAAGATAAAAACTTGAAAATGTCAATTTGTTAATACATGAAACCATGATTGTAAAAGAATTTTAGTATTTTTTTTTGGCTAGTATTGTAATGTTATATGATTTTTTATTTTATTTTATTATCAAAAGAGCTTTATTGACTTTGTTTAAAATTTGAATTTACAATTTTACATCTTATGTTTTACAAAATATCCTATGCTAAAATAGTCCAATCTTCATCCAACAAACCTAGTTTGCAGCCTATGAATAAATATCATACACATAGTGATTTATTTAACTTATTTGATGGAGATGAAACAGAAGAACTGCATAATAATATATTAAAAGAAGTTATGCTTTGTACAAACCTGAATCAGTCTGAAATCAATAATTTAATCTTAGATTTTAATGCTACCATTCCTGATCAGTTACGTAAGTCATTTTTGAACTATCATAGTGAGAAAACATCATCCTTACAGTTACAAATAGTAAAAAAAAACCTATTTACATTTCCCCTGATGACGTATGCAAAGTGATTACAGTTAAGAATTTATGGATACATATACACAAATTATTCCAGCATTCTAACAATAGGTACATCATAATCGAATGTCATGACTTATTTCAGAAGCAAATTGTGCAAAATTCCTGAATGGCTTGGTTGTAGTTACAGTTGATATGGACAGACCAATCATATTGTCTGGCCATATCAGAAACTGTTACTTAAATTTTGGAAAGGCTGATTTAGAGAAACTGCTAAAACCCTATGACACAGACACAAGATTTAATTATATTCTTTAAAAAAGGGCTCAAATGCCCGACTTAATACACTCTGCCATTTTTTCAATTGCTCTAACCAAAGAAACATCTCCATTGGCTATTCCTACAATTTCATTGTGCTAAATCTGCCCTACTGATAATTTTGTTTTGGGGCATACCACTGCAGTGTTGTTGTTTTTTTTTTTTGCCCGTTGCGTACGCATTTGGTGAAAGATTGCCCTGGGAGATTATGCAATTGTTGCAATCTTAGAAGATCAAAATTCCACCAATGTAATGGAATTGCTACTTTACACTCTCATGAAGATGTGCAACAATCACAATCAGATGACCTATCACTCAGAACTTAACAAGATGCCAGATTTGCAAACTCCAAAATATACAAACCTCAAACAACTAGAAGCCAGACTGATTTCTCCTGGTATTGAACTGTTTGTCACACACTGAAGAGTCTGCTTTGTTGCATCCCAAGTACAAAAGGAAATCAATAAAGTGGGAAAGAGAATCTAAAAGCTCCCCATCCTTCCTTCTTTCAAACAGACTCAGATAAAAGTTGTGCAGAAAATGATCAATGCAATTCGAAAATTAAGGGAAAGAAGTTAAAATCAGGTAATCATGAACTGATGCTAGATTTGCCTCAATTATTAAACTCTGTGAATAAAATCAATGAAAATCAGGAAAATATAATCATGAAGACTGACATGTGTAAACAGGATCTTTTAAAGGTACTGGAAGATAAGGAAATGCAAAGTGACAGATATCATCAAGACAAGGATGTAGAACAGAAAATTAGTGAAACTGACAATCTTGAAATAATACAGGACAATCTAAAAACAACAGATCTAATGATGAAGTCAAGACAAAAAGCAGTGCTTACTTTGATGAAGATAAAAGTCTTGTCATTTGTGACAAATATAAGGGTAGTAGGGGCAGAACCGATATAAAATGTGGCTCACCTCATCATCTCTAAAGGAATAACAGATAAAGAAATTAAATGTGAAATGCAGCAGAATTATCTTAGAATCTTAATTAGGGGAAAGGTAATTATAGAAGGAACCTTATGGCTTGCCATTATTTCTGGTGGGACATGATCCATATCAATGCAGAAAAAAGCCTGGACAGTTGGCATATGTCAAGCTTTTTCACTGATACTGCCAGTTTGAACATTCAGGCCTTTGAGCAATTTGAAGGTTAAGAACCTATGTTATTCTGGAAAATTACTGATTAATAATGGTTTTCAAGTATGAAAATGATGCCTCAAAGATACATACCAACTAAGTTATTGGGAATACTAGTCACGGAGGCCTCTGGGATGAGGTGGGTTTTTTGTTGCAATTGTGATTTAAATCTCTCTGCCATTCTTATAAATTTATTGATATATACTTGATAGAATCACGAGTTAAGTTTTCTATGCAAATGAACTAAAAATGTAAATTCAAACAATTAAACTGGGAATGATGAAGCCCACTGTTTTCAATCTCATGATTACCATAAATGTATCCATATATACTTAGTAAATTCATTGATTAAACTTTGTAAAACATAAGATGTAAAAATATACATTTTATATTTTGTTTTACATATAAATATATACACAAGTGCATATACATGTTGTAAATATAACATACACATGTAAGTGTGTGTGCATTGGATATTTTCATGGATTTTTAATTTAATAATCAATTGAAATAATAAGATTATATACATATAAATAGAGATAACTTTTACCTTTTGCTGTTGCATGAAAACCAATTACTAATTGACTATCCTGAGGTTAAACATGTTTTCTTTATTAATCTATAGTGAAGGTGCAAACTATGCTATATTTTATCTCAAAAGACCTCCTCACATACAAATGTACATAGCTGGATCTCCCACTGAGCTACATAAATGTCAATCAAGTAAGTAAAGAGAAAAAAAAACTATCTATCTTTTAACTCTGTTTATATTTAAGTTTAGCTGATTAACATTGTTTTAATTTAGAGAGTGATATTTTTTTTACTATTTTAATTTTATGTAGAGAATAAATATTTAAATATTTAGAGAATCAAGGCAGAGTCTTAGTTTGAAAAACTTTTAAATATCAGATGAAATGTTAGTTTGTTAATAAATATGCATAGCTAAATTATATGTAATTAGAATGCAAGTAATTGGACCTCCCACTAAGCTATGTAAACATTAATAACTATGAGAAGTCACCAATCTATCCTTTAGCTCTGCTGATATTTAAACTTAGCTGATTAACATTGTTTTAATATATATATTGAACTATATATATATTGAACTATGTATAATTTAAAGTTTAAATGTACATATATATAACAGACATTTTCTTATATGTATAATATGCATATATAAAAATCATAGTATAAACAAAAATTTTAAAAATAACAATATAATATTGAGGGAATGCATTTATATATATTACTAAGTGTGTATTCACTCATTTATTCCTTGAAACAATAAGAATAAAAAAAAACTACTATACTTTTATTTTTAAAATAAAGTAAATAGCAAAATGTCTGGACTTTCTTCAGTATTAAATATGCCCTGAGCAATATTCTTTTTTTTATAGAAACATAATAATGGTCTTGTTATCAACAAATTTGAATCTTTTTAATTAGTTTGATGTTTTAAGTCAATAACAATTTTTAGTAAGCTCTAAAGTTTTGTAAAACTTTTAGCACTATGTTGAGAAAACATTTTATTATATAAAGCACTGCACATTAAATTCAAAAAAGATAATAGAAGAATAAAATAAACATGCTTTCAAAACAAAACAAAGAAATTTTATTAATATATATAATTGTGCATGATGCTCCAAGATGAAAAAAAAGACTACAAGTATATTGTAAAATTTATTTACAATTTTTACTTTTTTTAATGTAGTTGCATATGACACTCAGGAAAAAAATAGGCTGCTCAATTATCACAACATTTACAAATTTTAATGTGTTTTTTGTTAGTTTATAATTTATATAGCATAATTTATAGCTCTACTCAGAAACAACTCTTTCATTTTGGGTTTTAGTGAAATAAAAAAAAGGTATCTTCTTTTACTTCAAATCCAAGTTGTTATATGGATTTAAACCCAGAAAACTATTTTTATAGGCATAAATGCAGAAGAGTAGCATCTTCCTTGACAATCTACAAATAATTAATCTTTTCCAGAGTGTTATATATGTTGAAATAGATATTTTCATGGATTTTTAATTTAATAAAGCATAGAAATAAAGAAATTATATCTACGTAAATAGAAATAATTTTTACCTTTTAATGTTGCCAGGAAACCAATTATTAATTGATTATCTTGAGACTAAATAAGTTTTTGGTGCTGATTTAGTATGCGCTCATCACCATTTTGCATTCTAAGGACCACCCAAAAACACTGCTAACACTTCCAAGCAATAAATAACATCTAATAATCCACACAGGGTTGTTTGGATGTGCCAGTGGTGTTTTTTGGGTGGTCCTTAGAACTCAAAATGGTGGTGCATGCATTCTAAATACTAAATGTTTATATAACTTCTAAAATATGAATGTTATTAAATAAATAATGTCACTTTGGACTAGAATATGCTGGGACAGGAAAGAATGCAAAAGTCCAATAAAACCAAGCTTACAATTTCCAAATACTAAAAGATTACAACTTCTAAAATACTAATTATACTATTTGCCCATATGAAATAAAGAAAATTATTTTTACTAGCTTATAATTTCTAAAATATGATTTTAAAATACTTAGAAAAAGTAAAGGAAAAAAACGGGACATATATATTAATTAAAAAAAACCACATGTTCAATAAATATAAAAGGTAATTGTGAGTTTTGACCCATGTGGCCACCAGAGGTGCTGGTCGGGGTCAACCACAGAAATACTTAGAGTAGGGGCCCCAAATGCAGCATTGCAAATTCCAGCCGAAAGGTGGCACTGTTCACAATGCGTAAGCACAGGAACATTCCAACAGCTGGCTGGCAGCGAAGCTGCCTGCTTGGTGGCGCTGGTCACAGTGCATAAGTGCATTTAGCTTACATCATCTGCTACCAGCAGATACCAAGAACCTAGGTGGCGCTGATTGCCATAAACACATCTAGCTTATGTGTCATCTGCTAACAGCGACTACCAAGATTCTAGCCCACTACGTGGTGCTGTTTCTCCACGGTTACACATGGAAAAACTATGCACTGATAGAGTTTATGTACATACTACTTAAAATATGAATGGCGTATAATGTACAGGTGTGATTAATTAAGAAGCTACAACTATTTAAATATTCTTTCAAACTTAATAGTATCACATGCTATTTCACAGTTTTATAAATGGATGTATTTTTAAAATTTTTTTTTTTTTTAAAATCGATCTTTTTTTTTTAATTATTTACTCTATGTCAAAATGTTATATATAAGTCGAGCGGTGAAATTTGCTATCATGGCCGCTTGAATGGCATCATAGATTTACATACGAAAGTACACTATAATTAGACAGGTTTGATAAAATTATCGCGTAGAAATCCTCATAATTATTCATAAAATATTTTATTAATCTATAAGTCAATTCTAAATTTAAAAATCGATCTTTTTTTTTTTAATTATTTACTCTAAAAGTGGTTTTTTTTTTTTAAATTAAAAAAAATGTAATTTTTACGACAATCGGTTTTTTTTTTTTTAAAAAAAAAAAGCTAATTTTTTCCCCCCTTCTTTCAAAACTAGAGACATTCCAAAGATAAAATCTAATATATTTAATTAATAGGGGCTTTACTAATGAATAGCTATGGTCAATTAGTGAATTGGATTGATTTAATGAGACAGAAACTGATATATGATGAATTATATTTATTGACAATTTCATATATACTTGATATAACCCATTACTTAGCATTGGATAATGCACACAGGCATTTTATTTACTAAACAACATTACTCTAGGCCATTTAGCAAAATAAATTTGTGGCTATTATTTAATTGCGCTAATTTTATGCTATATAATAAATCACTACATTCCACTTATTAGTTATGCCCTTTCATCATCAGTTCGAGTGGCTATTATACATGTAATCAAACCAAGTCTGGAGTGAAGTTTAATAATACATCCGATTATGATAAATTTATATATTAAATATGGGCATATAAAGCCTCACAGATAGCTTTAGATCGAACAGGTTTTCAAGAATGCTTCGGTTCAACGAGAGAGTTGGCTATAAAGATTTTACTAATACGCTACGCACAAGTAAAATATAATAATAAAGTGGCTCTGTGGATGGATGAATAGATTTTAGGGTTTTCATGACCAACACCGGTTTACCCAATGACCGATCATCATGCTGCTAAAAGGGAACCTTTATTTGGTTCATAAGAGGCCGGGGACTTACATACTAATCTGGCTCTTAGCTCAGTCTTAGCTACTGCACTACCCATAAGAGAGGAAGATGAGCTGGACTTACCATGGATCCATCTTATATATATATATAAAAAACAGCACAACGATAAAATATTGATAAATTTCACATCCGCCAAGCCAAAGTATATTATAAATTAAATACCATACATTAAATGAACACTAGTTTTGTCAGCTTGATTAAAAGAGCCAACTCTTCTGTAGCATGAGAAATACATATAAACTACTGACAGGAATATATATATATACACAAACTTTACTTTATCCCGCTCAATCTTTTAGTTATGTATAATTAGTAAACTTTTAACGGGGAAAAGTATATTTAAGGGACTTAATAATGATTACACTCCAGGCTAGTTTAATCTTTAGTAACATAATAATTAAAGGTTAAAAGTTTGGATTTATAAGCCACATTTTATATTTACATTAATTATTTACTAAATGACAAAATAATAACGAGCACAAAGGGTCGCCATTATTTATAAATTAGGGGTTCGAAACGGAGCACTAAATGACGCTATAATTAATACAATATGAAGATTTTAAATAATATCTTCATAAAGTATATATTTCGTAACTAAATGCGTGCCATTTCGAGACAGGCATAATTAATAATAACTAAAATAAGCAAGAGAGAAATAAATATAACTGCAGTGATTAAGTTATATAGCAAAACAAGAAGTTAATAAAGGAAATTAACAAAAGTATGTCATTTATAGAATTGAAATATTATTGATAAGACAATTTAGAAAGAGTTTACAATATAGTTAGCTAACCTGATTTTGAAGCAATAATGATTATTTTGAATTTTACACAGAGCTCTGCGATTTTAATAATTTTAAAACAGATACTCGAGCTGGAACGAAGGTAAGTTCTTTGGTGGCTTATGGCATCTTCTCTTTAGTTGGGAGACGATTTAAGATGGTATTCCTATAGCTGGAGTTGGGGTAGTTGAATTTGAATGAAAGTGAGTTCTTTTAACAGCTTATGGCATCTTTTATTTATTTTAAGCTTGTTAAGGCAACGTTGATTGTTGCTCCGGCCTTGGATGGATCAAATTCTGATGTTCCATCACGGCAAAGGCAACAAATTCTTGCCTGACTAGCAGGCCATAGATAAATTAACAAATTTTCAGCTTCTCGTAGTAACAGCTCTTCAAAAGCAAGATGGAGTATCTTTTCCGCTAGCCTATTTATATATTTCCACAAAGCCTTAATACCTTTTTGGAATTTCATTTACCTCAGGACCAATCGACTTTTAATTAAACAAAATCATATAATCTAATTTCTACTACTGATAAAGTCTCCGAGGTGTTATTTTTAATTTACTTAAAAAAATTATTAAAATATATAAATTATATAATTTTGATTCCGATTTCATTAATTAAATTTCTTTTTAGGTGTTATAAAATGTTATGGCTTAGCAGATAGTAATGGTATTATGATTTAATGATAAAATCTTTTGTTGAAATAAATTCAATCAGTAAACTAGATTTTACTTTTACCCCAGGTGCAGTCACTAATTGATTTCTTGTTTACACAAAATTCCCATTTTTAATTATAAACCGATGACTTTTATTTTAACTAGATATAAATAACTTTTAACATATTTTCTTTATATTGTTTATTTTAAAAAAAGCAAATTTGACAGATCTTATAAAAAAATACTTTAGTTTCAGTTATATCTATTAAACATTAAATCAGAAAACCGTAAATATATTATAAAGAAAACATTTTACATTATTTTTATTTAATCTTAAATATTATATGTACAAATCATTATGCCATAATTTCATGGTTTAAATTATCCATCCACATACGAATATAATACAAATATATCATTATGCCATAATTTCATGGTTTAAATTATCCATCCACATACGAATATAATATAAATATAAAATTTAGTCCAATTCTAGTGCCATTGGGAACTCTATTCATGGATGAATAGCCCAATGACCATCAGATGTACTCGCGGATCCATGTGTGTTGCTGTATTAGACAAATTCTTTTTTTTTTTGCTTGCTAGATATTGCTTTAGTTTATTGCATGTTTGATTATATGACTGTGTCAACTTTATTATGTGTGCTTGATTGTGAGTGACTGTTTTTGAATATGATGATTCTTTTGTGTAGCTCATCTGCTAACATGATTAGAGGGGAGGGTTGATTTTTGAGTAATATGATTGATATTAAATGAGACAATGTGTGTATATGGTATGTATTTAAAGATTGGGTCAAATTGCATCTGATTGAGCTTATTTACTATGATGTATGTTTTGGAAAAGAGGACTCTGAAGTGTTGACTGGTAGAAGGATACTTATCTTCTTTTGTATGTTAGTGATCCTGTTGTGGTATGTGTTTAAATTTAAGTTTATTATTTGTGCCATGTGATCAGAAAACGAGGAGGGGGAGGGACTTACTATGATTGAGTGATGTAACATTGGAGAATAGAACATAAGATCTATGAGAGTTCCATGGCAATTGTTATAAAAAGATAATGAGTTCAGTGGAAGAAAACCCTCACCACTCATAAGTGGAATTGCAAGTTGATTTATCCATTTTACAATAAATTTTTGATAGCTCATATTAAAATCTCCAGCAAGTATAGTGGAGCAGGGATTGGACACTGACAGGGAGTTAATTGTTAAAATTATTCTGTTAATTACAATAGGACTGGGGGGGACCACAAATATAATGTTAATTGAAAAGCTTCTGTGATTAAATGTAGTTATCAGAAGATTGGAGTCTATGAAAATTATTTTAAATGATGTGAAGGGTCATTCTTGACTGATAAATATACTGTCCCACTTGATGATGCTGATGTGTCCCTCAAGCATATGCAAAACCAAGTTTATTCATATATGTAGCTGGGTTGATTTGGGATTCATTATATACTTTTGTTTCTAGTAGACTCAATATTTTGGCTTGCATTATCTGTATCCATTTATTAATTTGTTGTATTTTTTTTTGTGTGGAGTTTAAACCTTGGACGTTAAGTGCCACTACTTTTATTTTTATGTTCTTTAATGTCGTAGGGGGGGGGGGCAATTTACTGAAGAGTGTGACTTTCATTTCCTTCTTATTGTAAGTTTATCTTGCATGAAGTGGGGTTGGTGTTGTTTGTTGGTTCTGTAAATAATTGTTTAATCGAGTCACTCTCTAACATTTTCAAATTCTTTTGAATATTGAGAGGTGATTCCATTTTCGTATTTAATTTCTATTAGTTGTTTTATCAAATTTAATTAAACCAATACACATCACATGATCACCATTTATTATGCTTGCTTATAACTGTTATTAAAACAGGCAAAACTGTCAATATGCATTGCCACTCAGTGCAAGCCAGAGTAATCAATGGATGCAGAAGGTTTGTAGTTAAATAGAGATAAAAGTGGCTGCTGGAGGGTTGCATTAGATCCTAAGATCTAGAAGCAGTGCTCTCAGATCCAAGGCTCCTCACTGACAACGGCAAAAAGCCAGAAACTAGTCTGGGGATATTGGATGAGTAGGCACTAGGTGGGGATTTTGTGCACAAGTCTTCTGGCATACATTGATTACTCTGGCTTGCACTGAGTGGCAATGCATATAGAGAGTTTTGCCTGTTTTAATAACAATTATAGCATAAGAAATGGTGATCATGTGATGTTTATTGGCTTAAAACCATCCTGCCTAATGGGATAGTGGTGGCATCAAAATATATAGGTACTGAACTGAGTTCAGACCTATATAAGCTAATGAGCTTGGATTGAAAATATAGTGTTTTCAATTTAAGACTCATGGTTTTGTAATTAAATAAGAGATAAAATGTGGCTGCTGGAGGGTTGCATTAGATCCTAAGATCTAGGTGCAGTGCTCTCAGATCCAAGGCCTCTCATTGATAAAGATCAAAAGCCAGAAACTAGTCTGGTGATATTGGATGAGTAAGCACTCTGGAATCTATTGATTACTCTGCCTTGCACCAATTGGCAATGCGTATAGAGTTTTACCTGTTTCAAATTTAATTAGCTATATTCCAGATCATTTGTTTTAATCTTTTTATTTTCTCTAGTTTTCTTTGTTTTTGTTTGTTATCTTTTACTTTCTAAAGTTGTGCTTTCAATTACTGGAAAGCACCATGTGATGGTATCCATTATTTCAGTTGTTTTGTTCATAATTATGTGCTCTGCTTGATTATTATCTCCATGTGGCAGTCCTTTTGTTTCTTTTTGTAGGTAAGCAGTTTCGTTTTCTAATAAATTATCAATAAGTGTTTTTGCCCGGAGATTGATGGTTTTCATCTTCATCATTCATGTTTGTTTTGTCAATTCCATTGACATGATTGGGAGATGGTCTATAGTTTCATTTTTACTTGTTTTAATTGTTGATTTTATTGCTTTGAGTGGGTGGAAATCTACATTTCCTGCTGCCTGGGTTTGTGTGTGTTATCTGAATTCTCTTCTAATCTTTGTGAGAGGTGGTTTATTTTTTCTACTAGATTTCCTTCTTCATTGCATTGTGTTGCTATGTGGCCTCTTTTGCCACAGGCAAAGCAACATGGCTTTAGTTTTTGGATATGTAAGGATAGTGTCACTTTTTGATCTGTTATGTGTGTTGAGATGTTTTTTGGGTCTATTTCTTTATGCAACTTGACTTTATATACAAAACTATTTGTAAATACAGGTACTGATGTTTCTTTAAGGTATATTTATTGAAAAAAGGTTGATCATTCTTTGGAAATCGTCCAAGTTATATCTGAAGTAGGCATTTTTTAACACTCCAGTGATATTCTTGTATTTGCTTTCATCTACTCATACAATGGTAAAATTTCCTAGTTTTAATGTAATTTTTAAATTGATCAACTTTGTGTAGCATCATAAAATTCAACTGCTACATATCTGCTATTATGATGGTCACATGTACATTGTACTGTCTCCAATAAATTATTTTTATTTAGTGCTTCAATTATGAATGCCTTGGGAAACGGTAGAGTGCAGTCATTGTCTGTTACCACCAACACTATTGATTTCTCAGTAAAAAATCTTTAAATGTCACAAAAAGTGTTCTAGGTATTGTGTTATTGAACCTCTCCTCAGTCTGTTCCAGCATTTCATCTGTCCATTGTGGGGGCAGGGCTCAATTTCATCCTGATTTACTAGATCTAAATCTTTAAGATCATCTGATATAGTTTTTCTAAATCTAGGTTTTTTTCCCAGGTTTATGTTATTTTGGTAAGTTTTGGCTATTGTTACATATGTCTTTCTTGTGTTTTGTGAAGGACCAGCTTCCTCATCAAGTGACGGGGCAGTTGCCATTTTATAGTTTAGCAAGTAGTTTTTCAACACGGTAATGTTTTTTTTAACTATTTTTTTTCTTCACTCTCTATTTTTTTGTAACTCTTACTAATTTTTTCACTATTTTTCCTTCTAGTCTTTTTCCTTTTTACCTATTTACCTCTAAATATTGTTATCAATTATATTTCTTTGAACTGTTGGCTATCCACCATGCTAGAGATTTATTATACTTCACATAGCTTTTGCTGATTTTTTCCGTTGTTCATTAATTTTTTTTTAGCAACCTCACATTTTTTAAAAGAATCAGGTTAACATTGAATTAAACATTTTTTAAATTTTTTAAAAAAAATCACTTTTGTAGCTATTTCATCTTAAAATACTTAGGGGAGACTTTTTGCTTACCTGAAACTGTGTGTGTAGCCAGGTGGTGCTATTATTATTATTCAAGGGAGAGAGATTAAAGGAAGAGTAGGAGTAGTGGGACTATTACCAAGATTTGATAAGAGGCGTTTATTAGATAGGGCATGTTCTATAAATGAGAGAGTGAAAAAATTGTGTGAGAGAAATAAGGTTGTGTTTGTGGATGTATGGGATTGGTTTATTGGAAAGAGGGAGTTGTATAGTAAAGATGGTTTGCACTTAGGAAAACAAGAAAGTGAAGTTTTAGGGAGTCTGATATTTAAAGAATATAATTCGGGAAACCTTTAAAGGAGGGTGGGCTTTTAAATTGTAATATTATCAAAAAGAAGAAGAATGGAGGAGATATAAGAAATAAGCAAAAGATGGTTGATTTAGATATAAGTGTAGATGTGGAGAGGGAGATTAGTGGTAAGAAAATTTGTTATAAACGTAATGGAGAAGAAGGAAGCAAAAGAATTTATAAAAGAGTAGTTAGGAAAGAAGAAATTGTTAAAATTGGGTTTTTGAATATGCAAGGTGATAGGAGACCAGAAAAGTGGCTGGAATTAAATAAAGCAATTGAAAATGAAGGGCTTGAGGTATTAGCAGTAGTGGAAACTCATCTAAGAAAAGAAGAAGAACCTATTTTGGAAGAGGTAGTACGGCAGGGTATAAACAGAAAAGAAAAAGAAAAAAGGGGTGGTGGTACAGGTGTTATATCGAAAAAAAAATTAAATACTGTTAAATGTCAAGAACATTTGTGGTTTGAAATAAGGTTGGGTAGACAAGAATGGATGGTGGCTGTAGTGTATATCGCCACTGGAGATAGTCAAACTGTAATGGAGTGGAACAATAGTATATATGAATGCCTAGTTAAGGATATAAAGAGTTTTAAAGAAAAGGGGAAGAGAATAATGGTTATAGGGGATATGAATGGGCATATTGAAGAAACTGATAATGTAGATAATAAGAATGGTCAGTTTTTGAAGGAATTTTGTCAAAGAGTAAATTTGAGCATTGGAATTTATCAAATGTATAAGATGGACAATACACATGGTCTAGGAATAATGTATTTCACACAATAGATTATGTATTTGTAGAGAAAGAGGAAATGAAGAAAATATGAAAAATTAAGGTGTTTGATAATGAAGAGAGAATGTGTAATAGTGATCATAACTTTATTGTAATAGAAATGGTTAGTAATGTGATGGAGGATAGAAATAAAGGTAGAAATAATGAAAGATGTAGATGGAGAGTGAATGATAAGAATAAGTTGGAAAAGTATAAAATAAAAGTTGAAGAAACCATGGAGCAGTTGGTTGGGGATGAGTATAATGACTGGTGTGGTGAAGTAGAAAAAGTGGCAAATAGGGTTTTAGTCGAGAATATGAAGAAGAATAAAAGTAATAAAAAAATGAGAGTTAGTAAAAGTGTAAAAGAGAGGAAAAAAGCATGCAGAGAATATAAGTGTGCTGTTAAAAATAAAGAAAGTGAAAATGATATTAATGCTAAATGGGGAAAGTACTTGAAAAGAAGAAGCTAGCTAAAATGGATAATTATAGAGAGAGGATGAAGTTAAATAATAAATTGTTGGAGGATATTAATAAAAGTGGAAGAGATGGGAGTAAAAAATTTTGGAATTACATTAAAAGGAGAAATGTAGGGGAAAGAGAGATAGTATTAATAGATGATGAGGGAATAGAATGTAGCTCTAGAGGTGAGCTAGAGAAAATCTTAAATAGATATGTAATGGATATAGAAAAGATGTTAGATGTGAAGGAATTAGTGATAGAAAACATGAAAGCAGTTAGTAGTGGGAATATTAGGTTCACAAAAAATGAATTGAATGAGGCAGGAAAGAGATTGAAAAGTGGAAAGGCAAGAGGTTTAGATGGATGGGCAGCAGAGATGGTAATGAATTTAGGGCATAGAGCAAAAGCAAAGTTATTATCATGTTTTAATAAGATGGCACAGAAGACAGTTTTTCCGGGTAGTTGGAGTAATACAAGAATAAGATTATTATTTAAAGGAAAGGGTAAGGATCATAGAAAGTTAAATAATTATAGACCGATAGCGGTAACATCAGTTTTATATAAAGTTTTCGCATATATGGTAGCTGGAAGAGTTGTAAAATGGATGGAAGAAAATAATGTAGTGGAGGAAATGCAAGGAGGTTTTAGGTCAGATAGGCATATAGGAGATAGTTTGTTTGTAGTTACACAACTTATGGAGATGAGTAGGAATTCAGGTAGATCGTTATATATGAGTTTTATAAATATAGAGAAAGCATATGATAGAGTAAATAGAAATAGATTATGGGTAAGATTAGCCAATTTGGGAATGGATGAAGCTTTAGTAAATATTATTAAGAAATTATATGAAAATAATTATTATACTTACCAATTAGGGGATATAGAATCAGTTAAAGTTAAAAATGGAGTGGGATTAAGGCAAGGATGCCCTATGTCACCGATTTTGTTTTTGTTGTTTTTGAGTGAAATGGAAAAAGCAATAGAAAGACTAGGAAGAGGGGTAGAGATACCATTAATAGGTGGCAAAGGAGTATATACTTTGTCGGGTCTTTTTTTTGCAGATGATATCTTTTTATGTGCAGAAAGAAGAGAAGATATGGATATTATGCTGAGGACATGTGCAAGGGTGGGTAAAGAGATGGGGATTAAATTTAGTGAAGAAAAATCAAATATTTCACTATAAACTCATCAACACTCCTTTAACACTTTAAGCAAATAATTTAATCAAATATAATGATGGTTAATACTGGGGAAAGAGAGGATGTAGTTTTTTTATTGGGGGATATAAAATTAAGTGTGGTGGATAGATATAGGTATTTGGGAATCATCTTATGTAATCAGGAAAATTGCTTGGTTGAATGGGAGAAAAAATTGGTAAATGAAGCAAAGAAAAGAAAAGGTTTGGTAAAGAAACTAACAGTATTTTCATATAATAAATATGATGTAGCTAGAATTGTATGGAAGGGAGTTGCAGTAGCAGGGTTAACATATGGTAATGATGCATTATGTGTTAGTAAAAGGATTTTAGATTATTTAGAGAAAGTACAAAGGGAAGTAGGAAGACATGCATTAGATGCAGAGATGTGGACAGCAAAGGAGGCAATTCAAGGAGAAATGGGATGGTCAAGTTTCTATATGAGAGATGCAAAAAGTAAAATGAAAATGTTTGGTAGGTTGCAGTTTATGGATAGTAAAAGAATAGCCAAAATAGTGTTTAATTGGGTTATGAGTAAAGGGCAGGTAACAAGATGGGTGAGAAAGGTAATGCGGTATGCAAAAGATTTGGATAAAGAATTTATATCGGTATACTTGTATAAAAGGTGGGATGATTGTGTTAGGAGGATTGTTGAGTGTTATAGTGGTAAGGAATGGGATAAAAGAATAGAAGCATTAATAAAAAATAGGGAGTTGGAGAGATGGAGAAGTAGTATGGAGGGTAAGAAGAGTTTAAATATATATAGAAGTAAATGGAATATTGGAAGCGAGTTAATTTATGATAATAGTAAGGAAAGTAGTTTATTGTTTAAGGCTCAAATGGGATCTTTAGCAACAAGAGAATATACATGTAAATGGAAAACTATGGGTGATTTAGCGTGCAAATTGTGTAAGGAAGGTATAGAAAATATTAGGCATCTGTTGATTGAATGTAAATGCTTGAAAGCAGAAAGGGTACAGATAATGAAGTTATGGGAGAATAGGTATGAACAAAGTGACAATACAGAAAGTGAGTTAGTAGTTTTTATGCTGGGTTTGCGAAAAGATAAGGGGAATTTAGATTTAAAGGCCATAGAGTTGACAAAGATTATGTTGTGGAAATGGGATGGGGCAGAATATGGGAAGACTTAGAGTGGGGAATGGAAAATAAAGTGGCTAACAGGTTTATCTGGGCATAGTTGCTGAGATATTCTTGACTTCGTTTAAGGAGAAGCCAAATACATCACATCACATCACAGCTTTATTGAAATTCAAAATAGTTACATATTTACAAAAATCATATAGATTACATCATAAGTTTACATCAATATGGTTACATATAACTGATTAATCACTATATAAAAGGTTATATAAAATTAAATTTGATTATATATATTAAAAGCAAAAAAAAAATTACATAAATTAATACGAATTTCATAATATTAAGATTATATACATATATAAATGATACACCTTTTGTTACAATTAGGTTATATCATTTTAACACTGCCTATCATCCATTAAATCCAAAATGTATTAGGATGCCTTCTAATATTATTATTATATATAAAAGTGTATCTAGTACACCATAATGCATACAAAATGAATCTACTAGCTCTAATCCTATCAAAAATTCCTACTGTGTAGGTTTTAAAATGGTATGCAATAGTAAATAAAGAATTGTTAAAAAGATTGGGAAGAGCAATGTGTATATTATCATAATACCTACAATCATAGAATATATACTCTTCATTTTCAAAACCTTTATGACATAGAGGACAAAAAGCATCAATGTTTGTACAAATTTCTTCCATATTTATAAAAATAAAGTGTTGGTAATGACCCCAAGTTGAGCTTTATTAGAAAATCAAAATATTTCAGCTCAAGCTTCCAAAATAATCTAAATCTTCTAAAAAATTGTCAATTGTTTAGGCCCAAAATGGGCTTACTGTGACTATTTAGTATTGGTTGGTTTATTAATACATACATTTTCCAATATTTATACTTATTTGTAGGGGGACAGAAGGTTAGTTTATCTATGTTCAATAATGGATTTATTAGATCAGCCCAATAACCAGTACCAGGGGGAGGTCTATCTGTTGGTGTAATTTTTAATGATGTAACAAAGGGAGGTAATGAGATTAAATGTTTTTTGTAGTTTTTTAATAAGAGATGGATGCAATCCATCTACCCCACAGAAATTTTTTGATACTGGAATAAATATGCAAATTAAAGGCTTTAGTGTAAATGATTATAGATCTATAATAAGTAACTCTTGTCATAATGAGAATATTAAACAATGTGATTTTAAAGTAAACTGAAAGATATGACTTCGAAAGGGAACTAATAATTTTTTTGATTTTTTTATTAAGAGAATTCTGCATTTTTGTTCTTATTCCGCTACTATTAATATGGAAGGGAAAAACCAAGGAATAAGATAGGGTTTCCTTTAAATTTAGATTGTATTAGTTTGCCTCTATATATCTGCCAACTAAATGTTTTATCTAAATTAAATTCTAGTTTGTATTCTTGTGAGTAATGGTCTAAAAATTTCAATATAAAACTCATTTTATATGACTTAAGATTGTAAAATCGGACATCATATTGAAAGTTATTTACAGTCACTAAATTAATCTTGATTATTGTTCTTTTAATTGCTAATCTTGTAGTATACTAGAGAGATAAAAATCAAGTTATGGAAGCTGTACAAAGAAGAAAGTCAATTCAGAGTAGAATCATATATGGTAAGAGCTGGCACATTGTGATAGATGTGGTGTAAATTCTGTAGACTAATGGTGAGTAATGAAGAGTACCATTGAATGCTTTTCAATGTGTTTATTGTTGGATTATGACCTATTATAGATTGGATGGTTGTTTCAGTAGTGACCAGGTGGCAGCAAAAATATCTGAGGGTGCAACATTGTTGTCCCAGGCCTTGATTTGTTGGACCTTATTGGTGAATGTAGATGGGTGTCTTCTAGTGTTGTTGCTGATAGTGAAGATGCATCGAATGCATCAGAAGGTATACAGAATACTGTGGAAGGATGTATATTCTGATAGGATTGAATTAGCTGTTGTATATATGCAATTGGTTGTCAGCCTGACAGACCTGATTTGGTTGAGGGCTTAACATTGCTGAAAGAGATCTTGTTCAGTTTCCTGTGCAGCATTATATAAGGTGCAGAATAGATTTCTATTTTATATAGATGGTGATATCAGAAAAATATGATGTTGGCAATGTATGTAGGTAAAGACAAACTAGAAAATTGAAAAATTTAGGCTCCAGGGACCATCTTCAATTTTGAAGGACATAAAGTGGAAATGCAGGTATGGAAACCACAGACATAAAGAGACTGCTGTATAATAGCTTGGAGCCAAACTTGAATTAATAATGTGGACAATAGTTGATAATTAATAAAATAATTTTCAGATATGAAGGTAAACTATGTCTAAATAATAAGGAATACTGATTATGAATATATCTTGCAACTTTGTAGAATCTTTTTTTCATTTCTTATCAATTTTCTATTTTATATATCTTAATGTCTTTAAACATCTAGGTTAATGCAGGACCTTGCCATTATAATCCTTTCCTGCAATTGGTTATTTTTTTATATTAAATATGATAATAGCCTTGTATATTTGCACAAGTATATATTTTTTAATTATATGCACAGAAATTCTGACTCCATTTTTTTATTGCTTTTTGTCTGCAGGTTTAGTTAGTGATGTAACACAAAGTAATACAACCAGTAATGAAGTGCTTTGGATCTTGAATTGCCAGGAAGACACTCTGAAAATAATTGTATGTTTAGGAAGCTCTATTTGTAATTTCTCTATTCTCCATAAATATGTAAAGCTCTAAAAAAAATAATTACAATAGAATAAATCTGACTAAATTATCAATCTAGAAAATTGTTTTTTAAATAAAGCAGAAAATAATGATAAAAATAAGGATAAATATTTCATTTTTTTTAATATAGTTAAATAATGTTTAACAAATGACTTTCAAATGCTTATCATTGTAATATGACACTATATTAAATATTTTATGTAAAAAAAAAAAATCACTTAGAATATTTTAAAAATTTTCAAAACTTTAAAGGCTATAAGTTCAACAACTAGTAAAAAGACTCTAGAATAATTGGTAGATTTAAACTATAAAGCAGATAGAATCCTTAGATGATTATGATCAGTTTTATTTTTATGATACACCAAAGGTCTCATAATCTTATTAAATAATTGGCTGGATTCATGTGTTCTAATGATAAACTTTTAAAAAGACCCAGTAAATATTTTGATTATCTTTTGAATAATGATACATGAATTCAGTTATCTATTGTTAAAGATGTTCATCCTACTGATTGATTTAAATTTGGAAAGAAATATATAGTGGGATGAAGTTAAACTGCTTTTTATAATCTTAAAAATTAAAAGATGCAGGTCATGGTGGGATAAATGGAGAAGTTTTAAAATGTGGAAATGCTATATTACTTTCAAAACTATTGGAATTTTTTAATAGTATATGAGTCTATCAACTTGTGTTATATGATCTTAAAGATGCTTCGATTGTTACAATTTATAAGTATAAAAATTACTTTTGTGTATTTTACTGAATATATGTCTTTATATCATAGAGAATGGTTGCCAGAGATTTAGTTAGGTTTTAGAGAATCAAGAAACATTATAAATGTAAGCTTTTTGTTTCCTTAAAAAATGCAAAAAAAAAACTCATAATTTAAGATCAAAACATTTGACTTAATTACATGACAAGGGAATACTTGCAAAATGTTGGATGTCCATAAAAATTAATTCATATTATGCAGATATTATGGTATAGGAAGAAATGGAAGTGTTGTTACTAGTGATGAAAAATCCAAGACATTAAAACAAACTATTGTTAAACAGTAATAGACTATTCTTCAACTATGATTTTCATTTTTATCATGTTAGTCTTTGAAACACTTTATGGGCCATCATAAAGTTTTTAATTTTAACTGATTAAAAATAGAATAAAGAACTTCATTTCCTTTGCTTCTAGTTCTGGAGTATACTGATGATTATGACATTATATGATGATATATAAATAGTATTGATTCCAAAGTGCTGCTGATTATTTTAAATAAGTTAAATGTGGAAATTTTATCATAGTAATACAACTAAACAAACACCTTATGTGAAAGCAAAACATGTGTTACATGGATTAATGAAACTGGAAAAATTTAAATCAAGAATTCTTCATAAAATTCTAAAACTATGATAACAAGGACATAAGATTAATTATTGTGTTATTTATCTTATTGAATATTAGAAATATTGAATGTTTTATTATTATAAGAGTATATCCTATAAAGTGAGTGAATGAATAATAATTTGTAATGTTGGTCAGGGTTTTAATGAAAGAAGTAGATCTCATTTGTTGTAAAGATTTTTTCAAAGACAAACTGAAAAGATACTTTTTCATTAAGAGACTATAGTTTTTTTTTTAAGTGTCATAGCATCGGCCGGGACGCGAACCCGCAACCCAGGCAACTGCCTGCTAGTGTTGGGCAGTTGCGCTGACCTCTCGACCACCAATGCAAGACTAAGAGACTATAGTTGAGACTAGAATACATTATAGAAAAGTTTTAAAAAAAGAAGTTTATTGTTGAAATAGTTAAAAGACAGTATCTCAAGATGTCAATAAACATAGTCATGGCAACACTTATTTTCAATTTTTTGTTTCTCTTTCTCACTTTATTTATTTATTTATTTATTTGGAATTTGAATGGTCATAATCGTTTAGCTAATGGTGATAGTATATAAATAAATAAAAATTACAAAATTTGAACGTAAAAAATGTACTTTATTGCAAATAATTACATTTTTTTAAAAAATTCATTTGATAAAACAAAGACTGTTAGAAGAAATGATTAGTTTTATTAAAAGAATAATTAAAAAAACAGTTAAGTTAGAAGATATTCCTATTCCTGTTTTTTTTTTTTTAAATTACAGTTGGGAAGGGGGTTTGCAATATTATTTGATTAAAAACAATTGTCAGTAACTTTTAATCTAATTTTAAGATATAATAAAATGTAAAAAAAAAACTGTAATATCTAATAATGTAATTTTTTTTCATTAAAAAAAACGTATTTTACATTTAATTATATTAAAACATGCAAAATTACTGTGACAAAAAGTACAAATGATTTACGAGACATTCACTTTGGTTAATTACCATAAGAAGTCAATAAACAGAATCTTCTTTAAATCTCAATTTCCTAACATACAACAAGAATATTTATATTGCTCTTCTTATGCCTCTAAAATAATTATATATTCATAGAACCAATTAACAACATAAAATTTGATTTTGCCTTTTTTTTATGGAACATATAATATACAGCCTTTGGAGATATTTTCATGGATTTTCCACTTTCATCTTAATTTTTTTGTAATTGAAATATATATATATATAATCATAAATTAAATTTCTTTACATTTTTTTATATGGTACACATTTTTAAACACTATAACAAAAATAGATTATTATATAAAATTCCAGATATCCAATTATGACTTCATTACTAAGCATATTTATCAAATTCAGCAACACTCCAATAAATTTTAGAATACTGAGACAAGTTTTGTTTTCCAAAGCTCAAACTTATATCATATCCCAAATTACATTATAGATTTATCTCTTTTTACATCAACAAAATACAAAAGGTATTCCAGTTGTTTAATATAGAACAAATTTGTCTTAAATAAACAAATTTAGGCATATATATAAATTTATATAAATTGTAGAAATATTTGAAAACCAGGCACTCTCCACAAACCTGGAGCTTAATTGTAAGTATAGGAGATTTGAACTCAGATTTTTATGCACCCTACAACTATCCACACTATCTCATACAATTGACACACATGACCACACACATGTAGAAATGATAAATAATCACCAATATACGTATTTCATGCTAAACCAGCACTCATCAGTTGGTCCTTTTCTATGTGTGTGTCATCATGTATGTCAGTTATATGAGATAATGTGGATAGTTGTAGGGTGCATGAAAATATGAGTTCAAATCCCCTATATTTATAAATTGTAGAAGCAAATACACTATAATGACTAGTCACTTAGTAAATTTTCTAATGTCAAAAAAGAGATCACTTTTTATTAAACTTCCATATTTCTACTGGAAAAAAAATATTAAATATTACACATCATATACCAATCATAAAACATTTTAAAAAAATCTAGTCATCTGGAAAAATATATATATTTTTTTATTAAAACTTATCACATAGATTAACGTCTGAAATATCTAAAACCTGAGAAGGTAGATGACTAATAATGGACTTAGTCAGACATTTAAATTACATAGTAGCTCAATAGATTTATAAATAACAACTTTCAAAGATTTTTAGTCATTCTATAATTCCCAAAATAGATATCTTTTTTAGTCTGGTCAATTGATTGTCAATGATTACCATTATGATATTCAAACATCATGACTTTCTAAGCATATGACCATATGATTAATAAAGATTCCAAATGAGTTATAGAATAGGCACAAAACTACAAGTTTATATGAATATCTTCACAAAAGATCATAATATATATCACATTGTTTTCATTACTATTTTAACAGATATGCCAGTAATGGTGGGCAAAAAATTGTCTCCAATTGTAATCCAATATTATTATTCTGAATCACAAAATAAGACTTTACATACAATGTTTATTAATTGTTAATATATTAAACAATTGGGAAGATAACTATAACACATGTTAAATAAAACAATAACTTAAGAATTTTGACAGTGCTCAGATATTGCATTAAGAGTTGCATGTTGAAACTGTCTCTTGTTTTAAAATCCTATTTTTTTTTTTACTTTAAACAATTCCTCAGATATTTTAAGTGAATTCTTTCTTATTAATAATATAGGTGAATGATATTAATGGTTAATTTTAGAATCAAATATAGAAACTATGAAAAATTAACAAAGGTGTTCCAATGTGCTCATCATTGTGTGAAACAATGTATAATGAGTTTGTGTCACTCAATATTCATTTTTATTGGGAAAAAAAAATATAAAAGTAAATAAAGTTATAAACATTAGCAAATTCATATATTTCATTAACATATATAAAAGCAAAGACAAAATGAGCATTTTAAAAGTTTATAATTTATGGGATTCAAAGATGAGCCAAAAAGGAATGAGTTACAGATGTCTCTAGATATTTTTTTATTAAAAAGAATTATAAATTTAGAAGAGTTGACTATTTAATGAATAACTGAATTTTAAGAATTTCTTTTCAAAAAAGAAATATTACAATTGAAAAAATTTATTGGCTCATAGAAAATATATTTATTGCTTTAATCCATACAAAAATTCTACAATGTGTTCCAAGCTGTTAAAAATTGCTCAATATAAATAGCATCTTTGTGATCATAACATTTGGTTTCATGGCCAATAAAAGTCATAAACAATAGCAAATTGCATAAAATTTAAGTTTATATATATCCACATGGGTCAGAGATTTAAAAAAAAAAAAAATTTATAAAGTTGCAAATAATGCAATTAGATAAGAGATTTAAAAATGAATTCAGTTATTAAAGTGTTATGTAAATTAATCAATCAAAAAACTGAAATGAGCTGTTCAAATCAGAAAGAAGTAAACCTTATACAAAATTAATTTTTCTTATTGCATTCATTGTGAATTCTCACTTTATTAAATTGATAGTGAATCTTATTATGCTTAATGAGTAAAAAGAGGGGAAAAAACCACCATCTGCTAATCTAATTTGGACATCTAAAAACTTAACCTGCTACTTTTGATCAATCTGGTTAAAGTAAAAAAAAAATAATGCTTACTTCAAATTTGCAAAGATGAGATTGTTAAAGTATATTATGACCACAATATAAATTGTTTACTCACCATTGGGAAGAAAACAACTACAGTTATTCTGTTTTGTAAGTTCTACATTTAAAAGGACTATTTAGATTTTATCATGACTATTTTATGTTTATATTTAATACCAATACACTACATCTTATGAATTATTTAAAATAGAAAGCAAAAGTTTTAAAAAAAGTTTAATTAAGATTAGTTGCATTTTAATGCAGCTAAAGTAAAAGAAACAACAAAAGATTCCCTCTATATTATAAGTGTATGTTATGTTAACATTTTAACTTTTTTTATATACTTGTTAACCAAATGTTATTTTGTAGAAAGTGTCAATTAAAAAAATAAAAATAAAAAATAATGATAATAATGGAACATGTAAGTTTATATTTAAATGCAATGTATCCACATATAAATCTTTCAAGTGTTAAATAATTATTAATAACTTTAAGTTAATGATTTAATTGTATCCATAGAGTTCATTTGTTCATAATCAACCCTGCATTTAATTGCTGATAATTAGATTTTATGTAGTTGAGCTTATAGTATATATATGCAATTGTTTGTTCACTGTAAAATAATTTAAATACATCTGTATCCACATGGAATAATTCATCTATTTTGTTTTGATAATTTAGAGATGGGACTCAAAATGAGCCATCCCTGTAGAAGTCAGTTTTATTACATCAGGATTCAGACCTCACAATGGCCATTTCTTGTAGTTACTGTTGTAGAATGGTGGAACAATTATATTTGTCCCATATTAAATATATGCATATCTCAATATTAAGAAACTTATGAATCAAATGAAGTCTTATATTTATAGCTTTATCCATACATAGTTATATTTTAAGTTTATTAAAGTTCGGAATTTGCTGTACAGCAAATGTACTTGATTATATTTAATTGTATTAATATTATAGTGTAATTGTAGATTAAGACTAAATTTAGCAAAAAAAATTTTGGACATTTTATAAGTAATTAGATATGTTTACCTATATGCACATGAAATAAAACAGAAATATATGAGATTGGAGAAAAGGCTTTGTTAAGAGAAAAATTAAATGTCGATTCACAATTATATTTTGTAATCAAACAATTGTTGTTGTGATGTGTTAGCTTCTTTAGATGTAACATTATATTGTCTACATTCTTCATTCATCATGAATACTTATTTATAAATTTTTGCTAATCCCATTTGCACGAGTTGGATGAATGGCCTAATTGAACAGACAATAATTTTTTTTTCTCTGAAAATTGTAATTATAAAAACCAATAAAATGTAAACAAAGCAAGTTGTGCTGGGAAAATGGTGTTTAAGCATGTATCAAGTTCCAGATATTTCAGGGGATGATGTAGTTGCAGTTGGTGGTAAATCCAGTTATAAGTATACTGAAAATAGTTAGTTTATTGTGCATAAAAAAATTTTGAAGATTAATACAATACAGAATAAAATGAAAAAAATGAAAAGCAGGAATTGATTGAAGCAGACAGTTTAGAAACAAGCAAGGAAGAAGATAGTATAAAAAAAGAAGATGAGTTAGAGAGCTGATGTGACAAGATTCATCAGAATAATGATACATGCAAAAAACATTAATAAAGAGATGAAAATTCTTAAAAGTACTGCAACATCATCACAATTAGATACAATACAGATGATTAGCACATTTTTCAAACAGATGGAATTGAGGATGGAAGATAACTAAAAACAAATGGAACAAGCAAAACAGAGGGATTTAGAGATGCAAAAACAGATGCAAGCAATATTATATAAATGCAGTATACATTTAACAGAAAATGTAGACTTTTGTCTACCATATACTTTATTCATGCATAGCATGCTTTCAAAATAGATATATGTGCATATTCATAGCAACTTAAAAAATATTTTGACCAAAAGTTAACAAAATTAGACAAAACTTAAAAAAAGTCAATGTAAGATAGATGGATTGATGGAGAAAATAAAGCAAAATTTGAAAAAAAAAACATGTTTGTACAAAAGAAAATATAAAAGAAATACATGAGAAAATTTTACAAAATAAACATAAGATAGACAAAAGACTTGAAGAAATGCAGCCCACCTTGGCAACTAAAATACAGGAGTTTGAGAGTGAGGTGAATAAATCTCAAGAAAACAGATGACAGAAATGGAAGCTATGTTGAAACTTTATAACCAAGTAATAACAAGACAATCTGGACATGCCCATTATAAAATTCAAAGCTGATATAATAGGAGATCTCATAAAAAAAACTGAAAATTTAGAAGAGCACATGTGTGCACTATTTATAGATTGTGAAAGAAAGGAATTAAAAATGAATGTGGAGGTAGAGCACATGATAGAAGTCAATAAGAAAGAAAATAATCAAATAATAAATAATATACCAAGTAACAAACCCCCCCCCCAAACCAAATTAAACCTTTAAAGGGTTTTCATTTAAAAATCCACTTGACTATTTAAATAGACTTGTTGAATTATTTGCATTTCATAACTTTACAGATAAAAAAAAATTATCATTGCCACAAATTATTTAGATGCAATCAAGGATTAATGGGAATCAAGATACTACCATCTGGATACCTATGATGAGTATAAAGAGGAAATAGTACAAAGCTTTTGGAGCAAGGAGCATCAGTGTAATGTGCTGCAATAGCTATCTCAACAACTATACAAGGCATGATCTGGAAAATCATAACTTTTTTGGGGCAAGTGGCAAAATTAAGAGCACTTACAGCTTTTCTTCTGTCAGAAAGCTATATTGTTTATATTATAAAGCACAATTTTCTGGCTAATATTCAACACAATGTTGGCTAACAACTGGTTAACTATTGAAAGGATGGCAGATCTACTAGATGCCATAAACCTGGAAATGCTTTATCTGGATGAAAACAATTGTTATGAATTTTATCATACAAAAAGTACATACTATAAATTTTAACAAACCTGACCAGCAGAGATTTGGTCACACATCTGGACATAAATATTATGAATCACTTAGAAAAAATGACAAGAAATCTAATAAAATATAGACCTGCTTTCCAGTCATCACAAAGAAAAGAACCTCCAGATAAAAGTCAGTAATAAAATATAACTAAACAATCTTATATTAAAGACCAATAGCTATGTATGTAATAAGATTATAAAATGCCTGATTAATACAAGTACAATCATTTTTTTATTTTTTAAAGTTTAAAAATTTTAAATGAATATTATTCATTTCAGTGTCAGCCATGTGCTTTCCCACATGGGTAAGAGATTTTTAAAAAATAAAATAAAAAAATTTTAAACTCTTGTCACAATTAACATAGCTATATAAGAGATTTTTTAAAAATCAGGCAATTAAAGGGTTATGCAAATTAATAAAAAAAAATCATGGAATGAATTGTTCAAAACAGAAAAAAGTAAAACTTATATAAAATCAATTTTTCTTATTGTATTTATTGTGGATTCTCACTTTGTTAAAATAACTTCAGTTCCCATTATGCTTAGTGATTAAAAGGAGGAAAAATCACCATCTGCTAATCTAAACTAGATAGCTAAAAAAACTTGACATGCTATTTTTGAGTAAATATGGATAAAGTAAAACAATGCTCATCTAATATTTTAATTTTTTATTATCCATATTTGTAATATATCACCCATATTTATACCCATTTCATAAAGAGTGTAACACTGGTATTAATTAGTTTAATAAATGTTTTGAGATAAGTAAACAATGCTTATTTCAAATTTGCAAAGCTGAGATTGTTAAAGTATATTATGATCACAAGTGAACTGTTTAATACTCATTATTGGAAAGAAAACAAACTACAGTTATCTTGCTTTATAAGTTTTATGTTTAAAAGGACTATTTAGATGTTATCTTAACTAAAAAAAATTACACTTAACACCAATATATTATATCTTATGAATTATTTAAAATTTCAAACTTTTAAAAAAAGTTTAATAAAAGTTCATTGCATTTTAATGCAGCTGAAGTAATAAAAAAAAAAATCACTCCATATTATGTATATTAAGTTAACATTTTGTAAAGAACTTTTTTTTTGAAACATGCTAACCAAATGTTATTTTGTAGAAATTGTCAGTTAAAATAAATAAATAAATAATGATAATAATGGAAGATGTAATATCCATTTTAAATGTAACATATTCACACATAAATCAACCAAGTGTTAAATAATTAGTTATTAATAGCTACAAGTTAATGATTTAATTATATTCATTGTTCATTTGTCTGTGGTCAACTTTGCATTTAATTGTTGAGAATTAGATTTTGTGTAGAAGAGCTTATAATATACAATGCAGTTGTTTATTTACTGTCAAATAATTTAAATATATCCATATGGGAGGATTCATTCCTATTTTCTTTTAATAAATCAGAGATCAACTAAAAATGAGCCATCCCTGCAGAAATCATAGTTTTATTCAATTCAGATTGGAAATCAGTGTAGTGGTTAGATTTATTTCATATTAAGTATATGCATGTTTCAATAGTAATAAATTTATGGATTAAATAAATATTTTTTTTACTTATAAGTTTATCCATATGTAGAGTTATATTTTAAGTTTATAAATATATAGTTTTATTTTATAACTTAGCATACACAAAGTTTTACACAATCTTTTGCAAATTTTATTAATCTCTTGTATACATATTTTATTACACTTATATAACTGTAATTTAAACTATACATATTCACATAGGTATCAGATATCAATTGAGAGAATCTTTTTATTACATTCATTTTATCTTCACTTTATTTTAGAGTATTTATTTATCCATTTTAATCTTACTTGATTGGGGAAACTTGTAAAGCATGTCTTGGAATAGAGCTGGCAAAATACACATTGCAATGTACTTTATATATGTAAAAATATAGACATATATATAGATAGTTACACACATACTAATAGATTGCCTTAAGTTTATTATTTTGATAGTCATCAATAATATAAAACAATTAATTTATGTATAAATATTCAAACAGCAAACATATCAGATTTTATATATACATATAAGTACACAGATATCATAAATAAAACTTATTTTATATCTGTGAGAAATATCAACTTTTGTAAATTGTATATGTTACAATTAAAGATTATAAAAATAATTTATCTTAAAAATTGAATAATATATCATAATGTAAGTTTTAGAATTGTAATAAAGTTTAAAAATATTTACATCATCAAAATTTTTTTTTTTTTCAAAAATAATTTTATTTCTTTTCAAAAATTGTAATCCCTTTTGGAAGGGACAAGGGAGAACATGGAAAAACTTGAAATTTTTTCAAAATTTTACATTTTCATCATTTTTTGTATCACTGCAATAAATGATATATCACTAAAAAGATAATTTTGATGAATTTTAATGGTATCTTGTGTGCCTTCAATATTTTTTTGCAAATTTGATTTGATGCTTTTGATTGTATAATTTCAAACAGGAGGAGAAGCAATTGAGATAATGTAAGCATATGGCCTAATTATAATAATTTAATCTAAAAATTAAACAATAATGATCATAAAATTTAAAAGTAATTAATAAAATTTACAAGTAATTCAAACATTAGAATTCTTTCAAAAGTATTTCAAATTTTTTTTTTTTTTTTTCAAAATTATAACTTTTTATTTATAAAAGTTGAAAAAAAGTTGAAGTAAATAATTATATTAAATTTTTTTATAAATCCATTATTTTTATCCTATTGAATAAATATAAACATGTTATGAATGATAATTTAATACAGCATTTAATGTTATATAACACAATTTTGAATTTTTAATAGTTTTTTTTTTTTGGAAATTTAGAATGGAAGTTGAGGCTCCAAAAGCATAGTAAGAAAGATAAAGTAGGCAAACTGAGACAAATAAAGAAACTTTAATGTTAAGAAAAAAACTTGCTTGTTAAAAATTAAATAACATTTGCGTTGTCTTCTTAAATAGACAAAAACAAATAAATTTGATAAAGGTTAAGTAACTTTATCTCCTTTTTCATTTAAAAATAATAATAATTTGCTAAAGGTTAAGAACCTTTATTTTTTTTTTCCTTTTAAAAAAATAAGTAAAATTAAATGACTTTATCCCACCATCTTTATAATTAATTAAAATATCATTTTTTCAAAAAACAAAAATTACTACAATACCATTTTATCTTTTTTCATTCTAATAACAAAAATTGTTGATGAAAATGCAAAGGAGAAATTATATTAAATTAGAAAATTCAAACTGCTTCACTGAAAAAGACTAAATCATTCATCTGCTTGTGATGTTTTGTGACTGTAGTGTTCATACTGTGAAATAAAATATAATTTAAAAAATTGCTCTTTTATTAATTTCTAACTTTTTTTCTTAACTTTTTTTTAAAATGTAGATAAATGAAACCATAATTCTGAAAATGAAGACATGGGAGGATCAGTATTATATAGATTTTTTTTTTTTTCATGATGAAAATATAAAACATTTTCATTGCTAAACAATAGAAAAATAGTAAAAGTAATGTGAAAAAAATCCACAGAATAGTATTTCGATGGCTACTAAAAAATATTTGGTATTTTACTCTTAGCATGTTGAAACTGCTTGAGGACGTAATTTCTATGCAAATGCATAGAAATATGCCATTTAAGTGGCCACACCACTATATAGCATTCTATTTCAATGCTTAAGAATAGAAATAGTCCATTTAACTTGAGCGTGATGCCTATTTCTATGCTACAGCACAGAAGTTGGATATTTATTCTGCCACAGCAGCCGCCATCACTGATGGTGAACTTTGTGTTATGCAGTTTATACGAACAATCCCATTTTAAATTTCACTACAGTATTTTTTGAGGTGTATCTGTAATTGAGTATGTCAAAAGAATTAAAATTTGCATGCTCAAGTTATTATTTTCCAAATACAATGATGTAGTATGAGTTAATAATAATTGTGGAAAGTTTGCCTCACTTCTCTAGTCAAGGGTGACACTTTAATCAATTGTCAAAGTGGAGGTGTAAGCATGATTTTTACAAAATCATGCTAAAATTCATGTTTGTATGAGAAAATATGCGAGACCAATAAAATGGCTGAAGTTAAAATTACAAATTATATTTGCAAGGCCATGATGTTGTTTTGGAGAAATTTTTTTTTCTGCATGGTAAATTACAAATTTTATTTGCATCACCATGATGTTGTTTTGAAGACATTATTTGATTTTATTCTTGTTAAAATTACAAATTTGACTTAAGAAAAATACAAATTTAAAAAAAAAAAAGGTTTCTCAAATTTTTATATTTCTTTTATATAAATTTCATTATTTATGATTTTATTGTAAATCAAATCAAAAAAAGAACAATGGCCTGTAACCTTATATTTGTTTACATATAAATTACGCCCTCAAGTGTTTTCAACATGCTAAGAGTAAACTACCCAATATTTTATAATTAATTTATATTCTAAACTTAATAAAAATGATTTTGTAATTTTTTAATAATAAATACAGCATTTTTATTTTTAAAGCAAAAATGTTCCTAAATCTACTTTTAGATTTAAGATCTGAGAATTCCCACATGTAATATTAAAAGCTATTTAATTTCTAAAATTGCAGTATTATTAATAATGAAAAGAAGATTATGATACCTTGTGGAATGGTATTGACAAAAAACATTTTCATATTACATAGCAGTATTTCCAAATTGTGCTTAGTATTAAACCTAATGTGATGTGCATTTTAAGTTTTTACATCCATAATTGATCTCATAAAACCAATTTTTCCAGAAGTTTAATAAATTGTTCTATATGGAAGCATGTTTCTTAATTTTAATTTTTTTATAATTAAACACTTGAACATCAGTATTTGCTTTTTTAATACTAACAAATACATATTTAATATAAGAGTGTATTTATGCAATTTGTAAAACATCACAAAAAGAAAAAAAGGGGAAACACTATTACAAAGTTTGATTTTAGATGGAACTTAAAATAAAACTTATTTTAAACAATATCATTATCATCACATTGATGTTGTTGTAAATATAATTTTAATATTTATTTAAAAGTTCATTACAATTCTTAAAAAAATATGAATCATTCATTTGAATTAGTAAAACAGTTTTAGTTATTAAAAATTAAGGATGATGAGCAACTCAAGAACAGTATTGCTAAAATTAAACAAGAATCTCAAACATAGGTTTCTTAGAAACAGATATTTATTATAATTTAACTTCAATTTAATCAATATTAAATGATAATGTAAAAGAAAAGATTATTATTCATATCTTATAGATAATTGTATAAATATGTTTTTATATGTATTCCTTTATAATAATTGTTTTTCCTTGTAGAATTGTATTGATTGTATTATATATACAAAAACTTGTTTGTTTTTTCACAACTCTATAAAGTAGATGAGTTATGGAAAACAGTTCTACCCCATGCACCATTTTATATGCAAGTTGTTTAATTAAATTATATATATATATATATATCAGTAGATATCTTGCAGTTGTTTCTATATAATTTGTACTAACCATCAGCATGAGTTTGATGGATGTTTAATTATCAAATATTAACATAAAATAAAGTAGTCCACTTTACCTTTAATTATCTAATACATTGCATGTACTAAAATTATTTTTTCCTTAATTAGTCTGTACTGATAATTTGATAACTGAAAATATATAATCTCAATTGAAGAAACCAAATCTTTTTAACAAATGAAACATAATCATATATTTTGCAGTTAATCATTTTAGAATTATCAAGTAAGTAAAACAATAATTGAAATGTGATTATAATACCTGGATCCTATGAGCTAAAAACATTAATGTCCATGAAGAGATTTTTTATATTTGCAACATATATAATGGATGTGAGTTCAACTATACATATTTTCTTTCAAAAGAAGGTTTAATTAATGTCTATGCAATAAGAATAATAAGATCAAGCAATAACACTTGATTAGATATGTTTAATTATTAAAAAACAACAAATAAATATTATTCTAAAATAAATTCATATTATAAAAAAATATTATAATCAAAATTAATAAACAAATTAAATTTAAAACAAAAAATTTAATGTAAACAAGTAAAGCACAACCCCCCCCCCTTCTATTATATTGTTAAAAAATTGGTGAAACTCCTCTTTACAAGTTGGTTTAAAAATAAATTCCTCCCACTTTAACTAATCTTTATTTTTGAAAAATTTCTTACTTTCATATATTTTATAGAACAACAAAGTATTTTTTTATCACAAGCTGATTTAAAAATAAGTCCCCCCTACCAAAGGTGGATTAAGCAGACTAAATGGTCATGTAGGGCCCCAGAATACTAAGGAACACTGAGGTCTTAAAATGTCTTTTTATTAGGATTTGAGGAAAATTATGTTTGTTTTTTTTTTGTTTTTTTTAAAAATAACGATTTATTTAAATGATTTATACAATTTTATACAATGAAGATTACATGAATACCAAGCAATATCCATAGCCAAATGAGAAGTGGATATATACATGAATGTTGGATCAACGCTTCAGTAGTATTCTAGATTGGTCCATACTTTGTCCCAGTTGAACAATTAAGTATGCCTCATTGAGCATTGAAAGGCACGTCCAAATTTATAATGAGTATAGGTTTATAGTCAAGATGTGAAGCAGAGGCTAAGTGGGCTGGGAGAACACTGACAAGGTCATTGATTCACTCCCAATCCGTCAGTCCAAGCCCAAGCATCCCGAGATCTGTCCATCACTTGCTTATAAGTTAAGCTATTCAGTTCGTGATTAAATTTGTTAACTTTTATTGTTGAGGTAGATGGTGTGATCAATCCACTAATGGATAGTCTTTAGATAATATGGTAGAGTTCCCATATATATGACTGAGCTCATTTTGGTATTGCATTGATGAGGCGAGACTCATATTTGACCGTTGATATCTTTGTAATAATCAGTGCACTAGCATGGAGGTGCCGGCCCAGGTTTGTTGATACAGCCAATCCGGAGCAAGCATTTTATCTCTGATGATATTACCCTTGATGAGTGTTTTAAATACTTGAAGGGTACTGGTGTTCGTATTGCCCAGAACAAAACTGCATCTCAATAGCCAGATGGCGAAAGATAGGAAAATTGCTAATCTAATGTTAGCAAAACTGCCAGCTTTAATTGCTTGCTGGATTAAGAATGTGTCTGTAGAATAGCGTTTTACCTTATCGTCAATGAAAGACCCAAGAATGCTGAGTGATGGACAATCTAGGAAAATGTGTTCAATTGTTTCCTCATCCCTCTGACAGAGTTGACATTGAAAGCTAATTTTGTTAAAACCCCTCCTCATTACGAGGAACTGATTAGTGGGTAGTGATGAGAGGTTTAATTTCAGAAGAAAGTCAATAAATTTGGGTTCCAAAAACCAATGTTTGGCTTTTTTGATCAATAATTTGTTGTTTAATCCAAGAGCATCATGGAGAGCTAAGGGACAATCTTTCTTTAGCCTATAAGTTTCCCAGTAGGACTTTTTTTCATTGAAAATGTTTGGAGTTAAGTTACTACAGCCATTGACTTGTGTCCAGATGTCAGTCAACCATCCTTTACTATGGGGAGGTGGCGTATCAGTAGGTTGAAATTCTTGGATTAAATTTGTATAGTCCATTTCCAGTGAATGGTTGTGTAGCAGATTCAGTGATTTTTGCAAGTATAATGTAGCAACCGAGTGTAGACCAAGACCGTTCAGTTCTCTAGGCATTTGGGCTTTTGCCAAGCTTATGGCTACAACCTTCCTTTTCCACAATAGCTTAGTACATAATGAGCCCATTTGTTTACCGAAGATTTTAGTAGGCTTGATGATTGGTAGATAGTAATTGAGTCTTGAAAACACTAGCATGTTAAGGAGTGCGATTTTACTAGGAATTGAAAGCGAAATACTAGAGAGAGTGTTGATTGTTTTATTGGTTTTTTGAAGGATTGAATTTTATATTTCTCTAGTCATGATAGTTTTTGTTTTTGCCATGGGGAATCCTAAAAAAAGCTGTGGCTTGGCTGTGAATTTGGATGGAATTGTTGTTCCTGTTTTAATTCTCCAGATGGAAGATTTGCTATTGTTAATTTGGAAGTTTAATATTTTGGCATGCTTGTCAATAATTGTGAAAAGTGTTGGAAGATGAGCTTCGCTGGGAAGAAAAATCGTAACATCGTCCACATAGGAGATGTGGTTGATTTGTTTTTTGATGGCGGGAACATAAATGCCTGGCAGGATATTCTCTATGTCCTTGAGCATGGGGTTGATGTAAGTTATAAAACATAGTGATGCTAGGGGAGAACCCTGTGGAATCGATATGTGAAGTCTAAAACCTGTAGACAACCTTCCATCTAAAGAAGTAAATATGGAACGATTTAGTAAAAGGTTTGCTATTATTCTGATGTACACGTCGGGCACCTGATACTCCCGCATTGTCTGGAACAGTACGGATGGTATTACTGAGTCAAACGCTGAAGAGAAGTTCAGTTGTACGACCAGTGGCCTTGACTTATTGGTTTGTCTGACGTGCTCAGTTAGTAAAAGAAAACGCTGAACTGCATGAATGGTTGATGATCCTTTTCGGGCAAATTGAAAAGATGAAATATGTGAGTAGAGTTGGGGTTGTATCCGGTCCTTAACTAAGGATTCAATTGTCTTAATTAGCAACGGAATCATGGAAATAGGTCGTATATTGCTGAGACTAGATGGATTTTCTTGTTTTTTAAGAAAAGGGACCAGTGCCATTGGGTACAAATCTGGAATGTTCTGAAAGTTGTCGGCCAGCATGTCAATCATGTTTTTGATTATGGGGATTGTGTAGTGACTAAGGTGTAATAGTACAAATTTTGGGATTGCGTGAAGGCCCGGATGAGTGCTTTCAGAAAATGCCTGTAGCTTTTGCAGTATTTGGGCTTCATTTATGTTGTGATTGGTTGTGGTATGATTCCATATGTTTCCTGTTTGAAAAGTAGTTTTGCAAATTTGTTTTGAAATGAGAGTGAATTCTCTCCAACATTTCTGGTCCACTATAGCACTTGCTGTTAATGATAATCATAGACGGTGTTGGTCTAGCAGCCGATCCAAGTGCCCATCGAATGTAGCTTCTAGTCCAGTTATGACTATTTGCCAAAAAGATTTTAGATCTCTTTGTAGCAATGTATTGAGTTAGAGCTTTTTGTTTTTTGTGATATTGAGTTTTTAATTCTAGTATTTCTTGAATTTTGGTACTTGAGAGGGGTAGTGAACTTAGCCTATTACTAATTGAATCAAATTCTTTTAGAAGTTGATTTGGTCCCTTAGATCTTTTTGTGTAAAAATTAATGAGGGTGCTCAAGATTCCTACGAAAGCAGACCATGCTTGCACAGGTGGCAAAGTGAGTATTTGTATTTTATTTAGAAGGATATATGCTTCTGAGAATAACCATTCCGGTGTTGTGGCTTTGTTCAAAAGTCTTATAGTTTTTGTGTGGTCTGAAAGACTTATCATGTTGGTGTCAAGTTGTAGCGAGATTTTTATAGCAAGGTAGTCTGAGAAAGGCACTAATTGCAGCTTGGCATGCAGGTTATAATGAAGTTCGGGGGAATAAAAGAGAAGATCAATCAACGATTGCTTGTGTTGTGTGTAAAATGAGAATGATTGAGGAGGAAAGAAACCTTCTCCACATAGCATAACTTTGTTGAATAAATGAAGATATTTGTTAGTAAACTGACGATAGGTCATGTTAAAATCCCCAAAGCAGATTGAGGGTGAATTATTGGATGAAAGCAGGGTGTTGATTTTATTAATCACTGAATGAATTAGATTAGTATCATTCTTGAGATAAAGGTAAATTATGTTTATGGGGTTATTATTAATGGTAATGTTAATAAATAGAAGTTCTTTGCTAATGTGAAGAGTTCTTAGTTGATGTTCCAGATTTTTATTGATCAAGAAAGCCACTCCACAAGAAGCAGTACTCGAGGGTAGATAATGGAAATATCCATGTTGCTGCATTAATTGCTGAATTTTAATATTGGACTGAAAATGTAACTTGGTCTCGGAGAAACATACAATGTGTAAGTTTGATTTGTTTAACCAGTTTTTGATTGCATGTACCCGATCTAGTGAATTGAGCCCCCTCACATTAATTCCAGCAATTTTTAAATGCATTGTTTGATTCTGTGTAGGTGTGAAGATTGCTTTATTCTTCTGAGAACTCATCATCCAATGAGATTAGTTGATCCTCGAGTACTTGTGCTGTTTGACTCAGAATATTCCAATTTGTTACTGTTGTTATTGTTTGACCTTGATCTAGTGCTTTGTTTTGAGAATTTGTATTTGAGTTAACCATGTTATCTTTTTGAGATGCTGTACTTAGTGAATCTGTAGATTGGTTCTCTGTAGAGCAATTTGATACTGTTGTTTTTGTTTGACCTTGATATAGTGATTTGTTTTGAGTATTTGTATTTGAGTTGACCATTTTGCCTTTTTGAGATGCTGTACTTAGTGTACCTGTAGATAGGTTCTCTGTTGAGCTGTTCTGAGACTTATTTCTTCTTGTTCTCTTCTTTTCTTGCCTACTTCTATCTTTGGATGCTTTGTTTGAAGAGTTTTGAGAGTAATTGATATCAAGATCAGATTCTGCAGTTGAGTTGGTTGTTTCTTCATGCTGCGATTCAGAAGAATCTTGTGTTTTCCTTTTGTTATTCGGTATTATTTGACCTTTCAGATTAGTTTGTAGAGATGATTGTATTGGTATTTGTTGCTTAATTATTGTTTGATGTACTTGATGTGTCTGTGTTTCTACTATTTCCTGTTTTGATCCAATTGTTGAATGGTTTTCGGAAGCTGTGTGTATATGTTGTAATGTAATACTGTTCACACAGCCTTCTTTTGTTTTCTCTTGAGTTATGGCATCTATTAATGTTTGCAAGATTTCAATACTGTCTTCATTGACTTGATTTTGTTCATTATCACTTATATTAGTTGTCTGTCGAATTGAAGTGAATTAAGGGTTTAATGATTTTTGAGGACATTTATGATTTCTGGACATCTTTAAATTGCAGTGAGCACATGTTCCTTTTGGACATGCCTTTAGAAGATGAGTACGTTCCTCACAGCTGAAACACTGAGGCTGCACACCTCGAATTGAGATGAAAATTGGAAGTTTTGCCTCATCTAGTGTAACTGGAATGTCTAGTGGGGAATAATCTGGGTTTAGTTTGAGTGAGAAGGCTGCGCTGTTTGAGGGCAGTTCAATGCCTGCTCTCTTTTCTGTTATGAATTTGAAATTTGTGATATTTCCAAATTTAGCTAGAAGTCGTTGGAGGTCATTTTGATTAAAATTTAAATAGCAATTTCGTGCTAATCCATGAATAATTCTGGGTTTGTTCATGTCTATCTTTATGAGATATCTATTTTTGAGGTAAAGTTGGTTTCTTTTAAATTGTTCTTTTTGTAATATATTGTAAAACTCTATTACTAAATATCTTTTGTTCGGATGGTGATATATTCTCTTTACTGAATCAGTTAATTGTTGACTTTTGATGAGCTCAAAAAAGTCATCTGTGGGGAAAGTGAACAAGTTACAATAATCATTAGAAGTGGTTAATATCAAAGTAAGATCACTATGGTAATGTAAGAAAGAGTTGAACAAAAGTGGAGGTATTCTGGAATTGAATTCCTGGCTTATCTCATGGTAATTATTCATGGTGGTTTATGAATTTTGTGGAAATGCTAGAGGTCTATGTTCATTATTGTTGAAATATTCATCTCCCATAAAATCGAGGGTGTTTGATTGTGTGGTAGATTCACCTGTTATTATACTTGTAGTTTTAGTTTTGTTTTTGCTAAGTGCTTGCCTGAATTGTTGGACTTAATGTATTTTGTAATTGACTGTTAAAACTTATATTATGGTTTAACATTGTGTTATTACAGAACTGTAAACTTTCTATGTCGGAATTGGGTTTAAGACTGGGGAATTCTAGTAAATAAGGTTTTTGTATGCTTAGTGCTTGACTGTAACTTCGATCACGGTTTATCGTTTTGGAAAACGCGTTTATATTTTTTTGTCTACTGTGTTGTGACAATGTAACGTTGTCGGAAAGCGATTGAGACTTTGCATTTTTATTTATATGTCCAAAGGGATCTTATAATGTTAATTCTTTGTCGGTCATTTGGCTTAACAAGGTTTCGTTACGGAAGAAGTTGGCTTGATTGGTTTTACTGGAAGTATTTACTATTGTTTGGTTTTGAAGGCTCGTGTTAAACATATCAAATACCTTTCTAACGTTATGGTCACTATGAGACCTCATAATTCTGTTAGGCTTCGGTATTTCCTGATCAGGAAAATTAAATGCCCTATCCATTCTGAGTTTTAATTAATAAACACAAAAGATAAGTGCTTACCTGATCATTTCCACCTCTCCGTAGGTAAAAAAAATTTTCAAAACTATAATAATTTAGTAATTTAATGTTAAACAATCTACTTAGATCGTCACTTCCGGAAAGCGCATGCGCTGTAAATTATGTTTTTTTTTATATACAATCAACACTCTTATAATGCGGTATTATTTAAGTTTTTGAAGGGAATTTGAGCTTTGGGAGGATTCTAACTTTTAACTGGACATTAGGGGGTGAAACTAGTATAGTATAAATAGTCCCAAATTAAGTAAATATTTATATATTTAATTACACACAAAATTTGACTCCTCATAAAATAATAATTTGATTTAAATACTCTGCTTTTGAAAAAATTATTGTAAATAAATTTTGCTATTTTCCTGAAGCTGCTTTATCTCCAGAGGGTTTTTTCTAAATTATATTTTGATTGTAGACAGGTAAAACTGAATTTTCTTTCTTAACATGTTAACAACATTATCATAAAAAAATATTTTTAGTAGACATTGTTTGTGAGGTTAAAAGCTTTTAAAGTATTTTACAAAAAAAAGTCAGACATGATTTTACAATAAGACAAAATTTCATAGTCAATTCATTTTATCTCATATGTGATATCACCAAGGCAGAAATATCTTAAAGAACTCAGATGTATGAAGTTATTGTAGAACCTATTCAAATATTTTTTGATTGGAATTATCAATAGAAGAAAACAAGAACATGATAATAAAGTTTAAGGATATTTACAAAAATGACACTGATGTTTGTAATTTTGAAGATGAATTTGACTATTTTTTAATATTTCTAAAAGAAAATAAGGATGCCATAAAAACCACATCAGACAACTACCAATCTGCCAAAGAAATATCTTGTACATTTCCAAATGTTGAAATATTATTGAAATTTTTTTTTTAGCAATTCCCTTATCTAATGTATCAGAAGAAAGACCGTTTTCTATTTTAAAGTGTGCAAAAAATTATTTAAGGAGTACTATGGGAGAAGAACGATTAAATAATATGGTCATTCTGTATATAGAGCAGGAAATTTTAAGCTGAATTGACACTGCAAAAGTAATTGACAAATTTGCAAGAAATAAAGCAAGACAGAAATTCATGTAAAAAATGTTTTTTAATAAATTTATTTAATGTGTTATGGTATAAAATTTTTGCTTATTTTTCTTTTTTGTTAATAACTTAATGAGAGATTTTTTTGAATTTTTTTTTCTAACTTGAGTTTGAGGGCCTCAAATCTTTTACTGCTTGGGGCCCCCACTTGGCTTGATCCATGCCTGGCCCTTACTTCTTACTAACTGATTATTTTATAGAAAAATAAATTTATTTTCTTTAGTTAAGAACAAAAATAAAATAATCTGATTTATTAATTTATGGATTAATTACTAATTTTTTTCTATCATTTTATTTTAAAGTTTGTGTACATATTAACATATTTACTACATAGATAGACTATTGACATTCTGACCATGAATTTAAAATCTTTTACTTTCTGAACTACTTTAGATCAGTCAACATAGTATCACATAAATATTCAAAATACTATAATTCTTGTAGTGAAAACATCAATAAAAAAATTGATTAGTTAAAAAAATGGGCCAAAATGTGTTTATTCATAAATAAAGTACATGCATATAACACATGATTTTCAATGTGAACAACCTATTAAACAAAAGTTAAATAGTAACCTTAATATACTCTTATAAGAAGGTTGATTTAACTGTGAACTATATAATATGTATTTATTTCAATTCTGTGTAATAGCTGAAACCAAAACTCCTGTGATTCTATGCTAAAAATTTATTTTTTTTAAAAAAAGAGAAAAAAAAGTTTTAATATTCAAGTATGATTGTGTTTCAAAGACTTGAAACAATCCGAAAAATCCATATCATATCCATAACACATTTTTAAATAAAGAAGTTTAATTTATCAGTAAACTATATGAATATATATTAATATTTGCAATTCTAAATTAAAAGTTCATTTTCAAAAATAAAAAAAAAAGTGACAGTTTTAATGTCCATATATAAAACTGGAACTGTTAAAAAAAAATCATGACAGTATATTCATTATTTTATTCTCAACTCGGTATCAAATATAAAACCAAAAAGTTTGCAATTCTAGTTTAAATATTTATTTTCAAAATGCCAATAGAAAAAGAATTTTTAGGTAACAGTTATTATTACATTAATTAGTTTTTGAAAAAGTTTTATAAAGAAATTTCAATTTTGATTATAAATTTTTTGCCAATTAGTAATACAAAATTTTAAGTAAATGTAAATTTATATACATATTTTTAAGCAATACTATTTACTAATAAAGTAAACAAAGTTTTTTTTTTTTTACATTTCTCTTTTTACTATCAACTTTATGATATATTACAATTTTATTGCATTACAATGTTATTTGATTATAATTATAATTTATATACTTGGAGTTTAGATGTAATTAGAAGGATTTCAACACAGATTTTCAAGTTCCCTTCAGCTATTCTCTTTATCTCATATAACTAGTACACATGACCACACTCATGTGAAAAAGATAAATAATCTCCAGAACACATATTTCATATTGAACCAGCACTCATCAATTGGTCCAGATCATCGTTTTTCACATATATATATAATCATTGCTCAGTTTATATTAAGATAAAAAATCTTCAAACTTTAATCTACTCCACCCTCCATCTCTTCATCCATTCATCCATACCATTGAAATTCTGATAATGGAACATTCAAATTTCTTATTAATGTCAATATTATTATTATGCCAATGTTGACTTTGTCACTCTGACCCCTCATGTATAGGATTTTATCTATTTAAATACACAGAAGGATGGGCAGGATAAGGTGCTATACATGAAAATCAGAGGGACTTAAACATGCACATGCCAATAATATTGGCATCAAAAGCAATTTGGGCATTCCATCATCAAATTTTCAATGGTATGGATGACTGAAGCATTGGAGGGTAGAATAGATTGAAGCCTATCCATCAAAGTATGAAAATTTGCTATCTTAATATAAATTAAGCACTGGTTATACATAAATGTGTGGGAGATGAACCAATTGATGAGTGCTGGTTCAGCACAAAAATATTTGAGATCATCTATCATTTTCACATGTGTGTGGTCATATATATCAATTGTATGAGATAGAGTGGATAGGTGAAGGGTGCTTGAAAGCCTGTGTTCAAGTCCTTATAATTATATCTAAACTCCAAATATATAAATTATACTTGTATTCAAATATTACGGATTCATCCTGTATACTATTCATCCCTCTTCTGCATATTTAAAGAGATAAGGTCCTATACATGAGAGACCAGAGTAACTTAAAATCAACATGGGCATGACAATAATATTGGCATTAACAAGAAATTTGGCACCACATCATCAGATTTTTAATGGTATAGATGGTTAAAGAGTTGGATAGTGTGGTAGCTGAAGCTTGTCCATTAAAGTGAAGATTTGCTATCATTATATAAACCAAACATTGATTACATATATATATGTGGGAGATGATCTGAACCAACTGATGAGTACTGATTAACATGAAATGTGAATATTGGAGATCATTTATCTTTTTCACATGTGTTGTCATGAGTATTGATTGTATGAGATAGAATGAATAGATAAAGGGTACTTAAAAGTCTGTGTTCAAATCTCCTATAATTGCATCTAAACTTCAAATATATAAATTATACTTGTATTCAAATATTACAGATTCCATCTGCATAATGTCCATCCCTCTTCTGTATATTTAAAGGGATAAGGTCCTATTCATGAGGGGTCAGAGTAACTTAAAATCAACATGGGTGTGACAATAATATTGGCATCAACAAGGAATTTGGCACTCCATCATCAGATTTTTAATAGTATAGGTGGATTAGATTGAAGCCTGTCCATTAAAATTTGAAGATTTGTTATCTTCATACAAACCAAATACTGATTATATATGTGTGTAGGAGATGATCTGGACCAACTGATGAGTGCTGATTCAGCATGAAATGTGAATATTGGAGATGTGTATGGTCATATATATCTGTTGTATGAGATAGAGTGAATAGCTGAAAAGATCTTGAAAGTCTGTGTTCAAACTCCCTATAATTACATTATAGTGTTTGAATTTCTGCCAGTAGTAATGCAAAATATCTTCATATAGCAAGTAAATTTTAATAAATAAAGAACTTAAATTTATTTAATTCATTTTTTATTAAAATAATTTTATATATTTAAATGACATTAATACATTACATTTAATTTTTAAATATTTTTAATTTTACTGATATAATTGCAGGTTTATATTTGAGTGACTTTGTGAATTTCTGAAAATTTTCTAAATCCAAAACCATCTTTGAATAGAAGATTTTTAAATATGGCAATCTTTATGTATTATGTTTATTTTTTTTAATGTGTATATAATCAACTTTAAATGAAAAAATGTTACTTAAATAAATTATGATTCATGCTAAGAAAAAGTTTGAAAGTTGTAAAAAGTTAAAAGTCTCTTTCTTAATTTTGTTTTGATAATTAAATTAATTTAGTTTAAAGAATCTGGTTTTCTTTAGCGTGGGAATAAGTATGTACACATAGACAAATGTAAGTGTAAACCCATTATAAGCTTGATTTAATAAATTGTTTTATTCAGTGTATGTAAACTACTCTAATGCAATTCACATCTATAAATCTTCATCAATTAATTTTTCATTTTGAAGCTTTTACTATAAACAGGAAACTTTTTCTAATAAAAGTCTCAGACACGGACAATCATAATTCAATAATTCATGGATTTTGAACTGAAACCAGCAGATTATTCATATAGTGATCCTTTGTTCAACATTTTGAATGCTTTTAATTCATAGCCTGGGGAAGAGTGATTTTCTCCCTTTATTTACATATACATTGAGTTGTGTTTAATTTAAAGCTTACTGTATTAAATCTTAATTATTACAATCAAGGTGTTAAAAGAGAGATGTTGTCTCCAGCCTTATATATCCGATTATGAGTTAAATGCCATATTCCATCTGACAGATAAATTAATTTCACTCTGAATTACTAACAATGTTGACAAAGATATGCTTATAAACATCTACCAAGAATATGTGAATTCATTCTATTCATAATCCTTTGTTTAATATTTAGTGTTTTTAATTCATAGCCTGATGGAGAGTAATTTACTCCTTGTGATTAAATATACATTGCCTGTTTATATATATAAGAAATAGAAACAATGCATACCATTAGCTGAAATCTGTATAAAATATTTGAAATGCCTCATAGCTATATTATTCCAGCCATGCTTCCCATTAAATAAAGCTCAAATTTTAGTTCAAGCTTTCTCTATTTAATGGGGAGTGTGACAAGAATAATAGAGCTATGGCATGTTTTAAATATTATATATATAAATGCACCCACATATCTTTATATATATATAGGAAATTAGAAATAAATTTAAATATTACAATACTATAATTTCTTTCAGTATTTAAGTATTAGTATGAATTCCAAGATTGATTATGGATAATTCTGAACACTATGATTGGCAGCCATATTTTTTTTATATTATACATATTCAGAGGCATAGTTATCCTGCAACTCTAGCAGATATGTTTTGCTTGTTAATATCAAAAAATATCAATTATTTGATGTTTTGTTAATATTACAAAATATCAATAAATCGATTATAAATTCTTGTTAACTTTAATAAATAGCAATAAATGTATAACACAAAACTACAATAACTTTTAAATAAAAAATACATTTAATAATTCAAGCTACTGGAATTTAAAAAAAAAAAAAAAGTGACTAACATGGGTTATTCATGTTAGTGGCCTGAAATCCTTAATGCTTGCAAAATTGCCACAAATTTATCTTATTTTTTGTGCATGTGTCGCCACATAAATTCCAATAAATAGGATCAAATGTGTTGTCATGCAGTTTCCCAATATTTCCTCTTCCACTATTTGACTAGACCCCACAGTCTTTTGATGTTTTGCATATGCACACCTGAATGTTAATCCATGAAGTTACATTCATGATTGACCTAAAAATTTTCAAAACCAGAATGGTGTAAATCATCTGTTTTATATATCTTCCAGCAATCTGAATAAAATATAGACCCATTGGCCACATTTTCTTTAATAACAACTATAAGAATAGTAGTTGTTTTCCCTGGAACAGTTGTTATAAAGCACTTGCCAGTCTCTGTACAAGCCACTGAATAACTACTGCTATTGCAGTAAATTACATGTTGGGAATGGAATTAAGAATACATTTACTGCTATTTATTAAAGTTAACAGGAATTTATAATTAGTTTATTGATATTTTTTGATATTAAAAAATAAAACATATTCATTACGCTTATGGGATAACTATGCTCTTAAAAATGTATAATAAAAAAAACATGGAGATCAACCAGTGTCTGAAATTATCTGAAATCAATCTTGGTGTCTGGACTAATCCTTAAGTTCTCTCTTTTTCTTTTTTTTGCACTTTTTAAATTTTTCTTTCCAAACTCTATTAATTTAAGTTTCAGCATTTCATCAGAAATCTTTTTTTTTTTTTCATGTGTCAAAGCAACGGCTGGAAAGACCCGCAAACCTGGGACAACTGCTGTAAGGCAGCTGTGCTGACCACTTGACCACCAACGCTTGACAGAAATCTATTTATATGATGTTAATAATATTGTTTATTAAAATAAATACATTACATTTTGGTCAAAATATATTCACCCATAAACAAATGTCATTCTTCTTCTACTAAGTCCTAGTTGAGCTTTTAAATAAAAGAAAATTTGTATAACATTTTATATATTTACATGCAATTTTAAATATTATATAAAATATGCTAATAATAACAATAAATTACATTTCAATAGTATACTAATTATATAATAAAAATATTGATTATATAACAGATACTCACATATATTTTATTATATACTAACCCACCCCCCCTTTAATATATTTTTTATTGTTTTTTATTTTACTACAATGTTGCAAGTTTTTTAATTCAATAGATAAATTATTAAATAATTTAGGAACATAATGATTTCTTACTCTACTTCCATATTTATTAAATAAAATATTTTGAATTTATATTATTTATAAATTTTCTAATTGTTTTATATAACCAAGAAGCTGATTGAATAATAAAATATTATTTTTGTATTCATTTTTTTCTTTTTGATATAATTTTCTTCTATTAGGTCAATAATTATTTTTTGCAATAATGCTGATCTATTAATATTAGAAAAGCTTGCAAAACCATAAAGCGTTATTCCATATCTCAATAAAGATTCACATAAAGATTTATATATAACAATAAGAATATTTTCTAAACAAATATCTTTGATTTTGTAGAACATTGTTATAAAATATCTAAATTTATTAATTAGTATGTTTATATGATGTTTCTAAGACATTTTTTCATCTACCATCATTCCAGGATATCTAATATATTTTGCTCATTCTACTTTTACACATGTATTATTACATATTACATTATTGTCATACAAATATTCATCTGAATGCAGATCTATATCAAAATTTTTATATTTCATGTAAGGAGAGCATATTAACATACATTTTGCTTTTCCTCCATTTATATAAATTCCTCTCTCAAAGCACCAAAAGACAATTTTGTTCAGACTTTCTTTAATTGCAATATCAATATTATTATTCACACTGTCATAATCACAGTATCATCTGCATATTGATATATTAATCTTTCAAAATTAATATTTCCTAGATCATTTATTAATAATACACTGATGCGTGAGGCTATGATTATGGAGTAGCAAAACTCTGAAAGTGTTAAGCCTGCAGAAATTGTGATATAGAAAAGTTTCACCGCAACGCATCAACATATTATTAATTACAAAGTAAAGGTGAAATAAAATAATTATTATAGATCATTTATGAAAATCAGAGAATAACAAAGTGCTAAGTATTCCTTGAGGAATCCCATATAAATTTTTTAGCTCATTCCTCGATACATTTGATATATCATATCCATCATTTAAGTAATTTTTAAAAAAACTGAGGATTTTTCCTTTAAATATTTTATATTATATTGCATTATATTATGTTAATATCAGCTTCAATATATTTTAATCCTGAAAATAAAATCACTTGAAAAATGTAAAAAAAAAAAGTTGTATTAATATTGTATTAAATTGCGCAGTAAGCAGATAATAAGATATTGAATAAAATATAGCACATCGGTAATTTACAGATCATTGTAGAAAAGTGTTTTCTCTTTGTTCACAGTGATAAATATATTTAAGTTATGATACATAAATATTCACAAATAAATAATTTATTATTATCAATTTTTTTTAAAAAATAATAAATTACCAAATGCTAAGAGTACTTGTGTAAATATGCTTATGCAAACTAATACACAATGATAAATCATAATTACCAGATACAATGACTTAATTATTTTTTCTTTACTTTATTATTCAATGTAGATGTGATCCTTATTTACTGACATTGCTTCACAACAAATTCAAAAAGAAAGGACTAACTTTTGGCATATCATTATGACTATGCCACTTAGTTGATTTAAAAATGAACAGCATGCTGCCACACATATTGTGGCACATCAAAATCATAAATCTATCATCAAATTTCAACAGATTTATACAATTAACATTTTATCTCTGGCATAGTTTGGCAAACAAATGATGACATAACATTCTATCTACAAAACATATACTGATGATTCCAAATCACACTGTGGAATGGTGAACTCAAGAACTAAAGCTACCTAAATTGAACATCACAAGATCTCCCATGCAACTAATCAATTAATTATTAATTGATAATAAAGACAAAGCTTTTACAAAGTGCATCATTACTAGAGATCAGATATATATCCAATATTACAAGTAAAAACCTAGAATTAATGTAGACATGATTGATTGTCAAAAAAAAAAAAATTCAAATTGTAACTAATAGCAGAAAAAAATGATACAGTATCTAATAATGGAGTGTTATATTTACATTCTACTTGTTTTCCTGATTTTTTTAAATCTGTGGAAGAAGATAAAGATATAAAAACTGACAAAAAAAAAAATTAATCATAAGTCATTTGGGTATTATCAAAATAATATAAATCAGTGTAAAATAATTTGGAATAAATAAACACATATATGAAATAATTATAATATAAACAACAAACATTGTACAAAAAAATTGTTTAAAATAGAAAAATCATATAACATTACAATACTAGTCAAAAAAAAATAAAAAATTTACTAAAATTCTTCCACAACCAATTTCATCTATTAACAAATAGATCTTTTCAAATGAAATTCAACAAAATAAAATAACATAAACATAGAAAAATATCCTTTCCATCATTCACTTTAATTTCTTTTATTCTTCCTTTTATTTCACGACCTGTATTTAGTTCATGAATATACAAAACTGAATTTTGATATCTATTTTTAACTCTACTTTTGTAAACTTTAATTCTTTTATTAAGACTTAATTTACTTCGACATATATCAATTTTACAACTGCAAGAAATCTTATAAAGTACACCAGGAATAGATTTGCTGTCATATGACCATGTTGAATTATTTCTTAATTTAAATCAAAGCTTTTTTCCAGGCCATTTTCATACCACACAATAAAAAATTATTCTTACAGATCAATTTATAAACTGATGACTTAAGTGATAAATAAATAAACTATTTATTTTCACTAACAATTAAATCTTTATTAATAACATATTTATAGATATTTTTATTAAATATAATATTTTTAATAAATTCATTATTATAATCTAAATGAATATAGTTAAAAGCAAATTGTCTCCTCTGAATATAACTATTATTTTCAAAATTATTAAGCCTTCTATTTCTATAACAAAAAATTCAATAAAGATTCTTATGGGCCTTATCATATTTCTTAAATTCTTTTTTTAATAAAATGACCACAAAATAAAACATTTTCAATTTTATCAACACCTAAATCCAGAAATTTTAACTTAACAATTTTGAAAGTACCTGCCTCAATAGTAAATTTAATATTAAAATCAAAAGCATTCAATCCATCAATTTATCTTCCTGAATAACAAATCATCAACAATTCTAATAATGATTTTAAAGAAACAGAACTATTATTAATAACACTACACTCTAAAAAAAATCAATATAGACAGAGCACATTTGAGGAGAAATAACATAACATATCTCTATTCCTCTTTAATCTTATAAAACACAGCATTATACTTAAAATATGTAGTCTCTTCTAATAACAATAGCAAATTATGATTAATCATAATCTTATCTGCAGAAAAATATTCATGTTTCTTTAGAACAGAAAAAAACACAATAATACGTTTGATCCTATCAATTGATTGATACATGTTTTCAATATCTAAACTACACAAATCACAACCATTTTCTAAAACAAATCTATTAATTTTAAAAATGTTTTGTGTATCTTCTTCTTTTGAGGCATTTGATAAAATGTATTTGTTTTAGAAAATTATTTTGTTTTTGATAGTTTAGATATTGAAAACATGTATCAATCAGTTGCTGGGATTAAACGTATTAATGTGTTTCTTTCTGTTCTAAAGAAACATGAATATTTTTTTACAGATAAAATTAAGATTATTCATGATTTTCTATTGTTATTAAAAGATTCTACATATTTTAAGTGTAATAATGGGTTTTATAAGATTAAAAAGATATGGGTTATTGGCTTCTTATTTCTCCTTTAATATGCTCTATCTATATTGATTTTTATGTTTCTCTAAAATTATTTCTTAGGTATGTTGATGATTACTTGTTTGTTATTCAGGAAGATAAATTGAAGGATTTTTTTGATGGATTGAATATTTTTGATTTTAATATTAAATTTACTATTGATGGGTGTACTTTTGAATTTGTAAAGTTAAAATTTCTGGATAAAATAAAAATTGAAAATATTTTATTTTGCACTCATTTTATTAAAAAAAGAATTTCAGAAATATGATAAGGCCAGATAGTTTATCAACCTTTTACTTATCAACCTTTTGCTCATAAGAAATTTTGTTTATTGAATTTTTGTTATAGGAATAGAAGGCTTAATAATTTTAAAAATAAGTTATATTCAGAGAAGTCAATTTGCTTCTGGATAGATTAAGTTAGGATATAATAATGAATTTATTAAGAATATTATATTTAATAAAAATGTCTATAAGTCTGTTCCTAATAAAGATTTAATTAGTAAGAATAAAGAGTTTATTTATTTATCATTTATAAACTGATTTATAAAAATTGTTTTTTTATTGGCTAATATGAAAGTAGCCTGGAAGAAAGGCCTTGATTTAAATTCAAGTTCAAAATAATCAATTTATAGCAAATCTATTTCTAGTGTAGTTTATAAGATTCCTTGCAGTTGTCATAAAATTTATATAGATCAATGTAAATTAAGTCTTAATGAAAGTGTTAAAATAGAGTTAAAAATAGATATCAAAATTCAGCTTTGTATATTCACAACTAAATATGGGTCATAAAATATTATATGTCAATGCAGAGGTTATCTTTTATGAAAGAAATGAAATAAAAAGAAAAGTAAAAGAAACTCTGACGATAATTTTTTTTGATTCTGGGGCAACCAATATCATGAAGATATCTTTAATGTTACAGAAAATTGTTTTTTGAAGTAAGTGATGGGAAGAATATTTTGTTTTGTATATATATATTGTTTGTATCTTGTTAAATTTTACTTGAAAAGGTATATTTGTTAATAGATGAAACCATATATACACAATAGTCAAATATTTAGTATAACAATTATTTGTCTACTAAGTTGTTATATATATCTATAAGTTCTCAATAAGTGATGAAAGAGGGGTTGATAATTAAATAATTGTAAATATAATTAATTGTTTATTTCAATCTTATTTAGAATGATTATTATATTAAATAGATGAAACCATGGTTGTGGAAGAATTTTAGTAAAACAATTTTTGGCTAGTATTGTAATGTTATATAATTTTTCTATTTTATTTATGTTTTACTAGCATAACGGTAGGCAGTATTTAATTTTTTAATAGATTGTTTATATTACGAAGATGTTCTAATAAATCATTTACTTAGTTTGTAGCCCTTACGCAGAAAAATAAATAAAAGCTTAAAGTGGGTTGACAATATAATATTGTATCCTTTAGTTTAGAATGCTAAAGATTTCTTAAAATATATTTAAGGCGAAATTTTTTTGTTGTACTGAGTTGCCTAAAGGCAGTTTGGAAAAATAAGGCAATAGGGCAGCACTACTAAATCATAACAATTAATTAATTTGTCTTTGCTTGACTTTCTTTTAACATAAATTCTTCCGGCTGCCCGTACATCAATCTATAATTTAGTAAATACTGTAGTAGTCATTGTTATAGTTTTTAACGAATATCAACATTTCCCAACTAGTGTATAAATCAGTTTTCTCTAATAAATGTTGTTTATAGTAAAAGATTGTTTTATAGGTGGAATAATATTTATGCTTTTTTTACATGCTTTTGCTATGTGCACCATTTATCAACCAATTTAAAAAGAATTTAACTTAGAAACTATTGAGCGTATACAATTAATACTACGTGTGTGTGTGTTCAAGAATCAAGACTGGTTTTAATTCATTCATTCTAAAAAATAAATGTGAATTTGTTTCCTAAAGTGAAAACATTTCCTACTTAAAACTGTCTCTTTCTATTTTCATTTTTTAAAAAAGAAACTTAACATAAACCCTCAGGATATGTGGTATTAGTCCGACTTTTTGAGAAGAGCGTTTCACAAAATTTATGTCAGCAAATAAAAAATGATTTTTGGTATACAATTACTGTATTTTTTTTTTTTTTTAAATAATTTATACAAAAAATATTTAAATCAAAAGTTTGAAGAAAAACATTAATTTATCTTTCTCTTTTATTGCTATAATCTTTTACTTTTAAAAAAAATATTAGAAAGATGTTTACAAGAAATTTAAACGTGTCGAATGTCAAAAACATCTTATCAGATAGCGGAAACATTGTGGACTGGCCTCCTGCCATATCTATAATTTTATCGCGGTGTAATTGAACATTTCAATAGTGGGTATCAGATACTGCCAGGACTAAAAATTTTGTTTTAGGATAACACACATACTTTTGCTTTAGGATAGCACACACACATTATAAAATTTTAAACTTTTATACAAAACTAAAAATGATTGGGTTTTTCAATTCTTGGAGAAAATTGATACTCAAAATATCGGAATTTAAAAATTAACTTCAATCTATGTGTTTAAATAATTTGGAAATATATTTGTCGCAATAAAATTCATATATAATGCAAATAAATAATAGAATTTTCATTTTTTAAAAAGAAAAATGTAATTAAAAAAATTTTTCGACATTCGAATTAATGTGCGAATTAAATAATAATTCATTTATTAATCTATTACTTAAAAAAGTCTATAATTAATGTGAAATAAGAAAAATAATATTACCTGAGCTTCTAAAATCGCCCCCAGAGTATAGGTACCTCCACCAATGTACTTAATTCTCGGCAACTCCTCCTCTAATAAAGAACATTTGTGATTACTAGCAGAAGGATTGGTAAGGTGGTCAATTTGTGTAACGATTCGGTTCCTAGAAGAGAAAGTAATTACGGAAACTCGAGTAGCGTAAATAGCAACAGTAAAATCGGCTAATAGTTTTTTAACAAATTTTAATTCGTTAAAAAAATTTTCCGCTCCTACACTAGCCGAACTGTCCACTAAGAAAACTAATTCTACTTGTTTATTCTCAGAGTTCCGAAGTTTTTGGACATGCTTTTTAAGAATTTCACCTAATTCCTCTACTTTAACTTTTTCAATCATATTGTTTTGGTTTATAAAATTATGGGGATAACCTTCTATTTCCAACTCCGGATCATTTACAAGTAAGTAACTTTCTGGCTGAATTAATATAATCAGGAGTCCGAGCCTTACTAACGCTTTAAACGTTGGAGCCATGCTTACAATGACAAAGCGATAAGTCCGGCATGCCTCTGAAGTTGCTAGCCAAACTTTTAATAACTGCTACGTTCCGTCAGCAGGCGAACGAGCTGCACGGATTGGATGACAATATCAGACGGCCAACGACAACGAGACTTAAATTTCACATTTAACCTTTGATCTTTATATTTGAAAGCATCTGGGAAATTATCCTGAGAATATCGGGGTAATCCTGAAAATTATATGGACGTTTGTAATTTCAAAAAATACTTAGTTATAAAAAAAAAATTAAAACAAAACAGGAAGATGAGCAATAAATATATAAGGGGGAGGGATATATATATTACCAGTGGTTTAAAATGTCTTCGGAAGTTTAATTTTTTTGAATGCACAGAATTATTTCTCTTTTTTACTATGTTGTACAGCAATTCTTTTGTACAGAATTAAAAAGGAATAACTAAGCGCAGACTAAACAAAATTGTTTATTGCACCTGCAAGAAAAAAGCGGCACGTGTAATCTTTCTTCAAAGAGTGACACTTGCGAATAATATAGGTCATGCTTAATTTTTTTAAAAGAATCTTTTGTATTTTAAATTAAAATGATAGATAAATCAAGGTAGAAAAAAAAATCAATCAAATTTTATTTAGCAAAGTATGTATACCATCGCGTTTTCTGCTATTATTAAGATGAATATAATAGATACGCATTCTGTCGATGGTGTCACATCTCGAATGAGATGGCAGTGATAATTGAAAAAGATAAAACAAATGAATAAAACTGCTTTATATATTATTTTAGAAAATAGACAAACTTTTTTACTTAAACTGAAGCAAAAAAAAAACTCCATTTCTCTTTTCATTTATTTACTTCATGCTAACAGGCAGTAGAAATGCGTGCTTTAACATAAATTCTCTTTGAAGGATAGTAAATAAATTTGTAACTTCATAAATCTGTAAATTTAATTCCTTACAACACTTAACCAGATATTTTTATAATTTATTAAAATAAAATTTTTAAATCATCAGACTCTGTAGACGTGGTCAGATTTTTTTTTTAGTTTTATTCAGACTTTTTTGCATATAGCCAATTAAAAAGATTATATTAGTCAATAAATAGATATCTATCAGTTCTTAGCTTGAGATTAAGATGATGTTGGAAAAAGATAATCATCACCAATCAACAACTGATATTTACCTCCACCATCTATCTCTCTCTGCAGAGCTGTTGAGGAACTCTTTGCTAGACAACGATCAATTTAAAGTCTGTTTAGAATGACAATTTTAGATTATTGTCAGTTTCACAAAAATATTTAAAGGTTATATTTACATTTATGAAGAATATAAGCAAGTAAAAATTCACAAAACTCAACTGATTTTCATTATAATTTACATCTTCCCAATCATTCTGAACATGCTCTAGCAACAGCTAATATGATCTGCATTCTCGGATCATCTAGATGATGAGGAACAAATTCAACATTTTTATATAATTTCACAATGAGTTAGATCCTTCTTATATTTCTTGTTATACAGAAATTGTATTATGCGAGGAAATTATAACAAAACTTTATTTTAGCACTGATGTTAATCTTTATTAGTGGAAAAAAAACATGTTAGAATAAAATATCCAAAGTTTACAATTGGTTTAATGCTAAAATTAATTAAATTAAAAATGAAGATTCCTGAATTACTTCTGCGTTTAAAGAAAATAAAAATCTGGTTATTTGGATTAGAATTATTTTGCTCAATCTTTTACTTTGTTGCTCAAATATCACAAATCTACTAAGCAAATAAATTTAGTTGTAAATATTTATTAACTTTTGAAATAGAAAAAGTTTTAGATGTGTAATTGTTAACAGAATAAGCGTTTAATTTATCTAAACTCAATAAGTTTTGACAACTAGTACAAAGATAAAAATCTAAAAAAAATTGAGATAAGAGACTTATAAAACATAATGATCTGCATCTTGTGAACATTTTATAAAGCCTAAGGATTTTGTAACTGAAATATAGTCATTTATAGTCTATTTCATTGTGTATTGCCTGTAACATTTATCATTTAGCTATTATATTCTGGTAACATGCCATTTATAGCTGGTTTGCTGGAGAAAAAATATTTCTGAATCTTTTCCCATGTCATAAACACATTGAGTTGCAGTAATATTGTTTTCTTTCTCAGTATAAGCATTAGGATTCTCATATACTCATGATATGACTATATTTTCAAAAAATTCAATTTATTGTTGGTCTCTTCTTTATTGAAATCAAAGATGTGGATCTATAACTCAGAAATCTATTAGCTTTCTATTTTACTGATCCATCTTTTAACATTAAGATACTAAAATAAATTATATTTAAGGGATTGTAAAAAATTTCAAATACCACTAAAGGTCATCAAATGTTATTGGTACCATTGTGTTACCTAGTTTATCTCCTTATCAATAATAAATGTGTATGACCATTTAATTAATTGCTTTTTTTTTTTAATCTTAGCAATAAAATTCCATAAACATTATGGGAATTATATAGAATACATTAGATTACATTGCAGATTAATACATCCAACTCAATTATCAGATTTAGATGAGGGTCTTTATTTATTTTTTTAAAAAGAGCATGAGTGGATTATATATTCAAAAACTAACAAATTTATATCTTTTTTTTTTTAAAAAATATAAATAAACTTTATTAATAACAAATTATTTGCAAGTATTAACATATATACAAGAAATATGACACTTAAAAAAAAAAAACACGTTAATTTACATAACATATGATGCACAACATATGAAAATATAATCAACACAATTGCTGTTTCAAGGCAAATGAATGATTTGAATTAAAATAGTAATATTTTATGTTAATAAATGTGTAATTTGTAAACTTCATATAAAATTATATTGAAATATCAACTTGCTTTGGATACAAATAACATTATGAGTTAAATATGTCATTTACAACTCAGAAAAATATTGTACTTCCAAATACTGCTTATAATACTTCTAGGTAAGAATTAAAAAGCATATAGGTATGTATTAAACCATTCTTTTTTTATATAGAAATATTATATTTTTATTGTCTTGCATTGGTGGTCGAGAGGTCAGCGCGACTGCCTTACAAGCAATTGCCCAGGTTGTGGGTTTGCGTCCCGGCCGATGCTATGACACTTGAAAAAAAAAATGATAGTGTAGTTAGCAAAGCACATGGTTCTAAAAATATGAATGATTTTACAGTGACATTATATAGAGAAAAATACCTACTTTTCTTAAATAATTGCTTAGGATTAATTTATACACTTGTGAATTACAAAAAGACATGAGGCTGAAAAGTGTGGACAGGTTTGAAAGATGTGTGTCATCTGGATAATTATTACATTTTCATATATGTGATCCAGACTTAATTTAAATGGATTAATGAAGGAAAAGTTTTGGTAGAAATTGTATCTAATAATAAGTTAAATAAAAATGTCAACCCTATCTGAGAAACAGATCTGCATGTTCTATGGCATGATCAGTAAAAAAAAAAATGACTTGCATATGAAAATGAAGCAGGCAAGGGTATATCATTGGGGGAAGGGACTTTTAGGATTGGACTAGCTAAGATTGCAATGTATATTTCAGCTGCAATATATGAATCAAATGACAGATTAAGTCCATTCTACAGATAAAAAAACAAGATGTGATGATCCTCAGATGTATGATTTGGTTTTAGAAATGAGACTTCTAACAGTAGTTCTGAAAAAATGCATCCATGGACTATAGAAAACAAGTATACCACCAAGAATAGCATTAACAATATAAACTTTTATTATAAGATAAATCAATTTTTAGCAGAAAATTTTTATTTTTATATAGAAATTGATGATAATAAGATAGTTCAGGTGATGACTTAATTGTGTCTTAGATAAATTATTTGGAATTCCAAAAAAGAATGAATAAGCTCCTTTGAAATAAAATGTTTATTTATGACTTGGAGACAATTACTCAATGAATGATTTACAAATTTGGATTGTAGATTCTTCCAGCATTTGGAATTTGTTCAGAATTTGAAAAACAAAAGAAATCTGAAGGCCTCTAAAAATTATCAAAATATCAATAAAGAATATTGCTTTAACAGTGATTTCTAGATGGGCTAAGAAGAGACTTTCTGTGCATTGCTCAATTTCTTTGATCATAGGTCTCTGCATAATGCAAATAACAGTGGTGGAACTGGTGCCCTCTGTGTATTACCATGGCTCAGTTTAAAAGATGAGGAAAAACTTATGTAATTTTTAAGACTAACATATGTATTGATAAGTTAATTTTTATAGTAGTAATTAGATGTGTTTGGCTAAGAAGAAATTTACTTAATGCAATAAACAAATATTCCCAGTTTATCAGACCAAAAGAAGCCTTAAAGTCAACTGGGCATGCAATATAATTTGTTAATTTATTCTCTTTTGTAAACAATATTGATTCTTGTATTAAAAGAATAGCTTTAGATATGCAGAAAATTTTAATTGCATAATACAAAGATGAAAAATTAGGTAAGATAAGATAATTTAATTATTTAAGAATAATTCTTGCAAACATTTTTTGATTAATATCATTCAGTGTGATGAGGCATAGGTTATTTTACTGAGGGATATAAAGCACCTGATTTTCTTTTGAGACAACATATTACATAGGTAGAATGGTTAGGTATGTAATAATTATTATGTGAGCAAAGTTAATTATAACATTTATGTATGAAGAGAGTGATAATATAATTTACATGCTTGTAAATATTAGCTGAAATAAAATCATTTGTTAAAGAGGTGTGCTAGTAAGTGCATAATTTCTTCAATAATTTTTGAAAATTATTTTCAGGAAGATGTATATTATAGTTAATAAAAGACTGACAATAATTGACTGTTTTAGAGTACATTTTAAGTAGTTTAACAGTTTACATTATTGCTTGACATGAGATTATTATCTTTCAACAACTTGGAAAATCAAAGGTATAGGAAGGTGTTAGTTTTCATCATTTGCAGTAATTCTTATTAACTTTAAAATATTAAGGATTATTTTTCTAAGTATAAATGCCATAGAATTTTGGTAATAAAGAACAGTTAAGCAACTTACTTCATTTTATAGTTTTTATGTATGGTGTTTTTCATCATTTAATTGTATAATCCCTTGAAGAGTTGAAATAATATCAATTCATTGTCTAATAAGGTTATTTGAACCATAGTCTATTAAATAAATCGAAATAATTGTTTAGAATTTATTTGGTAGTATCCATATTTCACTTGAAGAGAGATTCTGCAACTGAAAAAAGTGATTCTTGGCAATTACTATGTTAGAGATATAATCGATTGCTAATATAAAGTCATTGGAAAATTGATGCTTGAATGTAAATTTTATAAATTGATTTTGAAATGTGCTTTACTTGAGAGTTATGCAAGTATAAGCAGAAAATGATATGATAGACATATGAATTGAAGTCTTAAAGTTCATAGAAGATACAAAAAAGAGATCATTGATAGAAGATACCTGACCTCCAATAAATAGCACAATATTTGGAGAATAAAGCAAAATAGTTTAAAACAGATGGTGGCTCATTATTAAAACAATTAAAATCACCAACATAATACATATACCAGGCTTATATATGATTTTTTTTCTTGGGTTATAAAAAAGAGTAGTTATTATGTTTTTAGTTTTTTGACATGAATATGTTGCTATAAATTAATACTGCTCTGCTTAAAATTAAAAAAATAATGACACTAATTGATACAAATATTATGACTAATCATATCAATAAAAATTGTATACTTATTAAAAACTGTATGTCTTGTGCTGGTCTGATATTGGGATTTTATGCAAACACATGCTTTCTGTTTAGAGTATTAACATTGATTGTTTTGGTTGATAAAGAAATTTTTGTTTCTGTAATGGTAAAGATATCAGCATAGTGATTATTTAGAAATTAACAACTGTGAAATTCTATTATATGAGTTCAGTCCATATACATTTATTGTGGCAATTTTAATATTTGGCTACTATGTTTTTGAAATGTTGAAACAATGTTTTTTTGTTGGCATGTTTGAGATCACTCTCTTACTATTTTCATAGGCAGAGATGATAATTTTATCAAATGTTTCACATTTAGGTTTATTTTTAATTTGGAGAGAATTTTTAATATATGTGGTATCTTGTTTAAAGGATAAAACTGAATTCAGTGTGGTTACTGTGAACCATGGTGATCTAGGATTGAATATGCTTAAGTGAATTTTAAGACTGATTCTCAAATTGCTATCTTCATATGGTATATCACTTAAAGTGTCACAAGAACTATTTTCTTGATTAGTGTGTGTGTTTCATCAAATTCAAGATAGATAATATGTGCAGACTGCAGTGCAGGAGAAGAGTTATTGCTAATATGTTAACTTATATGGAGGATGGCTAATCTGTTTTTAAAAACTACATTACCCTAAAACATAGACTTATTCATGTTATTGAATAAGTGATCAGGTTTGTCTATTTTTCATCAACTATTATAATTTTTAGCATTACATTGAGAGGTGATATGATCAAGTTGAGCACTTAAAGCATAGAAGTTGATGATTCTTAATACTAACAGTAATAGGAATGGATCACCTAAGAATACAATGAGGAAGTTCATCTGGCAAATTACCTTTTTTTATTTTTAATATAATATTTGAAGAGTTTGTGGGGATTTTAAATTTTATGTTAGAGTAACTTCCCTTGATATGTTTAATACTTAAGCTAAATATACTATATATTTTTTGCAAAACTGATTCTAGAAAATAAGATTGACCATGAATGATACAGCTGTGTACAATTAGATTTAATCCTTAGTAATATAGTATATATGCTACCTCTTCTCACTTTTGTTTTTAGAAGTAATTCCAGTGCTATAAAAGATTTTGCAGAGACTGTTTTAATCATATTATGTTTAATGAGTCAGATAGAGAAGGATAAGATAGTATTAGTTGATTATATGTTTTAATAATCAATATAGTGAGAGAAAAACTGTTTGCAAATATTTTACATAAATAATCATTTAGCTTATCAAAAGATGTATGTTTGGGCTTGTTAGTGTTATCATTTGTTCTGATGGAACTAAAGTCTACAAATTTTATATTATAATAGTAAATGTTGGAACTTGTGCCTGTATGTTTTCATGCTTGTTTTTAAATCTTTATTTTATTTATTATTAAGACATATTTTCATAGAATATTTTCTATTTTTCTGAATTTCTTTTATTTATACACTCCATGTAGAATTTTCCTGTTGTTAACTGCCTACAATAACATTATTTTTATTAATGTTATTGGTAACATTTTTCTTATGTAAGCTTTTTTTTTTCTTGAAAAGTTGAAAAATTATTGGTAGTTACTTTTATATTATTATTATTTTCAACACATAAGATTTTGGAATTTTTACACTTTTCATGTAAAAAATTTTTGTTTCTTAGTTGATTATTGGATTTTGAGTTTTTACTGTATTCGATTGATCTGAAATTATGCTGATATTAGGAAGGCTATTATATTTTAGTTTACTAACTTTTTTATCTACTGATATTTTAATTGTAATAATTACAGCTATTAATTTTTATTTAAGATTTAAACTATAAATACCAAAATTATACATTTTTTATTTCAACTGCCAAATTAAGTTTTTTATATTCAGTCATTTATCCCTGCATTTTTAAATAATATTCTTTTATCTATATATAAAAAAATCCTTAATAGAAAATGTTCTTGTATGCAAAAAGATATTAAAAATAATTTATTTATCTAGGTCTAGAAAAGAAAACAAAAAATGGTCACCATGCTCATGTAAACCTTGGAGTGGTGTATATTATATTACAAATTTTAAAATCTTTTTACAATATGCATTTTATTTTGCAAAGACCATAGAAATAGCCTTAATTATGCCATCATAATAAATAATTTGTCAAATTTTGTAAAAAGAAATTACAGTATTGGGTAATTTTTAAATCACTAATAGTTGGCATTCAACCTTTTTTTATTCTTCATTTCCCAATTTGTGTTTCCTGATAAATGTTAATTATTTTTACAGATTTTTTTTATAGTTTAAGCAATGCATTTACTGAATCAATATTACTTTTATTTGAAATATCCTATTTAATCACTTGGAAAATTTGTTCAAGTTGTATAGATTTGCATTTTTTGTTATGTTATTTGCCATATAATTCAACTGTTTGTTGTTGGGTTGTTGTTGTTTTTTGCAATTATAGAATTATTTCCATATAATTCAACTGATTGCTTGTTTGTTTGTTTTTTGCTATTGTAGAATTATTTCCTTCATAGTTTACATTAAAACACTATTAAAAACAATTTTGCATTATAGCACTTTTCTCATCGCTTAGGCATAAAAGTTTTCTTAATTGAAAACATTTCCCTAATAAATTTATGCAACCATATATATTACAAAGAATTATGGTGGTCACTACAATTATTTGTAAATTCCAGAAAGGAAAAAAAAAATTGTAAATCAGAAAATCTTTTAACTTCCTTCCCTCAAAGGACATAATAATCAACAGAGATGAAGCTATTTTGAATTTTCACATTTTAGTATTGAAGTTGTTAATAAATGAAAGCAGATATTAATCAACATTTCATTTTAAACAAATAATGATTGTATTACATCCAAGGGTGCAAAAACCAAAAATAAAATTCAGATTTTATTCATAAAATTAAAATAGTTGGAGGAAAAATTGCTAGAAATAAAAGAGAATCTGTTTCCTTGTATATTGTTTGTCCATAGGGTTGTGATATTGGAATTTTACCTAAATTTATATGTAATGCTATTTCTATCATCTAACTGAAGTGTTAATTGCTTTTAGAAATTTTTAAATTTTATATATGTCTTTTCAAATACATTTAACTGATAGTTAAATGTATTTATTATTTCAATGTATCATTACTAATAGTTAAAGAAATTTTGAATGGTATAAATAAAGTTTGATTTTTTCCTAAAACATTTTATTTAGCAATTCAATTACATAATAGAAGCATATATATAATATAAATAAAATGTCTGTTAATTAAAACAAAATTGTAATTATAATAAAAATAATAAATTTAACAGTAACAAACTATTATAAGCAATCCTTAAATCCACAAAAGCACTTTTGGTTAATTTTTTAAACCTGCCTCAACTGCCATTAAATTAAAAAAAAAAAGAAAACAAAGTGGAAGCAAATGTCATCAATTCAAATCCCACAAATTAAAATACGAGATTCATGGGATTTGAATTGATGACGTTTGCTTCCACTTTATTTTTTTGTTTTTTAATTTAATAGCAATTGAGACAGGTTTAAAAAATTAACCGAAAGTACTTCTGCGGATTTAAAGATTGTTTATAATAGTTTGTTACTGTTAAATTTATTATTTTTATTATAATATATATATATACTGTAATGATAAATTTCATTATTTGGAAGTTTGAACCTAGAAATATAAGATCTATAATGATATATTTAATATTGTAATGGTCAAATATGTACATTCGCTTAACAAAATCCAGAGTTTTAGTAAATCATCTCAAGGCTGACCAGCACAAGATGGTAACAACCATGTGCCTAATATAGCCCCAGTTCCTTTACTAATGCTTAAAAATTTACTACCTTATGGGTGACACATATGAGGCCACAGCATTATTCTCATTCATCACGTGCTGGCAGTAGAACATGGGTAAAGCACAAGACTATGGAAATTTATATTCTAACTAGTATAGCTATATAGACAATGTGTATGGTGGAATGTAATTATCAAATATGGATGGTGATTCTTAACTATTAATTAACTAATCAATAATGACTTAAGAATGAGCAATATTGAGACACTGACCAAAAGTTAAGTTTAAATTAATTTAGTGAAAACCAAATAATAAAATTAATAATTGAAATAATAAATACAGTGATTATCTGGATTGTCTCACTCACAGGTGATTAAGTTAGGGATACAATTTAACATTTAAGTTTTGGGTTCACACGCAAGTAATGATTTAGGATATAATCATTTATGTTTACTGAGTTACATGTAGTTTGGTTTACATACATATATATATGACATGTGAAATCACTCGCAGGTGATATTAATTTTCTGGTTACATATTAGCTACATTATTCGAATTGTCATATATATGTATATCACTAGCAAGTGATGATTTTGAATATAAACCTTTACATTTTATATATATAGCGTTTCCAATCACTCACAGGTGATTAAGTCTTAAGTTACAAATAATTTAATTTACTTCACTATGTATGTCTATCACTCACAGGTGATGAAGATTTATATGTTTAAGTTACAGTTTTCATCAGCTTTAACATTACTTTATAAATTTAGTTTAATTTGCTTATGATGATCTATGCCTAGTTTATGCTATATAACAGGTCCTAGATTTGCTTTGGAGCTAGAAAAAGTGATTACTAACATTTATAAAGATCATTTTATTACACATGAATATTTAATATATTCTCTATATAGCTTATATGCCTATGAAATTAGATTCAAATTCAGATCAAAGCTGAAAGATACAATTATTATGGTGGGATGAACTGATGATTGGCAGTCAAACTTCAGCTACCAAAGCATATAGAAAATATACAATCTGAGTCCCTGCATCTTGAATGTGTGCTTTTTTCATAGGATTTATACCAAGTACCGTTTCCCTTTTCAGACCTTTTACTCTGGTGATTGAACAACTAATTAATCTGTGGGAGTCTCATGCTCTATTTCTGAGAATGCAAAATGGGGTGGTGCATACCCAACTGCCATCTGAAAAAGGTAGTTGTCTGAACTAAAAGAGTAATGGGGTAGCCCTTACAATATGCCCATTAAAGAAATACAAACAGCAACAAGTATATATGCCATAGCATTTCTTAAGGACACATTTGCACTGCTGACTACATCATTATATAATAAAATTAGGATGCTAAACAATAGTTTCCTTCATGAAACTACCATGGATCAGTTCATTATATAGCATGTATAATTATGCTATTCAGGAAAGCTTATGAATCTAATTTATAAAGTTATCTATATAGGCATTTATATAATTCTAGGGAGGACTACAGCATATCATGGATAATTAAGATACAAAGCTATAGATTTATGCTGTACTTTATTATTTTGACTAATATTAATTAAATATCACATTTAAGGCAGAACTATCCTAGAGCAGCTGTAAGCTTTTAATTATATCTTAAATAAGACATTTTATCCTTTTCAGAATGGAGTTTCTTTTATGCATTAATAAATGCGAAATTACATATATACATGTGAGAATATTTAATCGCTTCTCACTAATGATTTAACTAAGAGTAAAACTCCATTTTGAACAAATATAGCATAAACAAATACATAATTGAAATAAAATAAGGCATGGCATAGATTTAACTAAAAGTAATATGTGTTTAAAGATAAGATTTCACGTAAATGAAATCTGAAATTTGGCTTTATTTTAGCTTAGTTTAATAGGGAATTGGAACGAAATTAGTTTAGATTTGATTGATTCAGTTCAATATAGATCTAAGTTATCTAAGAGAATTAATAAAAGCAAATATTCATAAAGTTAAAATATGTAAATTAACCTAGAAACTTAATTATTATTTTAAATAAAGCATTTAGAATTAGACATAATGAAAACTTATGACAAATCATTTAAAATCAATTGATTAAAGCAAATTAAAACTAAATCAATTTTAATAACCTAGATTAAGCTAAATAAGTTGAAACTAAATCAATAAACCAACAAATAAATCAGTAAATAAATTCAGTAAGTAAATCAACAAATAACTGAATAAATCAGAAAAACAAATCCGTAAATAAATCAGTAACTAAATCAGCAAGATTTTAGGATTGAAATAACGAAAATAAAATTACATTTAAATGGTAAGTTTAAAGTACATTATTAATTTGGCCATAGATTTTAGATTTAGCTAGCTTAGAGAAATTAATGAATTTTAGTTGAAAAGTTAACTTTAATTTGAGGGTTGGTTACCGCTCTCTTCTTTCTGCTAGCAAGTTGGCTTCGTTGCTGAGGGATTTCTTCTTAGGTGGTGCTGGCTCTTACTACACTGCTCCCTACATCTGGTAGATCTTCCCAAGGTCAAGAAGGCAAAAAAATCTGCCCTGACTTCATCATCATCAGCAATTTAACAAAATACTTTGTCAACGAATTGACTTAAAATAATGTCCAACTGAGTTAAAGATGGCTGCAGAAGCTTATATCAGATTACACCCCTCTCCCCTGTCATAATAGTTTTTAGATCTGTTTTTCTAGTTTTCTCTCTGCTTCTAAAAATCGTGGAATCCCACTGTGATTGACTTTTCTACAGGTGGATTTTACTTTCGGTCAACCACGGTTTTTCCTTCAGTCACTGATGGTAATTTATTCATACTTTTATTTTAAAATCTATTTTTACTCTTAATTTGTAACTAGATCATAATACAGTGAGAAAGATTAAGTTTTATGAAGTCATCTTTTTAAAAAAACAAATCTAAAAGATGAAAAACATTTTGTTATATATGTAACTCGATCATATAATTTAGCGATATATGCAGAATAATATATTAATTTCAAATATTAATTTAGAATAATTATCTTAAATAAAGAAATTTATACTATTTTAATCCTGTTAACATTATTCTTTCCTGCATATATGTAGTCTCTCATTACACATACAAAGCATTTTCCATTTATCTAATAACCAAAAATATATTGTAACATTTATACAATAGAGAAAGATATGGGGGGGAGGTGAAGGTGAAGAAAATGAAAGAAGAAAAAAGAAGATAGTCAGAGAAATGGGATATAAGATGGAATGAAGTAGAAGAAAGAGAGAGGGAGAAATGATGATGATGATGATGATTAGATGGAGATGAAGATAAGATGCAGAGATGAGCAATGAGAGAGAGAAGAAAGATGAAAGAGAGAGGGATAAATGATGATGATTAGATGGAGATGAAGATAAGATGCAGAGATGAGCAATGAGAGAGATGAGATGATGATGATGATGATTATATGGTGAGATGAGAAATGAGGGAGAGTTGATGATGATGAGGAAGCAAGAGAAATGATGATGAAGATGGAATAGAGATTATTACTAAAGAGAAGAGAGCGATGAAGATGGAATAGGGATGAAGATGAGAGAGTAATGAAGAGATAAATATGAAAAGAAGAAAGTGAACTATTAGTAGAAGAGGGAGATGAGAAGAGAGATAAGAAATGAGAAAGAAAATGGAATCAAAATGAAGGTGAGAAGAAGTGAGAGAGATGAGGAATGAAGAGAGATAAGAAATAATGAATGAGTAATAGAGATAAGAGAGAGGAAGGATAATGGGAGATGAGTAGAAGAGAGAGATGAAGAGATAAGAAGAGATCTTAATGACTCGGCTCAGTGGGGTTACAATAAATTTAAAGAAAGAGATGATGTTCAGAGATGTATGATCAGATAGAGACCAAATCCAGTACTAAGGCAAATATAACTATTATGGCATATTAATGATTTACCAATAAGCAATACAAAGATAAATTTTACAATCATTAAACAATAGTTATTGGAATCAGCCTACCATCAAATCACACTCTCTGAATAAGAATAAATGATACTTTGATTGGAAGGATTATTACATTAAATGAAAAACTAATAAGGCAACAAGAGCAAACAATCTCAGTGGTTTTAAAACTAAAACTCTTGTGCAAAATAAAAGATTAAATTAAGTTGCCTACCAAAGAATTGCTAAGATAAATAAACAAGTGAGTGATATCTTGGCCGACCATAAAATAACTACCTTATAATTCAAACATGGAATAATAAACAAAAAATATTAATTTAATAATTTAATAAATCAATTTAAATTTACAATAATAATGACCTATTACCCAAGATATTACTCGAGCAAGGAAAAGGGCAAGGGTACTTTTTATGCCTTCCCCATACTCATAGACAACCTACTTAAGACCTCAAATGCAGATGGATTATAAAATTCTAAAATAAAGATGATGATAAACAATGTGCAGTGAATGTAAGATAATGTGCAGCTTTTAAAATAATAAATAATAAATACTCTTCTGAGGCATTAATTTTCTACATCTTAATTACATTCAACTATCAGCCTTTCAAACTAATTGTGCATGCACTTTTTGCGAGTGTTAATAATAAATGAATACTTTCCTTTCCAATACAACACTCGCAAAAAGCGCATCCACAATTAGTTTGAAAGGCTGATATTTGAATGTAATACAATTGTAAACATAGTGCTATATAAAAATAAATGCTTATTTACATCTTATATTGCATAATCTTCAGTCTGAGAAGATATAATGAGAAGTTCAAATCAATTATAAATGTGCATTTACTTAAGTATCTGATAGAATGTAATTATTTGTTACTGTGATTCAATCTGAGAATCACTTAAATTGGCATGGTTTTATAATTCAAACCAGTATCAAAATATATTTTATAAACTTTATAATATGTTTGGATTGAAAATTTTTATGAACTGTGAAACTCAAGACAATAATATTTTCATATGAAAGTAAAGCAAACAGCAACAAAATTTTTGAAATAATTATAATAAGGTTTATTATTTAAAACAATGAAAGGAAAATATTTACAATTAATTTTACTACAAGCATTGCCAACATGGCGCTGGAATCTTTTATTACAAATATTTTGACTTTGTTTAAAATTTTATTTTGACTTACAAAATAAAATAAAAATAATATTAACAATTTCTTTAGCTTCAATTACTGAATACCTATCCTAGATTCTTTTAAATGGGGTGTTTTAATAAACAAAATAGTAGATAATGAATACCTATAATAGCAAACAAAGGCTATTTAATACCAAATTCTAATCTTTTTGAAAAACACTCAGAGATTTCAAATCACTTAAATTAAAATAAACTGAGTCTAATAATAACAATTCTATTTCTTTATTATAATTATTAGCATATTAACAATATGGTAGTGTTATCTAACAATCAGAATAACACATTAGAAGCTTAAAATTATAATCCTGAGCTTAACAAATGCTAAGCTGGAATAAGCATACTTAGCATATATTTAAAAATATTATCACCAGTTATACTGACAATTTATTAAACAAATCTTTTAGCTAACTTTAAATTAAATTAAATATATGGGCTACTCATTCATACATTTTTTAAAATAAATTTTATCCACATAAAATATTACCCTGAATGTGTGTTAAAATTAAAGACCTATAAACTTACAAATCCAGCGGTAAAAAATCTGGATGAACATATTAAAATTAGGAAGTGTGAATTGCCTCTTATACCATATGCATAATTTAACATACTTAAAATAAACATAGATTATTGTTGGTTGGCTTGTGCATGATAAAACTATCATAGCAACCCAATTTAAACATTGATATACCTATGAGCTTTAAAATAGCTACCACTACCTGAAGAAACAAAGTTCCTCAAACAAGCATATCTTTTCATAACAAACATAAAACAAAATGCAACATCACTTATTGTGGTTGAATTTAGCATTAATTCATCATGAATGATATGCCAAAATATAAAAACACATATGATCCGCAGAGCTGGATAAGAATGTGGTGGCTTTCAAATATACCTAAGTTTGAGGCAGAAACTAAGATACCTGGACTTTGTCTACAGTGCATCAAGAACAGGAAAGACCCACCAGGAAAGCATGATCCTCTATCATGGGATTCCAATGCTAATAAATGTGATAATCATCACTAGAAAAATACAACTATAAGATATACAATAACCCTCTATGGGCACAAGCACTATCAATTCATGGAAAAGCATTACAATAAGGATGGAGGACCTTGTCTACTCCATAAATCATACTCAAAATAGTTATTAAAGCCTAACTCCAAGAGGCTAACAAATACTGACTAATGACAAGATATATCCTTCACATGAATTAACTAAGTTATCACTAAGAAATTTAAAATAACGACACGTATACCTAATGCAAGAACCAACAAAGCAAAATTGAGTCAATCAACTACCATTTAAAAAAATACTTTAAAATTAAATGCATATAAAATTTTTGGCAAAGGCACAATGCACACATAACAAAATATTAAATACTAAAAATTTAGTGACTAGTGGACTTTAAAAGATTGCAAATTAAATGCGAGAATATTAATTCTCAATGCATATAAAAAATATTTGCAGTTAATAATAATATAAAAATTCGTAAAACAAATGAATGGAAACTCTCTAATAAACCTCTTTGGCTGAATTAAAATAAAACTGAGTAAAACATGCCACATATAATAAGATAAGACTGTAATATTTAAATCTCTGGGAATGAAATTGTCAAATAAACTTAATTTGTAATACACTTAATAAACATAAATAATAGTATATAATTTACCTGAGAATAGCAGAATATCAATCTACTTATTCTATAACCCATTAAACTTAAAATTGTTACATTGGTTTACCTGGTATATTTAGGCTAATAAGGTTAAACCTATTTTAAAACAAAATATATAGCATAAATATTTTTCTGGTTTCCCTTTTTTTAAAAAAAAAAACAATAAAATATAGACAATAATAAATAAAAAAATAATACAGTAACTTAAGTTCATAGTTTCAGCTCCATACTGGCTTTCCATTCCAGTTATGTAGATAATTTACTGAAAATAATTTATTTGATGATATTCGAAGCTCCTAGCCAAAATGTTCATAAGTATGACAATGATTGTTAATAAAAATGAAACATGTTTTTAATAGTTCTTTAAAGACATATTAATTTCTTCCTTTAAAAATATACTAAATATTAAAATAATAAGATAGGCCAGCATTGAAAAAAAAAAAACCAAATTCTTCAGCTGATAATATTTTATAGCATCCTGGGTTTAAATTCATAATAATATTACTTTCTGATTTTTATTTTATTTTCTCCTTCCTTTTTTTTTTTTATAAATATATATTTTTTTAAATTAGTTCTCATACAACATTCTGAAATCCTATTTCCAAATAATTTCCTCTTCCCTTTGCTTAGCATAAGATAGGAATTATTTTTCTTAAAGTTCATTTTTTTATCTGTTTTTCACTTGGCTAAAATAAGCTATTTTTATTTCAGGTCAAAGTATAAGCAATAAACATTTAAGATATACTATCATTTGAAAACTCATCATCAATTAATTGTAGTGTACAATATTTTGTCCAACCATTTTTGGGATAAGATAGTTAATATCTCATATTCAATACAATGTAGTTGAACACTAGGCAAAGTAATTAAAATTATACTAACACTTAGCGGATAAACTTTATTCTTCCTAATTTAGCACAGTATATTTCTCTCTTCTAAATTATATTAGAAATACACATTATTAAACATGAGTCTATTTTAGAGTCAATATTAAGTATCAAGAATAAATTTCAGACTTAATGACAGCTTTAAATAATTTTATCCCAAAGAGATTGACACATTTTAAAACTATATTATAGTTCACTATAATGTCTATCTTTGCTTATATTTTAACTTAATTGGATAAATACTGAGCATCTCCAGCTAAAATAGTTCGGTACAATATAGTGTTTAGCCATATAAATAAATACTAATGGTTTGTATCTTCATTTTTGTTTCCAAAAAGACATGCAATAATACGTAAATAGGATGAGATGCATAACTTCCTTTAAACATTTTTGTTACTACGGTTTCAAAATCTTGACTGAAAGATGAATATCAGAAAATAGTTACCTTTTTAGATTCAGCTGTTCATGACTGCAGAATAATTTAAAAATATTTTTAAACATACTTTACTTTTAACAAAATAATAACTTTTAAAGAAAAGTACAACTTTTTTTTATTTTTAAGAGAAGTTCATGATTAGAGCACACATAGACACCAGCTCTACTGACTCTTCCACACACCTATTTATCTGATAATTTTTTACTCCTCCCAATCATCAATTGCTTTTAAAACCAATCAAGTTTTTATATTTAACACTTTTGACAGATCAGCTGAAATTGATTGCTGATGCAATTGATTTAATTATCTGAAACCACATGGTCATTAAAGGTCAAATTGAAAGTTAATTATTAACTATTTTATGTAACATTTTAAACAATTATTTATTATACAAAATAAAATAAAATAAAAATATAATTAGTTTTTTTTATTATCAAACTTTTAGATATTTAATTTTAAATAATATTTGTCTAAATTGCAGGCCAAGATGCTTAAGACTGGCTTATATATATAAAAAGTTAAATTGAGAAAAGGTTGGTATCATCCTTTTCTTATCAAAATCTCTGTCATGTGTCAAAGCCTAATCACTCTTAAGACAGCTGTTTAAAATCTGATTGGCTGTCTGAGAGATAATCATGCATGTGAAAGACTAGCAAACTTTCAAATATTTAATTTTAATAATTTTATTCATTCATTTGTTTTAAATCAATATTACAATTAAATTATTTATTCCTACGTTCACATGTCTTACATGCATGCATGTATATTCACACATGAGGATGACCTAATTAGATTGAAGTCTACTAGCTAATTATAACTTACAATTTATTTAAAATAACTACAAAATAAAATTACGAATGAATATTAAATTTAAAATAACTTTATAATTTAAATGCTGATTTAAATTACACCTTTAAATATCATTATACTGTTTTAATAAAATTTAAAGATTATTTCAAACTAATTTAATACTACTTATTCCAATTTATTTATAATATCAATTTATTATAGGTTATTTCTAAGGTTACAGCCTTAGTAAATTATTACTTAATATAATAATGGGCGTTTAATAAAATTTATAATTACAACTTTAAATTATTGTAACAGATTCCTTACTATAAGATCTTTTCATTGATTCGTAGTAAATTGTAAAATTTCGTGAGTATTAATGTATTATAAGAATTGTGGACTTAATTAGTGAAGTATTGAATAGCTTCACACTCTTAGATCAAAACACTTCAGCTTCACCTATTTATATATAAAAGTAGGTTGAAGTAAAGAAGGATTCTCTCTTTTCTTCATAGCGTAAGCTTGTGTTTTAAGACCTATAGAGGTCCCTACCTTCGTATTTTTCAGACGCTTATTTCTAAGGTTACAGCCTTAGTAAGTTATTATTTATTATTTATTAACTAAAAACAACTATTCTGATATTATTCCCTTTAGGTGAACTTACTGTCTTTCTTCTCTTATTAAACTAATTAACATATACTATTGAAATATTTACACATAATCCTATAAATATTTAATAATTATTACAATACTGCATAATATTATCCTATACTATTCATTAACTAATTAACTTCTATTTTTATCATTATTTTTTTAAAAAAAAAATTAGAAAATTAGGAATAAAAAGTTAAGCTAATATCCACTTTGATACCTGTTGGAGCCAAGTGAAGTTTCACATATGTACAAATTCCCCACAGTTGGAAGAAAAACAATAATATAAAAATAGCAATGATTATAATTCAAATATATACACTCTTTTTATTATAAGTTAACAATTAATGGCTAAATTGGCAAGTATTGTCACTAAATTGCACAATTAGCTGAGTATACCAAGTTTAACAAATATTTATGTCTTTGGGATAAGGTATAAAACTTCTGGCATTGTAGGTACCTCTCGTTCCTTTGGGGGTGGATACTAGAAAAGCATTCTCTCCTACTTGTTTAGTTATTTGATAAGGCCCTGTGTACAACTCAAGGAAATTTTCTAAACAAATTATTCTGGGGGTTACTGACATGTGGGGTTCTAATCATGACATAATCATTCACTTTGAAAAGATGGGGACCAGCCTTAAACTGATGAGGGTGTTTCTCACCCATTTTTCTCATATTAACACTGGCTACTATCAGATCATGGACTGAATCAATATTTTCTGTGACAGCAGGCAATGGGGTTTTGATAAGCAAGGGCTCTGATATTCCATAATGGAGCCTGATAGGGGAAAATTTGGTAGACTCATTAATAGTGGTATTGATATAATGGACCACTTGTGGTAACTTGATAACCCATTGTCTATGATCCTGCTTCACATAGACTCTAAACAACCTCCCCAATCCCTCATAATCCATTCACATGAATTGGACTGGGGGGTTTCTGATGGAACTCATAATTTGTTTGATATTGTTCTACTGACTCCATCTTTTCCATGTGTCAGATATAAATGTGGTTGCATGATCCGAAAGGATTGTGGCTGGTTTCTCTACTAAGGGTATCTGATAAATTTTTTAGGCATTTAATTACACTTTTAGCATCTGTCTTTGGGACTGCATAGGCTGATACAAATTTAGTAAACAGGTCATACATGATAAAAATAATTTTTTTGTCTATTGAAGGGTGGAAGAGAGCCATAGAAATCAATTGCTATCAACTCATTGGGCCCATTAGGCAAAATAGGCTGTAGCGTACCTACATATGATCTATTGCTAAATTTAGTTCTAATACATAGGTTACATTCCCTTAATTCTTTTGAAATGGCTTCATGAATTTTATTAAACCAAAAGAATTGTCTAATGATGGGCTCAATTTTCTGCATCCCATAATGGCCATAACTACAGTGGACATAATAAATAATCTTATCAATTAAAATATTAGGAATTATAACTTTTCATGAAGTCTCACCCCCCTTTCTTAATTTCTTCATAAGTACATCATTATGCATTTTATATCCTTCCCTAATTCTGACTGTAAAATTATTATTTTTAGCTTACCTGACTGGGTACCTCCAATAAATCTATAATCTTTTTAAGCCTAGCTTCTTGCCTTTGCAATATTCCTAAATTTTTATAATCCTGAACTATTTCATTTTCTAATGAAGAGGATTAATTACAAACCACAATAATATCTGCACTGCGATTTTGGTAATTGATCGCAACAGGATGGCGACTAAGGATATCAGCAATAATATTATCCCTACCAAAACCATATATAATTTTCCACTTAAATTGCTGTAAATAAAGGCTCCATCTTACTAGTCTCTCATTATTTAAGCAGCTTCTATTTAAAAACTCTAAGCTATGGTGGTCTGAAAGTACAATAACCTTTAAACCCAATAAAAATTGTCTTAACTTTTGGAACCCCCATACCTTGGCTAAAGCTTTCTTTTCTGTAGTAGTGTAATTTAATTCAGCTCCCCTAAGATGCCTATTTAGAAAATATAAAACCCTGGGCTCCCTGCTATCACTTAATTGGTATAAAATGACACCTAGACCAAAGCCACTGCTGTTGGTCTGTAGATAAAATACTTTATTGAAATTAGGGTAAGCTAAAATTACTGTATTTAAAAAATTGCTTTTTATAGCCTGAAATTCTAAAGCATGGTTCTGAGTCCACTTCCACCTTTCATTTTTTTTAATAACCTTGATAAATGAATTGTATCAGCAGAAAAATTTCTATAAAATCTATGGTAATAATTACACAGTCTCAAAAATGACCTCAAATGTTTCCTGGTCTTTGGAACTTGAAAGTTTTGTATTGCTAACATTTTCTCTGGATGTGGTTTGATTTCCTCCTGAGAAACTAAATGTCCTAAAAAGGTAATTTTATGGGTTGCTAATGTACATTTTCCCAAATTGATCTTAATATTACATCTGGAACATTCCTGTAAGAAAATAGACAAATGATGCATGTGTTCTACCATGTCCTTGGAGGCAAAGATGATATCATCAATGTACATAATTAATATGTCTCGAAGTTCTTTTGAGATGACCATATTTAGGCATCTGATAAGGCCAGCCCCACTACTTATCAAACCAAAGGGCATCCTTTGAAAAATATAAGATTGGCCCTTATACCGAAATGCAGTGTACTTTTGATCTGAAATATGGAATCTGCCAATAGCTGGCTGTAAGGTCAAATGTGGAAAATATGGCTCTTCCTTTAAACTTGGTTAAGTTCCTGTACTGGTGATGATATGTCATGCTCTGGGATAGTATGGTGGTTTAATTGGTGAGTATCCAGGCAGACCCTGACTGTTCCATCTTTCTTTTTAACTATCATGAGGGGATTGATATAAGGAGAGGGGCATGGTCTAATGATTTGCCATTCTATTATTCTTTGAATTTGCTGATCCACCTTGGCCTGGTATTGGTATGGGATGGGATGTCTTTTGCTGAAAGGGTTCATTATCCCTTAATTTGATTTGGTGAACATATCCCTCTAAGATGCGAGGGATTTTTGAAAATACATGTCTGTACTGTAACAACAATTGGAATATTGGTTCATAATATTGTGTACCAGAAATACATGAATCCTCAAACTTAATTCTTATATTAACATCAATTGAAGCTTCCTGTACAGCTAATTGACTTGTCTGACCAATAAAATTAACAGGAAAGGGAAAAACTTCCTCATGGCATTTAAAAGACCTATCATGATAATTGACTATACAATTGTTAAGAGTCATGAAGTCAGATCCGATAATGGCTTCATGAATTAAACTGGGCATAATTAAAAAGACATGCTCAAAACTATTCGAACCAATTTCTAAGGTAATAAACTAGTTTGTTAAACAGTTTCAACTTTTTCCCATTAGCTAAAGTTATTTAAATAACCCTTAAGGGTAAAAAAAAATATCTTGATTGACCTCACTAATTTTTAAATACATATCATGGGATAAAATTGAGGCCTGACTGCCTGAATCTACAAGTGCATTTATAATAACCCCTGTGACTGCAATTTTGATAATTGGACACTGATACAAAATAGGGGGTTCAATTATCCTACTAGGTTCCAGGTAGTCAATATCAAGATTAATATTATTCATCATGTAAAACATCAAGTTCCCCAGTTGATTAGGAATAGGGCCCCAAAGTGAAGAATGATCCAGTGAGGTCTTACTTAATTTAATGCCACCTTACTCTTTTTAATTAATACACCTTTCTTTTGGATTGTTTGCATCTCACTAGTGGATGGCTGATTATCATCAATAAATCTCTTCAATCTAGGCCTACAAAGATGCATATTTCCCTTACTATACCTTATATTTTATCCCTATACATTCCTCTTTTACTATTTGGTGGTATAGACAACACATTCACATTATTCATAGGAAAGTGGGTCTCCCTACTGGCTTTTATTATATTGTCTAAATTTTTGTCACTAGCCTCTAATGAATCTAGGATCTCTACTGCCTCATTGATCATGTGGTGATTGGCAGCAATCAGGATCTGCTCTATGTGGCATGGCAGGTTGTGCCTGATGATCCTTACTATTTGAGCTCTGACAGGGAATAAGCCATTAAGGTTTTCAGTTTAACCACTTGGTTCCTGAAAAATTGCATATAACTACCCTTATGTGCATTATACTTTTTCTGGGATACCTGATACCTAATGTTATCTTGGTGGTCCTTTCCCCAGAACCTCACCAAGATCAAATACTTAAAGTTACCAAAGGTTTGGTGCTTATTGAAGATGGACTGCCACCAATCCCTTGATGCAAAACATAAGTGATTGCTTGCAATCACAATCTTCTCCTCTGTTAATTTACACAGAGCAAATAAACTTTCAAGGCTGATTCATAGGAGTTTCCAAATATTCTCCCTTAAACATCTTTACCCACAAGAACCTTAATGCCAATGAACTTTGATTATCCATACTATAAAAATTCCTCTCCTTATTCTGTTCTAATTTCTCAGAGCCTAACCTTCTCTGCCCTTCTGAATAATTTATATCTGGGTTTTGAGAACAATTATCATGCTCAACATATTTTACCTTGGTATCAGTGGAGAATTTCCTCCTAAAGCTATCTCATTATTTCCTATTCTGTAATTACCACTTTCTTTATCTCTCATCAGCCTTGCTATTTCTGATTTGTCATTTGACACTCAAAATCTACCTCTCTAATTTTCTCCTGGTCAGTATTACATTTTCTTGCAGATTCACTGCCAGTATCTTTCGCTTCATCTATGTCATTACTTAATCTCTGATACATGTCCTCCATCTCTCTTAACTTTTCCTGCACTTCTACTTTTTAAAATATTTAGACTAGGATTAGGCTGTGTCTTAATACCTTGAACCTTCTGACTAACCTGATTAATATAACCTTCTATTTAGTGATTTACTTTTTCTAACCTTGATTCTATCTGTAAGACTTTGCGATCTGAATTTAGCTCTAATTGTCTAAATTGTTGTTGGAACTCCTCTAATACTACTGACATCTTTTATTTCATTCTCTCTTCCACCTTTTGGATATACTTTCCTCCACTCGATCCTTAACTATCTGTACTTCACTGGCCAAATTCTGTAAGGGTAATTTAGCTTTTTCATTAATCTCATTTTTCCAACTATCTATCTCTTCCTGCATTTGAATGAATTTATTTTTTATTCCTTGTATTACCTTGTCCTGATCTATTCTTTGTTCCTGTAGCTTATCTGTTAACACTTTCACCTGATCCTTGCATTCCTCAACATGATTATTGGGTGTTAGTGTCAAACTTTTTAATTTATTTAATATGTTATATTTGCCCTGGCACTTCTGTTTCATATTTTGTATTCCTTCCTCTGATTTTTGGGCAGTCAAGTTAACTTCATCTAATTAACATTGAATATTTTGTTCCATTTTTATAAGAGTTTCCTGGAAGTAAATTGGTAATATTTTTTACCACAGATCTCTATAAATCTATTTTAAAAACTTATTAAATGATATGCCATTATTTCAAAGCAGAGAAAAATTAATTTGATAATTTTTTGGGAAAGCCAATTAGAAGCTCTCCAGTTAATGTTCTTATTGCCTTTTAGCTTAGATAAATTGCTTCTTTGAAATCTGATCATACAGGCATATTTGCAAATGTTGAACATCTTTTATTTTTTAAATATTGATGAAATTTAGTATATTTTTGAAAAGTACTTATTTTTGGTTGTGGAGGAGGGAGATTGTGTTTTATATATTAGACCAAATTCTGTTTTTGTAATTTATAGCTACTTTTATATTTTAAATAGCTATGAGGTCATTGTTATCTATATTTAATTACTTAATAAGTATTAATCTGTAATCAACATTTGTGAATTATTACACTCCACATAATAGTGATGAAAGTCAGAGAAATTTTTTTAAAAATGTATTGCATTTCCACCATCCTCCATTAATGAAGCTTCATTAATTTTTTTGACATTTAGTATTATAGTTTTTATTTTTGTAATTCAAATTTTATAGTGTTTTCTTTAATTGTTTTAAATTTGTATTTTAGAATGATTTTTTCAATTTACTTTGCTTTAAGCATTTTAATTTTTTTTTATTTCAGCAATTTTTGGATAGAATTCTTCATTTGGGGGGGGGGAGTCTGTGTTTGACATGTTTTCACTGATTTCTGTTTTTGTAATTCAAATTTCATGGCATTTTCTTCATATCTTTTTTAAAATTTGTATTTTAGAAGAATTTGTTTCATTTACTTTACCTTAGGCACTTTGTTGATTTCAGCTATTTTTGGTTAGAAATTTATCACTTTCAGACTTCTTGGGGGTTCTTGATGGTACCGCAACATCGCCTAGCAGCCATAGCTACTACAATTTGAATACTGAGGATTGGTGCATGAAAGGGGTATGAGATCTGGATAAACTAACCCAAATTGTATCTAGATTTAATGTATGAATAGAGAGCTAGACCATTGGAGGTAGATACCATCATATGGTCCAACTGTAGTAAGATTCTTTCCCCTCTCTCTTTTGAAAAAGATCTTCCCTTTACATCTTGGCATCTAACTTTAGGGACACAAAACTTGAAGTTACCAGGGATATTCAGCAATTGGATTTGTGCTAAAAAAAAATTTTTATTTCCTTTTTCTTAAACATTCGCAATATATAACCATTACAAACTTACACATGTGATGAATAGTTGATACATACAACCACTGCATAAGTGAATCTAATGATTTTAAATTACCTAAAACAAACACATCTAAAGAAAATTATATTTGAAGTAGTGAATGTAAACTGAGAAATATAAATATTATAATGAGCTGAAAATGATAGATAGATAAATAAATAACCAATTAATAAACTGAGAATAAAATAAATGAGTCAGGAAAAATAAAAGACTAGGCTTAAAAGTAGGAGATAAAAACAAACACACTAAAAAAAAAAAAAAGAGAGAAGTCGAAACCAAATGTAAAATTGAAATGAATGGCATAAAATCCTATGGCATATATCTACTTTATATTTAGATAGAAGCAAACTTTGTAATTTTAACCTCTGGACAAATTAATGATAACTAGAAGTAAAAATCAGTTGTCAAGCATGGATGTAAAACATTTACAAAAAATCCAAAGCAGTAGTGATAGTGAAATAGAAGATGATGCTACTAGCAGTGGATAAGGGCTTCCACATATACAGACACCTAGGGCATCTAGAATCAAAATCAATCATCCTCTGCAGGTACACATTGTGGACCAAGCAGTTTCTCAAATGTGGAAGACCCCCGCAAATGAAGCCACTCAAATACCTGAAGTCAAAGTAGCACATGGTACAGGAAATATGATGGCCATGGAATGATTATTTTAAAAAATAATGACAATGAAGGCCATCATGGCAATCAAGACTGATATAGCTAACATAAAAGAAGACATGAACCATAGCTTTCATGAAAATATGAGCAATATGGTGGCCAGAATGAAAGAAAGCATGAGTCATATGAAAGTGGATTTAAAGGTGGAAATGAAGGATATAGCATTAAATTGTCTGCTGACATGGAACAGCTGTCCATAAGCATAAACAGTATAGAAAGAGACAATATGGAATTGAAACAAGTAGTGAGTGAAATGAGGAAATAGATGAAAAGGATGTGCAATGCCATCAAAAATTTGAGAAATTCAAGTACACAAGTACTAATTAATTGTACATTAAGGGTTAAGAAATGCATAAGGTCATGAAGATTTTAAGAGGAAAATATGTGCTGACTGAGAGAAACACCAAGATAAAATCCAAGGAGAGTTTGAAGACATTCATAGTAAGATACACCAACTTTACTCTCAACAGAATGCTAAAATGGAGATATGCGACAAGTCTTTTGAAGCCATGGGTGATAATTTAAGATATTTACAGAATAGAAAAACCTCAACAGAAACAGAAACCCTTTCAGATAAAATAAACTTTGAGAAAGTGGTCAAAAGTGTGAGTGAGGCACAAGATCAGGTTGGCTGTATGGCTGTAGCAATCAATCAGCAGTTTGAAATTCTTAAATCCCAGATGTGTCAAAAAACACAGGCAATTGGGATGCAACATACTGAGATCAATCAAATGGACCAGACTAATAAAGAGGTGGGATTACCCGGGGAATGGCCTAAGGTCATCCTTAAGGACTCAAAAGGATAAAAACCCATGCTTAGAACCTACTTTTCCACAACAGACAGCACCTGGGATAGAAGTCTTTTTTTTAGCTTTAACTTGGAAGGGCTAGTACTGAATACATACCAAATTGACAATGAGCTACAAGGGCCTACCCAGTCAATGAACCCCACAGAGATGAACAATGTGTGCAGTCATGAAATACAGGTTAGTGTAATAAACCAGTTTGAGAAATTAAAGGTCTTCAAGAGATCCACTAATGAAGCACTTGTAGAACACTCCAGGAGCCTCAACCTGTACTTCTCAATGAACTGTAATTTATCCAAGGGTGAAAAGCTCATAATCGCCTACAGCCACCTTCAAGGGAATGTTCTGATGTGGTGGGAGTCATTACTACAAACTCCACTCACCTTTGATGAATACCAGGCCCTACTTGTAAAAAACTTCTGGAACTGACCAGCAAGAAGCCCTTGCTCTACAAACTATTCCAGAAGAAATATTGACCAACACAAGGGGAGCCACATTCTTTTGCTGCCAGATCACTAAGTTAAGGATTTTTAATACCTACCATCTGAGCAAGAGTGAAATAATAAGGATTATCAAGAAGAACTTATCTCTCAGAATTGAACAATCACTGCTATGAACAAATGCTAGAAGCATTTATCAGATGGCTCAATTGTGTGTATTGACATAAACACATTGAATGTATCCAACAGACTGCCACAGAAACAACAAAAGAAGTGAACATTAATGCCATCTAGTATCAAAAGAGAAAAAACAATAATGATGAATACCATTGGCAGGAAAAATTCTTATAGAAAACATCCCTTTACACATGGGCCACCAACAAAACCTGAGCCAGAACATTAAGAATAAGACAAGTCTTCCCAATAGCCCAGGAAAAACTCTAAAACCAGGCTGCAGCAATCACACACCCACAGTCCTTCAGAAACCAAACTAGAATGGAACTTAAGGTCATGTTCCTCACCTCAAGAACCCAAAAAGACAATGAGGAACACCAGCCAAACCATGAGACAGTAAATCACTAATTTGATATGTTCAAAGCAAGTCAATGAGCCCATGTTTACTTTACAAAGTTACCTCATGATAGAGATTATGTTTGAGGGTTTGCTAGTGAAGGAATTGTTAGACTATGGTAACCAGATATTCATCATGTCAGATAAGTTCTACCATGAAATTCTGCCTAAGAACCTTACCATGGCTAACAATAGATAGGCTAAATTAGTGCAAAAACAAATATAGGATCAGTTGAGAATTAGCCAAACAATCATCTATCATGTTTTCCATATACTGAATGCCTAATATACAAGGTCACCTTATGGACAGACTTCCTCCTACTCCTGAACCATTATATTATTGAGTTCACTAAAAATATAGTTAATGTAAAGCAGACAAAGCATGTAGTTGACTACATCAACTGGAGCATAAATGAATCAACCAGATTTGAGACTTCTAGCTTCACCTCAACCAAACCTATATCTACACTATTAGCAAAATACCAACCCACAGTTACCCACACTGAAATATATATAGAAAAAAATAAACAAAGAGCATATGAATGGCTCATGGACATCACTGACAAAAGAAATGAGCAAAAAAGGAAAAACACATAATTATAGAGTAGAAGACAAAATCTTTATAAAGCCACCACATTTGAGTAAATTACAAGAAAACAAATATAATAAGTTTTATAGCCCATATGAAGACCATTCGCCATTGTAAAACAATCTAACATCTGCATCTAAAAAAATATATATCATGGACACTCTGAATAAACATGTAGTTGCTCTACTACCTAGCCAAAAGACAAGTAAAAGTACCAGATAAAACATACAGATAGGGGAGTCAACTTAAAAAATTTAAGTGATCTATGCAAGAAATAAATAAATAAATAAATAAATATGCATGACTAGGAAGTTTAGGTTTGATGAGGGTGTACCTGAGTTAATGCTCAGAAGCAATCACTGGGATACCTTGAAACTAACTGAGACAAAAAAATCAATCTGGACAGAGTAATGGATGCTCCAATATTTAGCTAGACCTTTAAAAAATCCAGTAAGTCTCAAAAAAGAGCAGGATATGAATAAACCTAGGTGACATCTGCAACAGAGACACATTATCAGTTAATTTCTGTCCATAAAGTCATCAAAAACTCTGTCCAAATCACCCTCTAAATGATATCATCTAGCCATGAAGGAGATTGTAAAATAATGCAAAATTAGCTGAGGAAGTAAACAGCAACATAAAAATAAGTTTTGAAACCCACTAATTAGGATAACAACAGTCCAACATTAAATACACACCTTCACCTGTAGAAGTTTTAAAATTTCTAATTATAAATTAAAATTTTAACCATGTAAAAGAAAAGGAGTTGTAAGGGTAACTTACAACCCATTTGAACCAAACTATATTAGTACACATCATCAAATCAAGCCATGCCAAACATGTGCTTAACCAATAAATTATTGAGCACATACTAGCATTGTCAAACATATATATATGATTATATTTGGTTTATTAAAGACTAAGACATTAAATGTCATGATAACTGAAATTTTCCTTTTATAATTAAAAAGATTACAAAAATTAATGAGAATGTAGATAAAATAGTAAATATAATAAAAATTATAACTTAAAAACCAAAAAAAAAATTTTTTTATATATTGTCAAATATGTACTTAATGAAAATATGTATTTAAAAAAATCCCATTTATGGGTCAAAAAATTCTAAAATGCATGCATGGTGAAAAGGTTAAATAAAGTTCATTTGCAATGTAATTTTGGTGAGCATTTTTTTAATAAATAAAAATGTTCAATCAAAAGCAAAAATGTTAAACACTTTTTACTCAAAAGAATATTTTATACTTTTAATCACTTAAATACACATATATTATTATGTACACTTACTAAATATTATATATATGGAGTATACAGTTTAACTTATAGCAGAAATATCTAATGATATATAAATTATAAATGTCCAGTCAATTTAAATTACAATATAGTTTTACATTTTTATTTATTATGCCAATACTAAAAAGTTACAAATAATAGATATTTTTTTTATATTAAATGTTTTTTACTGTCTACTAAAAATAAAAAATAATATAATATTATTTCTTCAACCACAATTAGTGTTTTTAGATTTAACTTGAAATAAAAGCATGGGGGAGGAGTGCAGTAATTAATTGTCAATCATTACTTTTTATAACAAAAGATTGACTTAATTACTCTCTGGATCCCTTATGCTTTTATTTCAAGTTAAATCTTCAAACTCTAATTATGGTTGAAGAAACAATTTATTTTTCCCTTTTTAGTGCACAGTAAATAAAAACATTTAATATATTAAAAAATATTTCTATTATTACAATTTTTTATGATAAATTTATACTTTTGCAATTTTATTTTCACAAAGTTTAATTTAAAATAATTTGGAAAACTGATTATAAAGGTTTTATTTATAGCATTCATTTTGTTTTATTATAGTTTAATAATATTGTGTCTTATAAAGTAGCTTAAATGTATACAAGTACAGTTGTATAAAAAAAAACCCTGATATTAAAAGTAAATGGAAGAATACAAATTGTTAGTTTATATACATAATTTTTTTACTAAGCCTTTATTTAAAGAATACATAATTTTGTGAAAATTTCTATTGTTACTTATAAAATTGTGCAAAGTTAATAGTTTGCTAATTAAAGCAAATTTCTTCTACTCTTAATATCTGATTGCAGTTTTTAAAAGATTATCTTTGTTTAATAATGTTTTTGGGTGTCTTTATTAATTTTATAACATTTAGATTTTATTTTTAATGTTGCAATGTGGAGCTTTCTATTGAATCAATTCATAAACTGTTCAAAAAAATAGTAATAACTTTTAAAAAGGTTTCTAACAATGAATCTTTAGTTGTATTGTTTATTAATTCTCAAATATTCATTTTCTGTGTATGCATTTTTATACATGTTATTAATTAATTATGAGATTTTCAAATACTGACAAAATTGGACTATTTTAATTTATTTGATCAAAGATTGAAAATATTATATAATAAGAAAAATTTAAAGCTTATTTCTCATGGTATATTCTTAAATTTAGCCAAAAACATTGGTGAGTTTTTTAAAAAAATTTCATTACTACTTTACTTATTTTTATTTGGATCCTTAATTTCTTTTTGATTTATAGTTAATTTTGTAATATTCAATTTTGTGTATTACTGCAGAGAATTTTTAAGATTTCATTTCAGTTGTGTTTTTTATCATGATTGTCATTTCTATTCACAAAAATGTATAAATCAATCAGGCAAATCTTGTGATTGGATTTATTGAAAAAAATAATAAATATTGAAAATATCTTGTTCATAAGTAATTAAACATTAAATGTAAAATCATATTCTATATCTTATCTATGACATTCACAAAATTAATGATTTATTGACTAATGGTTTACTCATGTGACTATTTTATTTATAGTTAGATGCAATTAAAAGTAGATATTTCTAAAAAAAAAAAACATTAGGATATGAGCAAATAAATCAGTTTTTTAAGGACTTAATACTATATTGCTTGATAGCAAGCTGCTACCTGATAATCACTTTTAGATCTCAGACTTGGAATTTTAATCTACACTTAATAATCTTTAGGTATATTTCAGAAAATTTTCCTATAGTCAGCACAACTAATTATCTACTAGTGGTTTATAAATACTAGAGTTTAAATATATCAGTTTAATCTAACATGGTCCAAATGGTGTTGATGCCCTTATTATAAAAAGTATTATGGTTGTAATATAAAAGTTGGCTCTTCTTCTAATAGTGTAAACATCTCGGATAAATCTGATGTAATCTGTAAAAAAAATCATGGCCAACAAATAAGTAAAGAGCAAAGTTGATCAATATAATGTTTCTGATATTTGCTTTTATTAATGATCACTATGTAACTTAAAAACTTTTGGAAAAGACACTTCATTGTTGATGATTATACAAACAGCATGACGAAATATAGGAGAATCAATAGTAGCAGTAAGTCTAAAAATGTAAAATCTTAATTTTTTTTAAAGAAAGAATCTTTTAGATTAAAGTCTTACTGCATTTACCAATTTATATAAGAATGATATCATTATATAAAAAACAAATTCACTTTTAAAAACATAATAAGTAATAATACATTAAATTCTCTTATTAAATGTCATAAGTAATAATACTGTTTTGATTGTTTGAATATTATTTAGATGGAAATAAAGCCTTTAATCTATTGTTTATGATACTGTAAATAAAACGATTTATTTGTGGCAACAAAAACCCTACAACATAATAAAGTATAAAATTAACATATTTTTGATTTATTATAAAAGTCGCTTCATGATCAGTAATTATATAAAGTTCATGTACCAGAAGTTATAGAGCTGGACTCACGATCCATGCACCTTAAGCTCTTAAATCCATAACTGTACTAAACTATACCAAATGTAAAAAATGATAAATCAGTGTGATTTTTTTTTTACTATGTGAGAAAGAGTAAAATGGAATACCTACATATAACATGGATGAGAAGAATAATGGAAACTATCTGCATTCATATGAAAGATTTTCATTACATTCTAAAAAAAATAAAATAGAAATAATATACATGGAATCTTTGAGAGATGCTAACTCTATGCAACACAAACTTTTTCCTTGCATTTCCTTCATATTTTAAGCTATCACTGTATAACTACTCACTTACTACTCTATCAATATATCACTTTGCCACTTTATCATTCCATATGCTACCACTTCATTAATACACCACCATTCCAAACTATCTCTAAATATCACACTATCATTATATCATGCTACCAATCTATCACTATATCACTGCCAATACTCTATCACCATATCATTCTGTCAAGTTACCACTACATCATGCTACAATCTGTCACTCTTCCACTATATCAAGCTATCACTCTATCACTTTATCATGCTACAATTCTATTAATACATCACTTTACTGTTTTGTCAATGCATCATCTAACAACCTATGGTAACATACCATTTTATCACAGCATTAGTTGCCACTCTATTACTATATCATGCAATGATTTTTTCATGCTGAACTCTAAATCAATATATCATTTTGCAAATCATAACACTATATCATCTATCATTATATATACTTCTCTACAAATTATATCATTATGTAGTCATGCTATTGTTATATTATTCTGCTCTCAATCACTGTACAGTATGTTACTAAATACCACTATACTAATCTGCCATTCTATCACAATATCACTACCATCATAATTTGCATAACATTCTGCTAATCTATCACTACATTATTCTGACACTATATTACCTATTACTTGATCACTTAACTAATTTGTTACTCTATCACTATATTATTCTATCACTATTACTGTAACAATTATGGCTCTTTCACTAAAAAACTCTTATCATTTTATTACTATATCACTTATTACTATACATATTTCCTCTCTGGCATTGTATTGCATTAGCAGCCTATCACTATATTATTGTTTTTATTACTGATTCATTCTGCTATTCTATCACTACATACCACCTTCTTATTATGACACTATATTTTGCTACTGTCCTATCACTATATCAGTCTATCAATGTTTTTACTATATCATGTATCTATCACTCCATAACAGTGTCACTCTATTATTATATTACTCTTTCTCAATATTAGTGTATAATTCTGAGAATTTATGTACTGCATCATTCTGTCACTGTATCATGTCTTGTTAACACTATATCACAATATTATGTTACTACTGTTCTACAATATCAGTCTGCTTCTATATGAAAACATTAAGTTAATAATCCTTCACTATATCAGTATTTCTCAATACCATTCTCTCACACTATCATTATTTCCTGTTAATACCTCATTCTGCCACTTTATTATTTATTCCTGCATAATCTACTATTTAATCACTTGTCATTTTATCACTCTATCATGTAATACTCTATGATATTATTACTTCACTATATTCTGCTATTACTATATCATTATATCATTCTGTAATCTTACGACTATATCACTTACAATACCACTGTTCTATTCAATTTCAATATCATTGAGCAATGGTATTACTTTAGAATTACTTCACCATTTGATCATTACATTTCTAATAGATATTTATCACTATATCATACTATCCTTGTATTATTGATCTCACAATATCCTAAGAATAGTCTATCACTATATAACTGAGCTATCCTGTAACTATATCATCAATGCTCTATAACTACATTCTTATCCTCTAGCACCAGACCAGTTATATATCTACTACTATGCTACCTACTGCTTTAATATTATATTACTCTACTAAACTGACACTATATCATGTTATATTCTATCACTTAATTATTATTTTACTTCATCATTATGTCATACTATCATTCTATTATTATTTCATTTTATTTATTATTATATTATTCTGTAATCCTACCTCGATATGACTCTTTACATTATCACCATGTCACACTTGTTCCATCCCTATATTTTTTCTATTGTTTATTATTATATTACTCTCCCATTCTATCAATGTATCATCTACCACAACATTATTTTGCTAGTCTTATATCAATCTATTACTCCATTACTGTATCAATTACCATTACATTACTATATCATCCTGCTACTCTATTAATATATCATTCTGTCATTATGCCACCATTTTATCAATAGTTAATAATAATACTTTATTACTATATGTTATGCTATCATTATATAATTCTACTATTCTATCACTATATCAGCTACTCTTTCATTATAATGTACTGCCACTTTACAACTTACTTTATCACTCTTTGATATTCTACAACTTTTTCACAATATAACAACCCACTTAATTATTCTGTCATAGTTTCTACTTCTATATCAAGCTACTACTACATTATTGTGTCATTCTGCTACTTTATCATTGCATCTCTGATATAAGAGTAGTTATATTATGCTACCATTCCATCACCTTTTCATTAATCTCACAAAATTCTGACACACTCTAGCATATTTTTTTGAAATACTATTCACTCTATCATTACCTCACTCTTTTACACTATCTTCAGATCATCTACCATTATATTTCTATAACACCTACTACTCTCATATTATATTAGTCTGCCATACTATTTCTATATCATGCTATATTTATCACTTAGTCATTCTATTACTCTATCATTACACTGAATTACTAGATATATTTATCACTTAGTCATTCTATTACTCTATCATTACACTGAATTACTACTTCATTATCCTCATTATATTGCTGCGTCATATAGATCTGAATTCAGTTCAGTACCCATACATTGTACTGAATGGCACTACTGTATGGAGAGTTTTGACTATTTTAATAACAGTTATGAGCAAGCATAAAAAATGGTGATCATGTGATGTTTGATGGTTTAATACCAATACTGCCTAATAGGATAATGTCGGCTATGATTATGAAAAAAAACTAAAGACACCAAATGGATAGGTACTGAACTGAATTCAGACCTACATGACTATATAAGCTAATGAGCTTAAGACTCGTGGTTTTGTAGTTAAGTACATGTAAAAGGTGGCTGCTGGAGGGTTGCATTAGATCCTAAGATCTAGGTGCAGTGCTCTCAGATCCAAGGCTCCTCACTGATGAAGGCCACAAGCCAGAAACGAGTCTGGTAATATTGGATGAGTAGGTACTAGATGGAGATTTTATGCACAAGCCTTTTGGCATCCATTGATTACTCTGTCTTGCACTATGTGGCAATACTGTATGGAGAGTTTTGCCTGTTTAATAGCAGTTATAAGCAATAAGCATAAAAAATGGTGATCATCTATCACTATAACATGTTGCTATTTTATCACTGCAACATTCTGCTATTCTACTATATCACCCAGTCTCTCACCATGATATACTACTGTCCTATCAACATTTTGACACTTCATAACCATATCACTCCACCATTTTACCATACTGTTTTTAACTATTTTACTTTATTACTCTATCATTATACCATTCTGCTACTTTATTACTATATTACTTACCATTTCACTAATACATCATCCTGACATTTTGTTAATGCATACTTCTATTACTATACCATACTATCACTTTATCAGTTGTTTACTATTCCATAACTGTTACACTTCGTCATTCTGTAACTATATTGCCCTACCATTCTATCCCTATATCTGCAACTCTTTTGTTACAAAAAACAGCCACTCTATTACTAGATAATACTACCACTAATTCTATTACTCTTTCATGATAATATGCTATCACTTGATTATTAGATAAGTCTGCAACCTTATTACTACATCAGTTACCAAACTATCATTATGCCACACTATTTCTCTATCACTAAAGTAGAATATTACTCTATTATGATATCTCTCTGCTCCTCTAGAATTATATTACAACATGTCTATCACTAAGTTATGTTATCACTCTATCATATTATCACTCTCACAGTAGCCTGATAGAACTGATAGCACTCTATCACTATATTACTCAGTTTATTATTATATTACCAATATTCCTTTACTCTATTACTCTAGTATCAAATTAACTACTAGTCTATGTCAACTATTATTTCAATACTATACTATTCTCCAAATTGTCATTACATTATGCTATACTCTATCACTTAATCACTGTTACTCTATCAATATATTACACTATTCCTCTATCATTATCTCATATCATGCTGTCATTGTATCATGTTACAATTTTGTCATGATATTAGTTCTCACATTATCACTATGTCACACTATTTCTCTATCACTATAAACACTACTATATTATTATAACAGTCTCCCATTTTATTAATTATATCATCTATCACTCACCACTCAATTGCTTTGTTATACTACTACTATACCATTCTAGTGCTCTTTTACTATATCATTTACCATTCCACTACTACATCACTTTGACATTTTATTATTATATCAGTCTGCCACTATAAATTCTTCTACTAATGCTACCACTCTATCACTGTAACCCAGCATCATTCTACCACCATATTGCTCTAGCATTCTATGAATATAATTTGCCATTTTTCATTATAATTTATTACCACTGTATTATTATATTTTATTGCCATCCTATTACTCTCTAGCACTCTCTTGTTATATCATTCTGAAATCCTAACACTGTATCATTCATTATTACTGTGTCACACTATTTCTCTAGCACTGAATCATGAGACTACTTTATTATATAATTATTCTGCCATTTGACCACTAAATAACCATTCTATCTCTTATATTATATAGTTATTATATTACTTTATAGCTCTATTAATATCCCAATATTCTGTTAGTTCTCTACCATTGTATGTTTTAGCCATTCTATTATCATACTTTATAATTATCACTTTTTACTCTATTGCCAGATCACCTACCACTTTATTAATTATTTTTCATACTAATACAATCACATGCCATTTGATCACTAACTAACCACATCTATCTCGATATTATATTGCTATTATATTACTTTATCACTCTATCAACATCCCAATATACTGTTAGACCTCTACCATTGTATGTTTTAACCATACTATTATCATACTTTATAATTATCGCTTTTTACTCTATTGCCAAATCACCTACCACTCTATTAATATATTATTTTTCATACTGATACTATATTACATTGTCACACCAATACTATACTTTCAATATACTACCATTTTATCATTATTTCATTCTATTATCCTATTATTATATCTTATTGCCAATCTGCCATTATATCACTCACCACACTATCATTATGTCTCTTTCTCTATCATTATATTATGCTAATACCCTATTGTTATGTCACATTGCCATTCTATCACTACATCATGTATGTGTCAATGAATTTTTATGTTACCATTTTATCATTATACCAATCCATCAATCTCACAATAGCCTAATGCCAGTTATTACTATAATCATTTATCCTCCCATCTCAACATTATCACTAAACAACATACTACTTTACTACTATTTCACATACTGCCTTAATATTATGCTATACCATCTCTATATTATACTATATTTTAGCATCAATCATTTTGTTACTCTATCAGTATACCACTTTATTTCTTTATCACTATAATATATTGACATTTTTTTTACCAAATTATTTTGCTATTCTATTACTATATTATTGTTATTAGACTACTATATCTATCTCCTTCTTTATAAATATATCATTTACCATTCTGTTATTATATTGCTTTCTTATTTTACCAATATATCACAACACTTTTTCATTACTTTGTTACTCTATGTCTTTCTGCTATTCTATTACTATACTCTTTATTATTCCATTACTATTTATTATTCCATTACTATATCTTCTGTCACAATGTCAAGCTGCCGTACATGCTAATACTCTAACACTATAACAATGAATCATTTTGTCACTATAGCATAGCCTCACTTCCACTCAAATATATTATCCTTTTTTATCTTATCATGTTATCACTCTGTTACTGATTTTGCCATTCTTTCATTATATGATTTTTCAACCTATCATTATATCATTATTCATGCTACCACTACATAAAATTGTCTCTATCATGTATAATTACACTGTTTTATTATTATATCACTCTGCCAATTTATCACAGTATTACCAATGCAATTTTGGTTACATTATGCTATCATTCTATCAGTGTATCACTCCACCACATTGTCACTTTATAACATTACCATTATATTACACAGTGACTGTATCTTATTTTCTTTCTATAACTATATTTCTGCCAGTCAGTCATTTTATCTTCTTTCATGCTATTATTCCTCCACTTTGTCACAATATTCTTCAATACTATGTCATTTCTAGAATTCTATGATTATATAATTTTGCCAATCCACCATATTACCACTCTCATCCTGCCAATCTATTTCTATATCACTAAACTACTCGGTTATTACATTATAACTGTATCATTCTGCCACTCTCTTAATTCATCATGATACTGCTCATTCTGCTATATTATTAATGTGCAAGTCTGCCATTTAATACATTTTTATTTTAATGCTTCCTCTATTTTACTACTATTCTGGCAATATTTCAATTTTCTACTTATATTATTTTTACTATTCTATCTATTTCTCATTCAGTCTCACTATCACTATATTATCTAGCACTCAGTCATTATTTGGTGTTACCATTCTATTACTATATTATGCTATTATTTTACCATTTTAAAATTTTTTCTGCATATCACACTATCTTTTCTTTACTGTATTATACTATGCCTCTTATTATTATTCACTGTTACACTAATACACTTTATACTCTGCTTTTACCACTGTGCCACATTAACTTTCTATCATTATGTTACTCTACCAGACTGTAAGATCATTACTTTATCATTATCTCACTCATTCATTCCATCACTATATAACTTTAAGACTAAATTCTATCAAGCTACTGCTTTAACTTTTGTATCACTACAGATTGCTGCTACATTAAAACTATTTCTCTGCCATTATATTACCCCCCCTATTAATCTATTATGCTACTACTATTACAATATCACAAGGCTTTTCATTATCTTATGCTACCACTCTATCAATATCTCATTCTTTTTATTATTACAATATACTAGCATTTTATCTTTGTGTCGCACCTCTATTTCACTACTTTACCATTATATCATAGTATCAGTCTGCTACTTTATAACTATATCATGCTGCTACTCTTTCATTATATCATGCTACAATTTTGTTACTATATTACATTACTACTGTAGACACCATACATTTTGTCATTCTTTTAATATATAATGTTATTACCACATCCCTTTATCATTGTATTGATTACACATAGCTTCCATTCTATAATTGTATCATTCTTTCATTATATTTTACCACCATTATATTAATGATATATTTTTCTGTCATTCTATTCTCTACTACTTTAACACTATAACTCTTACGCCATCAATATGTTATTCTGACATTCTATCATTATTATATCATGCTACCATTTTATCACTCTATCTCCCAACACTCTTTCAGTATATCGTACTATTACTAAATTACTGTGCCATTCTGATTACTATATTAAGCTATCAGCCTATCCTTCTACTACTTTCTCATTATATCCCAGTATTCTTACAGCAAATATTTTATTTCCGTAGATCTCTCTTCCACTCATTACTCAATTCTCTATCACATCACTGTATCAAGCTACTACTTTATTTCCTTATCATTTTCCACTATACTGTTATATTATATTAACACTAACATTCTATTACTATGTTATGTCATTATTCTTATACATTATTATGCTACTGATATCACAGATCATTCTAACACTATATTATTATGATAATCAATCATTATCACATTACTACTCTATCTCTAATGTCATTTAGCAATGCTTTTATTTTTATAATGTACCCATCATATCACACTTTTTTCTTATCACTGTATTCATTACCAGTTAGAATTATGAAAATCTGCCATTTTTCTGTTCTATTGTTATATCTTGCTACCATTCTATCACTGCAATATTTTTCAATTTTATCACTATATAACTTTTTATCACTATATCATCCCACTACTCTATCACTACATTCTTCAAGGAAATCTTTATATTATACTCCCACTTTATCAAAATATTGTTGTGAATATTTTTTATTATTATTTAATTACACTACCACTCTTTCTTTATATTACATAACCATTCTATCACCATATCATACTACTCTTTTATCCCGGGATCCTCCCTTTTTCTCTATATCAATATATAACTATATCACTCTGCTACTCTATCACTATATCATGCTAACCTTTATCACTATATTATTTTGCCATTCTTTCATTATATCCAATTATCACTCAATCACCACAAATATTTCTGCTTCTTTATCATTTTATCATGCTATCACTATAATACTATTCCACTCTATCGCTATATATAAATATATCACTGTAACATTCTATCCCTCCATCCTTCTAGTAAATTATATAAAATTTAATTGGCAAACAGTTTATCACTGAAATAAGTCTACAAATCTAATTGGTCAATTAAAAGCGTAATAATATCAAGTGATCATGGCACTAACCGACGATCAAGCTTTATGACTTGATAACCTATAACCTAGTTGCCATAATGCGTCTTTGAGCAATGTGTTTAATATATGAACCCGAGACATGGCAGATAACTAAAGCTGAGATCGTCCCTTTAAAAAAAAAAAAAATCTAAATTAATTTGCCGATTGTTCCAGCAAGTAGATTTGTTATACCATTACTTTCACAAACTAAATTTATTTAAATAGTTTCAATATTCGTCTTGAGACCATAATTAAAAGTCTTAAAATAACTAACTGACCTGAACTTCACTTCTTTCTTATAGTTATCTCAATTAAAACCACCCTTTTTTTTTTCTTATGCCAGTAATTTTGTGATACCATTGTTATTATAAATGCCTGCTTTTCCCCCTCTCAGTCTCATTAATTTAAGCAATTAAACCATTTTTTATTGATGGAAATTTAATGTTCAGCATTCAAAAGTACTCTTCTACAATATTTTAATTCCTGTAAATATATATATTTAACAACTGGGGTGTGTATCTTAATTATATAAAGTCAAAGTGAAAAGTTTGAATAACTTATTTTAAGAGAATGGTAAATAATGTCAAACTATTATTTATGACTCGATGATGATCAAGTGTAGAATTTTATTGTCTAGTCAATCAGTCTCTCCAGTAAGAACTTTTTTTTTGTTTTCAAAATGAATGTTTTGTTTTTTATAAACTTCGTTTCAATAATACTATTTATATACCAACAATTATTTTTTATTATCTAAATTCATGCAATGAGGCTTCTTATTTATACATTTTTAAATCTTCATAATAGCCTTTGTTTTTTTTTTTAAACTTCCTCAGTCATTAGAATTAGCTATTGTCTTTTAATATTTGGGGTTTAACAATACTTCTATAATTTTGTAAATAACGGTTGAATATTTGTAGAGAATTATAAGCCATCGTCTTACTTAATTTTTCCCCAAGCCTTGAACCTGAATCTTCTGCAATATCTATGAATCACAATATGAAGAGAGGTTTTTTTTATGTCTAAAGATAATCTAATGTTTAAACAAATAATAATAAAATAAACAATAGCATTTCGTTCATATATCACCTGCCATGCTCACAAGCTGAGATTTATCAGAATTGGGTAAAACTTGAAATCTTATTGGGTCATGAACATTACTTTTTATCTCTTTTTCGGTCTCTTTCACTGTTTATTTCAATACATAAAAGAAATTAATGAAGCTCTTGGTTACTAAAATGCAATATATACTGTAATGTTTTGGGATATAAATTAAAGGCAAGTGCATAAAGAAAGAATCAGCAGATATGTTAAATTGAAAGGAAAGTTCGAACAAAGAATCAGTAGATTCTCAGCAGAAGTAAATACTCCGTAATAAGCAGAGTATCAAGAGCAAATTATTATCAACAGTCATCTTTTGTGATTGGATTTAAATCATTAAAGATCCAACTTCTCCCACATATATATGAAAGACCCTAATGACAATTTTACAATCATATTTGCGACATATTTTTATAATTAAATTTTATGCTATATCATGTTTTAATAATTTTTTATGATATTTATTATAAGTTTAAAACAAACCTTTCTTAACGATAAACTTCAAAGTTAAATAAAGTAGTAAATTGAACATATAATAGTGACAATGACTCTTTTGATATTGCTTTCTATCATTGCCTATTCATAAATATTATTATTTGAATTCAATTTTTAAATTAGAAACAAAATTTTAGTTGAGACATCTTAAAAGAAAGAAATGTTTTATAACTAAAAATTATACTTATTACCATATTACTTTAAGCCATACTCAAATTTAAACAGCAGTAGGTTTTGAAATTAGAAAACTGGAAAATAAAAATATTTACTGTACTTTAATAGAAATTTTAAAAAATGTGAACATGGAATTCCACTGCCACGAACAATTATAATTCTATGTGCATGTGTAGAGCATAAAATAAAGACATGATTATGAGAGATCAGCAGAGTAAGATATTAAAATATTCACTTTAAATTTAAGCTGCACCCTAATTTTACATCTTCAAAATTTAAATAAAAACTGTGGCTTAAATTTGAAGTAATACATTATTAAATTTTCAGAAAAAAATTTTTCACTGGCACTTACAAAAGCAATTCTTTTTGCCAGTAAAACAACTTCTTTATCATAATTACAGTTTTTGTGACTAGCTTCTTAATAATGTAACCAGACAACACCCAACCCCATTTTTTGGTTGGTTTTAATTTCCTAATGAGCATATTGCAGGAAGGAACTATTGATTTGTATTTCCCAATACAGATGTCATCCCACCTACAACAATATTTCCTACTCATCAGAGGATGTAGCACCATAGAGACTGGAAGCATCTAGAAAATTATGTGCTTTGATTCCCAAATGGCACCACTAGAGTTCCATCTCACTACAACCTTACTTACCATCATCTGGTTATGCTGGACATAGCTCAGGAGGCATGAGATTCTTCTGAGCAGGTTGCAATGAATGATTAGCGATGCAAAATGGAACTGAACAACTAAAATTAATTTTTAATAACAACAATTTTATTAACAATACTTATTGATAAGTCCTTCCAATAGAGTTCATCATTTGTATAAAATGAAAGCTCATTTCAGTTCATCTTGTGTGAAGAAGTCAAAAGCCCTTTTATCAAGTATACATATACATAGGTTTTATCATTATATTCAGATGTGGTTTATTCAGAGATGCATATAAGCCTTTATAAATCATCATCATTTAATTATTCTAATATATATAGCATGTCCAGGTTTATAGATATTTATTATTCAGTCAAACATAGATGTATATTTTTAGATCAATTTTATCATTTTATCCAGATGTGGAGCATTTAAACTTTTACAAATCATCATCATTTAATTATTCTGATATATAGCAATTCCAAGTCTATAGATATTTATAATTCAGTCAAATATAAATGTATATTTTTACATCAATTTTATCATTTTATCCAGATGTGGACTATTAAGGTAAGCATTTAAACATTTATAAATCATCATCATTTAATTATTCTGATATATAGCAATTCCAGGTCTATAGATATTTATAATTCAGTCAAACATAGATGTATTTTTTTACATCAATTTTATCATTTTATCCAGATGTGGACTATTCAGGTAAGCATTTAAACATTTATAAATCATCATCATTTAATTATTCTGATATATAATACTTCCAGGTTTGTAGATATTTATTATTCAGTCAAACATAGGCTTAGATTTTATCATTTTATCCAGATGTGGATTATTTAGGTAAGCATTTAAACATTTATAAATCATCATCATTTAGTTATTCTAATATATAACAATTTCATGTATATAGATAAATATTATTCAGTCAAACAGTGACATATTTTTACACATAAGTTTGTTATCAGCCATTCCATATTTGTAGAACATTTATAATTTTGAACATATAATGCAATTAATGTTTTTATACTATTACATTAATTCTCTATTGTTAACTTATTATAGAATTAATAATTGAATTATTTTCTAATGCTTACCTTTTAACTAAGGTCTTCATTTATTGCTATTTTTCAAAATAATGGGGAGGGATCTTGGATTTGAATGGCATTAAAGGCTTGGGCAGGTACTGGAGGCTTACTTTATGGTAGTGGATAGAGAGAAAACAGGATAACTGCCCAGATTACACTGATTATTCATGGATCTTTTGATGGTTCATTTCACTTTTCTAATAATCTCAAAATTCTTAGTAAAAAAATTGTTGTCTTTCATGATTTTCAAGTATAAATAATAATCTAACAATCATCTCTCTCAAAAAATAATATTGTCTTTTTTTTAAATCTGAATTCTCTTTCTTTAATTGCAAATATAAATGTTTTGCTTTTCTTTTCTTTTTTTTTTCATTTTAAAAATTTGATTTTCTTTAAAATATTTAGTATAATTAGTCTTTTTTATTTTTGACATATTGCTAGTCTGATTTAAATTTAATCTGTCATTTTAATTTGGGAGGGGGTCTTTTAAATATATATGTAAAACAGACATGTGAAACAGTGTGTCTGTTTCAATAACAAACACTTAAAAATAAAATCTAATTGTAATCATGTATTTATATGATGCACAAATAAGCTTAAATATGTAAATAAATTACTGAAAATTATAATTTTACTTTCCAAAATACTAAAAGAAAAAAGTATGCTTGGATAAACCTGAGACCAAAGAATCTACCAATTAGTGATAATATTGGGTTTTTTTATTATGACACAACCAATCAGGTCATTATCAGTTTTTTTTTAAACTTGGAAATTTTCATGAGGTCTGCACAACAATGAATCTACATTTTTTTTAAAAAATTAATAATATTAGTTCCAATTTTACTGCAAAAAATGTGAATGGTAAACTAATGTTATAAATACCTTCAAAATAGTGAATGGATTAGTGCCACCATAATGCCTCAAAATTAGTGATAAAATTGTGTCTAGCTGGAAACAGATTAAAAGAAGTTTATTATAAAATCTCAGGTTAATAATCATCAAGCCAATATCAGTCATGATCATATTATAAAGAAGAACTATTAACTTAGAGATAATTACAAGCAGTGTGTTATTGAGCACTATAAGGACACTGATGTACTATGGCTTTAAATCACTTTTGCAGCCATCTCTAGCATTATTTTTTCTGCTTTAGTTGAAAATAGAAGTAAATATTGATTTTTTTAGTTTAAAAGAAATCTGAAGGTGTCAGTAGCCCATAGAAAAAAACTGCAAATAAGTTCACAAAAGTTTAGACTAATTGTTTAAATCCTTTGGCATTGAATTTATAAACAAACTTGTAAACACCCCTTACAATGTTGTTAAAATGCAAAAAGTTGATAATTTCATTGTTGATTTAAATACTTTTTGATTATTTTTACAAAATATTTATGTAGTAGTTATTAAAAAATTAAAAATTCATGCTTATACTTAGATTTTTTAAAATATATTTCATTTTTAAATATATATGATAAGGAACTTAAAGTAACAATAAAAAAAACTAAACTATGGTCACTACAATCACTGTGCTGTCAAATATTGTAGTATTTAATTTTTTGGGATAATTTAATAAACATAAAAGCAATTTTAAATTTTAGAACAGAATTTCATAGCTTTATGATAACTTTATAAGTATTCATTCACATTTCAAAAAGGAGTTCATTCAACAAAGATTTCATTAATTTACTTTTTTTACTAGCATTACAACAGTTAACCAGTAAATGAAAAGTAATTGTTCTTATTGCATATTTCACATTATTAGTATTTTTTTTATATTTGGAAAATTTAAATATAATTTTTTAGAATATTTTTCATTTGTAAATTTATATTTTAAAAAAAATCAAAACCAATTTATTGATTCATAATATTGAATAAACATTTGAATATTAAAAACAAATGTTGGACTATTAACTCAAATTGCCACTAGGAGATGGTAAAAAAAAACATTGAAATGTGGAAGCATGCATGCTTCTTGCTATATATACATATATAAATACTAAAAGAATTATAAAACTATGCTTATATGTGTGTTTTAGGATCATTATATCAATGATAATCATTGACGGTAATTAAAGCCATGTGGAACCATGAGTGTATTGGATATATGTATGTATAAACTAGTAATTATTATTTTTAAAGATGATATTTAGATAATTAGCATCATGTAAGCAATAATTGTACTGATGATCACACACATATCCCAAATTTCATTATGCCTGAGCTAACTCTAATAATAATCAATCCTGTTCAACATATGTGTACAAGTGTAAATATGCAAATATCCAATCTAATATTAATAACTTTATTAATTAATTAATAGAAACAATAGTAGAAAGTTAAAGCTCTGATAAATATTCTCAATAATACAAATAGATACATCTAATCTTGACTTATACATAGAGATTACATATGTTCATAATTAATATTTTCAAAACAAAACAATATATGATTAAATTGTGATTTATAGATATATGTATTATACCCTCACAAACCATCATCTGGCCAAACATTAGGCCAGCCAAACTCCTACTTATACCCTTACTGTAACCTTCCACTTAGCCCAATAGAGATGTAGGTGAGTGGGAGTGACAGAAAGAGATGTATATGTGTAATAATTCATTCACTAGAGCTCTGAATTGTAACTATACCCATTAGCTGCTGTGTCAACTTGAGATAATCATCACTTGACAAATTGTAAGTCTGTGATAAAAGCAAATTATCAAAATTTTTCCCAAAAAGTATATTAATTTAAGTTATAAATTAGCAAATTTAATTCTCATTTGAATCTAGTAATTATTAAATAAATGAACTAAATGATGAATTTTTGATAGCTGAAAATAACTCTCCACCACAAACTCACCAATAAGTCATACGAATTTAACAAAGCTGATGATTCCCTGTGGCAGCTCCAATGATTTCAGTTTTCTATTTTTTAAGTTTAGATTCGTGTGGATGGTTTGGTTATCCATGCAGAAAACACTGAGAACCAGACTCACAAAAAATATTAAGTTTTATTATCCAAATAAAAAAAGAGAAGTACTTTACTCACCCCCACCTTACCCCAACATATTAATTATCTCCTTATTCTCCACATAGATCACCCTCCAAAGTTACAATCAATTTCTTTAAATGTTTATGTTTTTCTTCATCACATCTCTGCCACCAACATGACTCTCCACACTGCTATTTTTCAGACACACACACAGGAGCAGAATGTACCATATTCTCAACTCAATAAACTCTTTAATGATTACAGTATACCAGCAATGATAACCTCATTATTTAAAATCTTATAATTGTAAAATCTCTCATTCTTAGGGTCTTGATTTATAGTGTGGAGCTTTAACTAATCACTTCCAAATTTATTGCAGACCACTGAACACTATCCCAGCGACCTTGAGTCGAATAGACATATTCTCATTCTGGAAGCTAATATCTATTCTTGACTAAGAAAAGAAGATGAATAATAATAATAATAATAATAATAATAATAATAATAATAATAATAATAATAATAATAATAATAATAATAATAATAATAATAATAATAATAATAATAATAATAATAATAATAATAATAATAATAATAATAATAATAATAATAATAATAATAATAATAATAATAATAATAATAATAATAATAATAATAATAATAATAATAATAACAACGTTTTGTGCCTGCTCAAAGCAATCATCATCACCATCAGGTGGCACAGGTATAATTATATCCCACAACAGCCCTTTTGATTCTTTTAAAATTATATATATATATATTGACTCTAATCTTATCATAATAACACTCCATCATAAAAATATCACACTTAACCTAGTATTTGTCTATATACCACCAGGCCCTGTCATCATCTCCAGAATAATAGCAACAATAAATTCGATGCTTACAGCAACACCAAATCCCATAATACTCCTGGAAGACTTCAACATGACCTACCAAACTTTTGTCACTAAATGGATCCATCAAATAACAATCACACTTATGAGAGCTGAAGGTTTTCTCCCATCAAACTCAATATCTTTTATTAACAATAGCTATAAGTCACTTATTGATTTGTGTTTCTACTCACCAATGTTACATCATTACTTTAATCTTGAACTCTGTCCATCCATAATCTCAGATCATGCTGCCCAGTTCATCACCCTTGACCTAACAAAAATACAGAATACAACAATAGCCCTTCAAAAGACTATGCAAATACTTCTTCCAGCACAAACAACTGAATTCCTATATTCAGAAACATACATAATGCTCCAAAAACTTCAAAACATGTCACTCGATACAGTACAAAAGTATATAGCATTCACCAATATACTTTCTTTCAACATCAATCATATTACTTGCAAGTCAACACCCCCCACCAAATTATTAGCTTTGGCAGATGAACTACATAAAAGAATAACCATTTTTAGACCAACTACAGATAATCAAACACAAATTAAAAAACTTACAGAAATGTACAACAATCACTAAAGCAATACATAGCAATAAAAAAGAAAAAAATATACCTTACACAACAACACACTTGGAACAGAGCATACATATGGTGGGCATTGGGATACCCATCCACAGTCAGAGTGCCTATGGCACTTGAAATAGATGGTTCTATAACAGCTGGACATAACATGATAAACCCAATATATCAACACTTTAAAAAAAACTACAAAAACAAAAAGTGTATATACCAAATGAAGACATATTTGGAGACCCTGAAACAGACACACCAATAACAACAACTGACATTGTTTTTCAACTTGCAACAATAACAAATACATATCACCCAGGACCACAAGGAATTCCCAAATTTGTGTTCAAACATCTTAGTCACTTCACAGCCAAATACCAGTGCGATCTAGCCAATTACATATCCCAAAAAATTTACAACATACAAAGTCTATACTCAATTGCAATGGTTCCATTTAACAAAAAACCAACAGCAATATCATCTTTATCTAATCTACGATCAATTTCAATGGGAACTTTAGGAATAAAAATTCTTGAAAGAGTTATAAAGGAGAAAATAGAACAACACATACTCCCTGTGTTATCATAGCACAATATGCCAAAAAGAATCATCATTGGCCAGGGTGCCTTAATGTACAAAACAATTATTGAAGTAGTAAAAAAAAGAAAGAAATATGCACCAATTATAGTTCAACTAGACATTGATGCAGCATTTGACTCATATATAATAGCAAATCTGCTACTCAGCCATGAAATTCACATCACCCTGATGGGAAAAAATTACCAGCCTTCAGACTGAGCCAATCCATCCCACAAGGATCCCTCTCAGTGCCTTGCTCTATTAATAGAAATACAGAAAAAAATAAAAGGCATTTAAATCCCAAACACTGCTTTAAATATATCATGCATAGCCTATATGAATTATGTAACCATTTTCCTCCCCTCCAAAAAAACCTCCCCATATTACAAGAGATAATCAAGAATTATACCTCAAATTTTAATTTAAAAGTTAACACAAATAAAACTGCTGCATGGTCAATAGAGATGTTTAATGGTAAACCATCTGCTTTCCTTGGTTTCCCATTCTACCTTGGAATCAATGGAATGAGGCAAAAAATTCAAAATAAATTAAAAAAAGATGCTGAAAAAATCACAGCCTCACTTGAAAAGTCATACCTGTCATAATACACAAAGGTAGCACTATTTAATCAACTTATAATTACAAAAATTACTTACTACACACCTATAATCAAATTTGCAAAAACATTCATATCTAAAATCTCATCAATCTGTAACAAACTAATATGGAAAAAAAAGACAATGGCAATCTCTTTAAAAAATCTTAGCAGACCACCGCATAGCAATGGCTTTGGACTCCATACAATCAATGTTTTTTACACAAAGAAATCAGTAAATCTAATAACAGAAACCATAAAAAGATTTCCAGACCTGGAGTGTGAAATCAGTATAATACCCACAGACAGACCACTCTTTTCAAATGGATATTTATCCACACTGATTGAAGAACTCAAGCCAATATACAACAAAATATCACTCAATAATGACAACAAGTATACATACTGGGACATTTATAATATACTATACCCAAACCAGACACCTAATCTACATCCATCAGTTCTTGGGATAGACAACAGGCAACTACTGCAACAATTCAGAAAATGGTCATTAGAACCAAAATTATTTGATTTTCTACTTAAGCTTAATCTTAATGCTCTACCCACAACACATTTCCTTAGATTTTGTAGATTCTATACAAATATAGACCCCATGGGTGGGTTATGTCATAGAGAAGAAGAGACACAAGATTAGCACATACAGAAAGGCTATCATTTCAATTGATGAAATACTAAATACATTTAAAAAAGGCAACATCCCTACTATTCGTGCAGCAACATATAGCCTTTATGCCTACTGGTGTACCAGATGCACTTTTGCACTTTCTAATAACCCTCAACACCACCCAGCAACATATTCAATAAAACTAGAACTGTTCAGAAAAAGAGACAGCATCCTAGCTCAACCAGATGTGTTTGCAGCCACATGGTCACACTTAAAACAAAGATCCAGTCTATGAAATATAAAGTCCAATATGATAGATGATGACATTTTCAACATCAGCATTTTTTCCAACTTCAAAGAGATGCAAGCATAAACTGAACTAAATATAAGACCAAATTTAAAAACAAGAAAAAAAAGTATGCAGAAATGATAAAGACTTATATACTGAAGGTTGTTGTAATTTGTTTTGCATTTGTAACAAATCAATATATTACTAGATGTGACTCTGTAACTTTTTAGACTCAATAAAGTTTTGCTTTGAAACATAAATAATAATAATAATAATAATAATAATAATAATAATAATAATAATAATAAAAATAATAATAATAATAATAATAATAATAATAATAATAATAACAATAACAACAATAACAACAACAACAACAACAATAATAATAATAATAATAATAATAATAATTTAATTTAATTTAATAAATATATAATCTCCTTGTGATAAAAAGTCATGCATGGAGCTTAACAAAAGTACATGTGCAAATAAAATAAAAAAAACATTAATATATAATAAAATAATTAAATAGAAATAAAAAGTTTTTCATTATCATCAATTATAATCCAATCCATAATGAATTTTCTCAGTTTTCCTTGTTAGGTCCTTAACATTAAATCCAATGTTTCTTATAAAAATATTGTAAAATCTTGGACCAAGATAACATTTCTGATATCTACAATGAGTTTTAAAGTATGCTGGTTCAAAAAATAAATCAAAATTACTTGATCTAGTCACCATTATTGATGAAGAATTATTTTTATTCATTCCTTTGTATTTAATATAATAACACAAAATATTCACTAAAAATAATTGATTAATAGTTAAAACTCCAGCACACTTATATAATTCAAATCTTGGCAAATCCAAAGGTTTAAACAAAATAACTCTTAACTTAAAATTTTGTAGTGTTTGCAAAGACTTCAAAAAATATACTGCAGTGCCATCCCATAATGTTAAATCATAACAAAATCTGCTTGAGAAAATTTCTTTATATATACTTAATAGGACAGATTTATTCAAACAATCTCTTAATCTATAAAAAAGAAAGTTAAGTTTTTTTAATTTTACTTAAAGCCAAAAAATATGCTTATCCCAATGTAAATACTCATCCAAAACCAAGCCAAGGTAAGAAATTGTTGAAGTCCTGGTAATTTTCTGACAAGACATTTGATTCACATAAGGCAATTGAATTAACAAGTCTTTTGCTGGAATATTTTTAAGAGAATATATTATGTAATTACATTTATTAATATTTAGCAGTAATCTATTATTGTTCATCCATTGTGTAATTATAAATAAATCTTCATTCACAAGTTTCTCAAGTAAACTATATGAAACTGCTAAAGTAACCAAAGCAGTATCATCTGCAAAACAAAAAATGTTAGAATGAAGAGAAAGATCAAGCAGATCATTAATATAAACAGTAAATAACAATGGACTCAGGACTGAACCTTGAGGAACTCCATAAGTAATTATTTCAGGATCACTCAACAAATTATTAATTTTAACAAATTGGCTTTTATTGATTTAAACCATTCAAGCATAGTACTTCTTATGCCACAAGAGTGTTACTTAATTATTAATATATCATGTGCAACACTGTCAAATACTTTCCACAAATCTAAATAAATGCCTATAGTTTTGTAACCTTTTTCTAAAGATTCAGGGATGATGATGATGATGATAATAATAATAATAATAATAATAATAATAATAATAATAATAATAATTCAATTCATTTATTTAAGTGCTAAACAACAGCATAAAGCCAATTACAGTTTTCACATACAATAAAAGTGAAAATAAAACATATAGCATAAAATGTAAATATAAATATATACATAATAAAGTAAAATTTAAAAGACAAAATCAAACATAACATTTCAGTTTAATAAGATTACAAAATTTCTTATAATCAATGTCACACAATCTGATTAAATAAAGAGGGTAACCTAAATAAAGGAGAAAATTTAAGAATATTAGAACGACATGTTTGAATCTGATATACACAAGTAGACCTAGTATCATAACTCAAAGACCTAATTGAGATAGTTGAAACTATATACAAACCTACATATTTTTATATAAGCATTAACTAAAAAATCTGCTTGGGAAGACATTTTTAAAGAATAATAATAATAATGATGATGATGATGATGATGATGATGATGATGATGATGATGACGACAACAACAACAACAACAACAATAATAATAATAATAATAATAATAATAATAATAATAATAATAATAATAATAATAATAATAATAATAATAATAATAATAATAATAATAATAATAATAATAATAATAATAATAATAATAATAATAATAATAATAATAATAATAATAATAATAATAATAATAATAATAATAATAATAATAATAATAATAATAATAATAATAATAATAATAATAATAATAATAAAAAATAATAAAAAATTAGAAACTAATAAATGATTATTTAAATGAAATATCTATTTACAATAAATTTTGACTAGAATCTCGACTGGGAATGTCTTCCAATATCAGGAGTAAAACAGGGATTTGGTATTCACTCATGACATTAGTCATAGTGCAATAAACTAAATATTAAATTTAAAATTAAATTTTTCTCTTAGATGTTTGCCATATGATCATTATAATTTCAGATATAAGTAATGTTTCAGTAGATTAATTCTCAAATCTCAACAAATGAATAAGAAAATATATATATATTAATTTAGTAGCAATATTTAATAAGGATATTTTGTGACACATATGCACTGGAAAACCTGGTATGTTTTCTATAACTTCTCTATGGTTAAATAGCAAATAATATAATCAATATAAGTCCAAAAATCTCTCAGATTAATGTTTAAGAAAAAATATAATTTTATTAAAAAATTTAAAAATGTCTTCCCAAGCAGATTTTCTAGTTAATGCTTATATAATAATATGTAGGTTTGTATTTTTATCATTATTCTTATAAAGGAAAAATGCTATCAAATTGTATGAACAAATAGAGAGAGGCACAAACACAAAAAAATATTTTGATAAAGAAATATAGAATAGAATTGTAAATCCAACATTACTACACTGAATATTTAAAGGGAAGTAATTATATTTAAGATTATTTCACCTAAGGAGTAGAACAAACCATTCTTATATTTTGTGTGCATGCATAAGGGTTTATATATTTTAGATTTAGGAAAAGTGATTTAGTTGATTAATTTAAAATATTTATTTAATAATACAAATTATTAAAAAGTTAATTTAAAGTTAATCAAAATAAATGACTGAGAACTTTTAAGGTGTTATAGGTTTATAATTTATTTATTTTAAATAAATGACTGTAAAATATTTTAAACTCTGGAAACAAAATGAAGCAATTGAAAATTTTGAAATTATTATTTTTTTTCTCTTTTCATTTTGAACTGCTTCCATAAAAATTACTGCATTAATTCAAAGTCAGACCATGCTATAGTCTACATTTTATAGTAACCTTGGCAATTTCTCCAATTTTTCAGAAAAATAAGGAACCACTGAAGCATAATGGGAAATATGATATCCAGGTATCAGTTGCTTGACAGTTATAAATAATGGGGCTTTGAATAACCAGCCAGTCTTCACAAAATTTTATTGCATTTTAAAACCTAACCAAGTTAAAACTTTGAGTTAGCATTTTGTTTGTCTTCATCATCATTGTTGAGTGCACTAACCATTCTAGGCATTTTCCCTTTTCTGTGGCAAAAATATCTTCTCATTGGACTAGGAAAAAAATTAAAAAATCAAATAGATAAGGAACAATCACTAATTATTATTTCAAGAAAATTTCATTTGTTGCAGTCAATTGATCTGATAATGTAAATGTTGATAAAATTTACTCATAAAATACTGTCTAATGACTTCAGTTAAATTGCTGATCTTTTCATTTAAAAGAAATGGTAAGTAGCCGATATGTTTATGAAATTGCCTATCAACTTCAATAAATTCACTTGTATCTACTGAAAAAATAGGGAAACAATTTTCTTTCCTCACTTCAAAAAGTGTGATATTTTTGTCTCAATGTATGAATTATCTCATCATAAATTATTGAAAGAAAAATTTTAAATAATAATTTTCAACTCAAGTATACCACTATAAACTTCGTTGTTGTGAAATGCTGAACTTAAATTAAAATCATTGGAATCAACATGTTTATGAATTATAGCCAATTTTCTTGGTCACATATATAATATATATGACATGGACTATTAGCAATATAGATTAAACATATATAAACTCATGAATTAATAAAATACTTCAAATGAAAAAGATGCGGAATGCCAATCCTTTGGATGTAAAGTTATAACGACTTTACAAACAGATTAAATTGCTTCATATAGTAAATTAATGAATTATAAATGCCTAATAAGTTAATATCACTTATGAATTATAAATGCTAAATATTTGACATCACTAATGGATTATAAATGCAAAAATTAAATATTTTAAAAAGTTGAATTTATCAGCAAGCCTTAAAATGGATTAAAGGATTAAGTATAACTCACATTGGATTAAGTCAATAAACATCACATGTTCACCATTTCTTATGCTTGCTTATAATTGTTATTAAAACAGGCAAAACTCTCTATATGTATTGCCACTCAGTTCAACCAGAGTAATCAATGAATGCCAGAAGACTTGTGCATAAAATCACCATCTAGTGCCTACTCATCCAATATCCCCAGACTAGTTTCTGGCTTGTGGCCTTCATCAGTGAGACGCCTTGGATCTGAGAGCACTGCACCTAGATCTTAGGATCTAATTCAACTCTCCAGCAGCCATCTTTTATCTCTACTTAACTACAAAACTATGAGTCTTAAATTGAAAACACTATAATATGTTCAATCCAAGCTCATTAGCTTATATAGTCATATAGGTCTGAACTCAGTTCAGTACCCACACATTTTGGTGTCTTTAGTTCTTTAATAACCTAGCCACCACTATACTATTAGGCAGGATTGGTTTTAAGCCAATAAACATCATATGATCACCATTTCTTATGCTTGTTTATAATTGTTATTAAAACAGGCAAAACTCGCTGGCATCCATTGATTACTCTGGCTTGCACTGAGTGACAATATGTATAGAAAGTTTTGCCTGTTTTAATAACAGTTATAAGCAAGCATAAGAAATGGTGATCATGTGATGTTTATTGGCTTAAACCCAATCCTACCTAGTAGGATAATGGTAGCTATGGTTATTAAAGAACCAAAGACACCAAAATGTATGGATACTGAGCTGAGTTCAGACCTATATGAGTATATAAGTTAATGAGCTTGGATTAAAAATATTGTAGTCTTTTCAATTTAAGACTCATAGTTTTGTAGTTAAGTAGAGATAAAAAGTAACTGCTGGAGGGTTGCATTAGATCCTAAGATCTAGGTGCAATGCTCTCAGATCCAAGGTTCCTCACTGATGAAGGCCACAAGCCAGAAACTAGTCTGGGCATATTGGATCAGTAGGCACTAGATGGGGATTTAATGCACAAACCTTCTGGCATCAATTAATTACTCTGGTTTACACTGAGTGGTAATACGTATAGAGAGTTTTACCTGTTTTAATCACACTGGATTAACAAATGTGCTTAATGAAATATTATTCATCTTTATATTGTATATCAGTAAGGATTAAATTATAAAAAGAAAATTTATTGTGCTCTATAACATCTTTGATGCTTTTATTATGTTTCCATGAATTCCTAAAAACATTGAAATGATTATACAAGTATAAATATTTCCTTGAAATAAATTTAATTCGTTTTTAACCGATGGAGTATTGTAATGTTCAGAACATGTATCTCGCTAACACACTGCAGAATTTCAAACCCAGACCCAAAACTCAACACTCTAGGAGGGTTGCCTTCTAGAAATCCTAAGTTCGAATCTAAAGTCTATGCTCCACAGTGCCATCTATGTGATAACGAATCTGATGCTACTAATAGAATAGTTTCTTGCTGGTGCCGGTGGTCAGGGAGAAGCAAGAGACTCTATATTAAAATATATAATTAGGTTAGCTAACTAAAGACTATGAATGATACAAAATATACATATAATGAGAAATAGACTGGAGTAATGGTGTGATCTCAGAAAATAAATAAGTAAATATATGAAACTGATTATAATTTAAATACGGTTTATTAACTAACACTATAAAATGGCATTGTCTGAATTAGCTAGACCAGGCCATCAATTCATTAAAAGACAAACATATTTTAAATAGATATAATAAAATGCCATTTACATTAATGGCTGGTTAATTTATACAGTCTTTCTATACCTCGGGTCAATGCATGATGAAATTAAACAAATATACAATTATAAAAGAAAGATTAATTAGCAATATGAAAAGCCTATGGTAAATGTGATAAGTTTGCTTAAATGAATTAATATTCTAAAATCTGAGAAAAGAACTTATATTGACTTCAAGAACTGTGCATATGAAAGCTCGTTGAGCTAGAGGCATGGAAATAGTTAAGATGCAGGTAATTTAATAAAATATCATTTAATTATAACAAGAGAATGGTGGTACTAGTGGAGGCTTAATATATAGAATGGAGTTTGGTAAATTGAAACTGCAGCTTTGTGAAATAAAATAAAATAAAAAATACAAAATAAAAATAGACGGGATGGTGTTTCACTAGGGACTCTGTGGAAATTTAATCACAAACAGCCTGAGCCCAGCCTATTATCATAAACTCCATGGCTGAGTTATTGAAGCATATATTCCATGTATGGCTTCTAGCTCATACAATATCTGGAAATTGCAAGGATAAAAAGAGAAAGGTCTGAGCCATAAATCCCTGTATAAACAAAGCAAGATCTCAACATCCTATATGCCTACCCTAGTAACACACAGTATAAATAGAACAAATATATGAAAGGGGTAAATGAACAAGTGAAAGCGCTTAACCAATTCCTATATTTTTTTAAAGATGGTTCACACATTCTCGACCTCAATTTTTGCAGTTTGTAAATGGCATTACAAATACAATGTTATTTGAAAAAAATAAAATGGAGGGGATTGTATGATTAAAAGGGGGATTAATAAGGTGATACGTAATCATGCATTTCTCTAATTATAAAGTCTACTTATCAATCTCGTGCATATCCCTGTGCTATGTATATAAAAGAAAAATATGAAACATACCTTTTTGAAATCAATCATTTAGGAAATTAATAAAATAGAGTAACCCTCGAACAAGCAATTTTGGAAAACATTTATTTAGGGGTCAATTATAAACTAATCCACAATAATATGGTAGCACCCTAATAAGAGGGAAGAAAATAATTCGCTCATTCGATGGCTATTTAGGCACACTACTATAATAAAAGAAATAAATTGGCAAATATATAAAATAGAAAATATTAACCCAAGGATAGAAAGAAAAGCATGCAAGTTAGGTTACAAATATATTTTACAGAAATACGGTTTTATAACAAAAGAAATACACTTAAATTTTAGCTAGCTTTTAGAAATAAAATAGACAACACAAGAGCTCTTGGGTTAATGGGGTTACCTTATTTTAACTTGGAGCAGTTCATGCACATTTTCTGGTTTAAAACTCCAATGGAAGTTAGGTAACATGTTATCAATATGGCAGCTTCTTGGTTCATGATTAGAGCTGATACATATTCAGCAGCAGTGGCAGTTTACAATAGATCTGGAGCATCAGGTGGTATATGCTGCAGGTTGCCATTTCCCTGAGCAGGAAGAGAGCCTTCCCACTGGTTTTCTATTTAGGAGCCTTCCCACTGGTTTTCTATTTAGGCATTCTCTGCTCAATCAACAATGATTGGTCTATTATAAAATTATTAAAGGGCTAGTTTAACTAATTTCAGCTGTTTTACATTCAATATTTGAAATATCTTCATTGACAGGTTGAAAGCAAAATATTAAATATGTCAAGTATTTGATGCTAAGAAATTCACACTAATATTATAACACAGATTAATATAACAGCATAGACTACTATTTCAGCATAGACTAAAGATGACAAATGAATTGAATAAATCAAGCATAGAATGAATTAAGCACAGAATGACAATTTATAAAATCAGCCCTATATATAGTAAACCAGCATACAATGAAACTACCCTACGATGGTTACTATAGAACCAAATATAGATACAAAATCTCAGCTGCCAACTTATCTTATCTGAACATCTGAAAACAGAGATTTTATAAATAGTTTTTGCTTTTAAGATATTCGGATTAGAACTTTTAATCTTAACAATGTTTTAATTAAAAAAATACCCGAGTGGACATCTGTTGTTTATCTGATGGCAAAATATTTAAGCCACTAATTAATAAATAATGCCAAACTTTCACTAATTAATTCTATCGTTATCTTCCCAACCCTCATCTACTTTTGTAATAAAATAATAAAATTTGTGGCATGACTTTTGTAAATCTAAAATATAAAACTATTTTACTTTTAAATTGTAAGTGTTTAAATTTATTTACCGAGAAATATTGCTTTACTAAATGAAAACAAATATTACAATTGTAACATTTCTAAAATAAACAGATTTAACAAACATAACTTTAAATAACAACTCTATTATTTTATTTAAGTTTTAAATGTATTATCACAGTCTGTGGGTAAATTTACTTATATAACCTATTCTTTTAAAATGAATATGTGTACATGCACATGCAACTGATAAATTATTAATAGTAGGGTTTTAAAATTATAGATCCCACGAGCATTAATACATTCGTGATCTAATTTAGGTGGGATTTCGGCATATAAGCAGCAGTACAGACATACTATGATAAACTACGGTTTGAACTAGGGTATGAGGGTAGAAAAGAAGTGAGAGAAGGTGAAACTAAGATTTGTACAACAAATCCTACTGTTTCAGTATAAACCGATAGATTACTTAGTGAACTTTGTTATAATTATTTATTATTTAGTTAGTTAGATATTACTACATGAATGTACAGGTAATACTTTTATTAATTTTATTATTTATGTTATTAGATATGATTAAATGTATGATTTATATAAGGACTAAATTGTACTAATGTAATTTTTAAACTTATATAAGATTTTGCTATATTAAAATTATATGTTTTATGGGTTCTTAAGTTTCAACCTCAAAGTTATAAGGAGTTAAACATCTTTAATTAGATAATTAAGTCTATAAAAAATATTTTATACATTGCTTCTATATGTTAGTATTAATTTTTAAAATGTTATAGTATGGAATAAGGCATCCTAATGATACGAGTTATATTATGTTAGTAGAGTTTTACTTCTAACGATTAAGCCTTCAAATGAATTTAGTAAAGGATCTTGAAATATAATAATTTTTTAAAATATCATTTAGGAGTGCTAAGCAAATAATTTCACTTGTTTCTTTTAATTAAAAGAGTAAAAACTGCTCATGTTATTAAGCGAGACTGATTAATAATTGATTAGTTACTGAAACAAACTAAGTATAAACATCATAGAACATTTATTATTTATTATGATTATTATTATTATTATCCACCAGTATTTAAATTGAGGATTTGCTTTTAAAGAATATCAACCTACTCTGATTGAATATTAGTGTCTTGGCAACACTGTATGATTAAACACCTTCATATCCCAAGCTTAGAGAAATATTAATATTTTTAGGTATTTTACATAATTTTCTATAATTAATTTCGTTGTTATTATAGTATATAATTTATTTTATATTGAATAATAAAACAATTGCTAATTTTAATATTTCTCTTTTGTCATTATTAAAGAAACATCATCACTGCATATTTACGAATTAAAAGTCATATTTAAGATGTTAAATTACTCTTAAACTTATTTGGATTAAATGCATCATTATTGGTACAGTAGCCACTTGAAGTACAAAGGTATAGAATAAGATGATGTACATAAAATGCCCTTTTACATTATTGTATCCAGAGATAAATGGATTTATAAATGCATTTATTTTTCTTACTTTATGTAAATGATTACAATTGATTTGTAATCTTGAAAATAAATCATTAGTCAACATTATTTTTAAAATTGCTAGTTTTAGTTTAAATGCAAATCAATTTATACTTAAATTGTTCTTTTAATTAGAAACATTATGTTAGAAAATATTTACTTGAAAATATATTAATAGTAAGTAGCATGCACAAATATTGAAATACCCAGATAAAAATTACTCATTTCAAATCTTACAGATTTATAAAATAGCATTATTTTTTGTTTGGGGGGAAGTAGAACTGCTCGTTATAATATAAATATATATCTTACTTTAAAGCAAACATATATATATATGATATTTAGAATAGGGGGGGGTAATATAAAGAAAAACTGATATGGGTTAATGTTTAATGATGATGAATAGAAAAAAGTATTTATAAATGTTTATATAATATAATGAGAAAATAAATAATTATTCTTATTTTTAGTCTTTGTTTGCCTTTTTTGGCAAAAAAATAATCATATTAAAATGACACTTTGATCACACGTTTATAAGATTCAGGATGATTTTTTTTCTGGTTTTCCATTTGGGTAATAGTATGAATACTGAATCCTACCATCTGATGGCACCTAATTTATGGACTGTCTGTTTGTTTACATAATATTATGGTAAATTTTTTTTTTCAACCAGCTTTTATTATTTTTTCATCGGCAATGGTAAACCACCAAAGTTTTGTTTTTTTTTTTACATAATATTATGGTAAAAGATTTTTTTTTTAAAATCGTTTTTTTTTTCATCGGCGATGGTAAACCACCAAAGTTTTTTTTATCCCACTCGGGTTTTTTTTTTGTTTTTAATAAACAAATATTTTGTTTTTAGATAGTCTAGAGGTGTTGGTTTGTTTGTAAATTAATGACTAACTGTCCATAGGTTTCTTTACATAATATTGAAACAGTCAGATCTGTCTATCCTTCTGTTTCACCTACTATATACTATAGTAGTATTTATTTATGCATACCTATACCCAAATCCTTGTATATTATACTAAATTTAAATTTAATTATACTGGTTGTGTAAGTGTGCATATATTTTAGCATACAGTATAGAAAGTGTATGCATATATATAAGAAATCAGTTAATATACACATATATATTGCTGGTAGTTAAATAAATGGAAACATGCTATTTGTATGTAACCCAAACCTACATATATGCAGGAAAGAAATAATGTTATAGGATTAAAACATTAGAAAATTTCTTTATTTAAAATATTATTCTAAAATTAATATTGAAATTATAATATTTCTGCATATAGCATTAAATTATATAAATGTGTTACATATATAATAAAATGTTTTCAGAGTTTTAGATTTGTTTTTTGAAAAAGGTAATTTAATAAAATTAATCCTTCTCACTGTATTTTGACCTACTTTAAATTTTGAGAATAAAAATAGATTTTAAAACCTACTATGAATAAATTAACCTGATCAAGATCGGGAAACCCACCTGTAAAAAAAAATCAATAACAGCAAGTATCCCAGGTTTCCAAGAATATAGCAAGTTAATTAGAAAAACAGATTTGAAACTACCAAGAAAGGGGAGAGGGCATTAGCTAGTATATATGCTTACTTCGCCATTTTTGAAAGACTCGGAAACTCTATCTTTTGAATTTTAAGTATTTTGTAAAAATGTTGATGATGACAGGGTAGAAGGCAGTTCCCTTGCTTTCTAGACCTTGGTGCTAGTCTACAGAATGTGGTGAAAGATGAACCAAAAGCCAATGCCACCAAAGAAAGCACTCAAGATCAAGCCACCTTACAATAAAAAAAAGATAGCGGTAACAGATCTTCATCAATCTAAAGATAACTTTTAAACTAAACTTCATATATCCTAAAGATAGCTAAAGTTATTATTAATGTCCAATAATTTAGAGTATTCTAAACTTCTGAATTAAATGTATACTTTATTTTTTATTTAAAGCATAAGTCTTGCCTGATTCTAACTGATTTTATTTAGATTAACTGATATTTATGTTCCCAACTTATTTGATATATTTTAGCCTAATAATATTTGCTTGTAATAATAATTCTCACAAATGAATTAAATTTATATTAAACTGAATTAATTTAATTTAGGCTATTTTATTCCAATTCCTTTTTAAACTAAGCAAATAAAACCAAATTTCAGATTTCACTTATGTGAAATATTATTTCTAAATTTCTGTTTTTTAAGTTAAAGTTATGCCAATATTCGTTTTCTTTTCAATTATGTATATGTTTATGCTATATTTGTTCAGAATGGAGTTAAATTGTAGTTAAATAATTAGTGAGACGTGATTAGATATTCCCCCACTGATGTAATTTTGCATTTATTAATGCAGAAACAAAACTCCCTTCTGAAATGGATAAAATAAATCTTATTTAAGATATATTATTAAAAGCTTATAAACCCTTTGAGATAGGTTTGCATTAAATGAAATATTTGATTAATATTTAGCTGAAGTGATGAAATATGGCATAAAGTTAGAATTTAGTATTGTAATTATCCAAAATATGCTGTAATCCTTCCTAGAGTTATATAAATGCCTATATAGATGGCTTAGCAAATTAGATTCATAATTTTTTTTAATAGCATAATTATAGTTGCTAAATTATGAACTAATTTATGGTAGTTTCATGGAAGGAAACTATTGTTTTGCATTATATTTTATTATATAATGATGTAGTTAGCAGGGTGAATGTGTCCTTAGGAAATGCAATAGCATATATATCTGCTGTTGTATATTATATGCTTCCAATGTGCATAGGTTTTAAAGGCCACCTCATTACTTTTAGTTCAAACAACTATATCTTTTTCAGATAGGCATAGGTTTTATGGGCCACCCCATTCTTTATATTTAGGACTGGGAGGATGAGGATCCAGAATATTAAATTAGTTGTTCAATCACCTGGACTAAACGGTCTATTTTTCATGGCAATGGGTACAGTGTTAAGGGAACCGGTGCTTGGTATGAATCCTGTGAGCAAGCACACTTTTGAGATGCATGGACTCAGATTGTATACTTTGTAAGTGCCTTAGTATCTAAAATCTGACTGCCTATCATCAGTTTATCCTGCCATAATAATTTGATGTTTCAGCATTAATTTGAGACAGAATCTAATTTTATAAGCATATAAGCTATATAGAGAAGATGTTAAATAATATGCATTTAATAAAATATTCTTTATAAATGATAATAATCACTTCCGCTAGCTCTAAAGCAAATCTGAATCCAAAAATATGGCATAAACTCGAAATAGATTATCATGAGCAAATTAAATCAATTTGTAATGTAATGATAAGTCTCATGAAATTGTAACTTGATAAATTATAAATCTTCATCACCTGTGATATATATATATATATATATTGTAACCATATATTTTAGTATAAAATATATTAATTGATGTAACTTATATAAAAATTTCTCTTTCTTCTTTTGGTGATTTGGTTGGCTTGATTCGCATTTGAAAAGATTATTTCTTATATTATTTTAATATAAATTTAAGTTTGCTTCATTCCATATACTAACTTATATCAAAACGTTTAACTTTTAAAAAATTTGACAACACATAAAAATTTGGTAAAATATTATTAAAAATAATATTTTTGTTTTGTTTGTTTAAAAATGATCTTAAATTATTATTTCTATTAAATTTACAGAACCGTTTATTCAGTCAAAATTAATTATTAAAAATAAATACAATAATTACGTAGGCGTCTCAATGTAATAAAAGAAAAGAGCGCGAATTTCTAGGAGAATATCGTCTGTTAGTTTGTCTTTTGGTGGAAGAAGAACAGAAACGGTAAAGGCAAATGGTGTAAAATTTGCTGAGCTGATTTTGAAACCGTTAATAAGTAAATAGACTACCACAAAATTTGCTATAAACATAAAATAACTTAGTGGTATCTAATTAAGATGGATCACTAAAACTTAAAGATCTTTTCAAGTCGTTCTGCCAACTGAATCAAATCACCGTAGCGTTTTCCAATATCGCATTTTTGAAATGTCGGAGCTTCCCAGTTTGAAAGAATTAAATACAAGAATTTGGTATGTTTTGAAATATTTATTATTCTACAATTTGGAAAATTTGAATCAGTGTTTTAATTACAGAAGTTTTATTAAAATGAAAATTTGTTTTTTAAAAAGAAAAAGTTTAAGTTAAAATAAAGTAAAGCGTTAAATTTGTCAAAATCTTTTAATATTTCCGGTTCTTTAATTCTAATAAAATATATTATTGATTGATAATTAATTTTATAATGCCAGTAATAATTGCTAGTTAATTTGTTTAACATTTGGATCATAAACATTCTTTAAATAATTAAACAAAGCTATTTTATAATTGTATCGTCAGTTTAAAATGAATAAAGTAATTGCTGTAATTGGTTATTCCTGGATTAATGCAATGGATAAATAAATACTTGCATGGATAAGATAAACTTGGAACACTTTTGATAGAGAGATGTAGGGATTAATAACTTTATGAAAAACATTTTCATTTAAATTCTGTGTATCCTGTTTTAAAATTGTTTCATGTTTGGAGAGCCACGCAAATCGTTAATCTAATATTGCTTTAATAACTAATCAAATGGATATAATTGCATGTATGGAATTTAACTACAGTTATAGCTATTACCTCATATATTTATTATTCTACACATTGTACATGGATTCCACGGATCACATTAGGAGTTACAAAATGCTATACAATCCAATTTGTGATACACATCTGCTAAAATTCATGTATTTGAACTATAAAATGCTTTACATTTAGTTTTATCACACACACACACCGTTAAATGTTATATGTTAATGAATAATACATTTATTTAATTTTATCGTTATATGAACTCGCATATGAAGTTCATAAGTTATATTTGTTAGATTTAAATTAATAAAGGTTGAATAAAATATTTATTCAAAAGAATCGGAAGAGCGTCGTGTAGAGCTTAAACAGTACTTAATGAATTCATGAGATATACCAATCTTTATGAGATATTTTGTGAGTCTTTCCAGATTTATATTCCCATGCCAATATTATTTACATTATAATATACATGTTTAATTTAAGCAAGATAAGTAGTACATTAGTTGTCCTGATTATTGTAATATTTTACTAAGCAAGAACCCACATTTGCTAAAGTGTCAGTGTATTCTGAATAATCAGAAGAATTGAGGGGGATGATTTGCACTTTAATGTGAAGTAAATTATAATGTTGTTTTAGTATGTTAAAGGCTTTAATCTGTGCTGGTGGTTAATCCACAGATTATTTTAATTGCCATTTTTATTTTACACACATTCCTGCGCTGGTGGTTAATCCGCTGAATTGTGTGATTATACGTATGACTTTATGATAGTGTTTAAATACGCAAAAACGTTAGTATTATTTAATTCCTACGTGTAGATGAATACATCCACAGGAATATGTTTGCTTCACAGATATAAGTTGGGCAAAGTATTTTAGTTAATCTGCCAAATCATCTTCTTCATTTGTAAGCATAATTTATCGGTTAGATTGATAAATGGCAACAGGACATTCTATTCAAGTACTTCATGATAATTAACTGTTGGTTAATTATTATCTACCGGAGTGTAAGTTTACATTTTCATTTTAATTGATGATTACATTATAGCTAAAACATACAAACATCATATTATTTATTATATTATAGGTATACAGTAGGGATGTATTGAATCTGGAAATGACGTTCAATATTTCATAAGTTAATGCTGAATTTAATAATTGTCTCAATATTCATTATATTAGATTGAAATAAGGTATGATTAGGTTTTTAAATACTGTACCTGTGAGATGTATTGAAGAAAGTCTATTGAACCATCATTTAATTATTTTATTTGTTTATTTATGTTTTATTTAAAATATTGAAATTAACTATTTATTGTTCATAAAGTTTGTAAATA